>CM032807.1:14110199-14249553 GCA_019155185.1 Beaufortia kweichowensis
TTGGGTTGTAGAGCACTGAAAATGCAATGAGGTTTTAAAGCAGCTTGCAGGCGGAAACAAACTTGCAACTCGGATGTGAACCTTGAAAAGACTTTTCCTTGAAAAAGCACTCTCTCTGTCTTTAAGCATTTCTGCCCATTCACATTATTTAGTGTGCTATTGCATATCACATTTTTTTATATTGTGCAGCTCTAATAAGATATGTATACAAAAAATGCACATCTTAAATTGACATTTTAGATTAATCTTATAAGATTATTTCTAAAAAGGTTTTATACATATGGGCCCAGGTCTAGTTAACTCCTAGCGTGCACTTTTATACCACACATACCCTTTATTCTTCTGTTCTCTCAGTCTGTACTCATGTGAAGTACTGTAGGTCTGAGGGTCTGTTGCATTCAGCTGGATACGAGCACTCACACACACAGATGCTTTGTATGGAGGAGAGAGGGCAGCTCAGGCCATAGGCAACAGGAGATATTCAAGTGAATGCTTTTTACTAAACGATAGCAGCATGGCGGGATATTCTGTTGCCCACAAACAACACACACAGCCCCACACACATATGAATGATCTAAAACACAGAAAGATGACATTAATTATGCACAAAGAACCTTCAGAGGCTCAAAAACGTGCACAGATGTCTTTGTTTAAGTCTAGAATCTAAACACTTGAGGTACACGTAGCAACTTTCATGAGGTAAAATTACTAAAACTCTTCCTTTCGCTGGAAAAAATAATCAAAAAATGCATGGAACTAACCGATTTATAATTATACAAGGAAGTATAAATGTACACACACTGACACATAAAGAAATATAACTGTCTTGATTATTTGAATCTATTGACAGTTGTTTTTAACATTACAAAGCTTAAAAGTTGCAAAAGTTACAAGTTACAAACCATTACAAAGCTATATCAAAATATCACAATTTACATTGTAAGGCATTTAGCCAATGTTTTGTATTCGAACACACATGCTGTTTAGGTGTAGAGAGGTTTGATAGGAGACAGATAGTGGCTGTGTTTGTGTGATTCAGCCTTGGCCCTGGGGACTGTGAGGAAGCAAAGCGTTCCAGCTAATTGAATTCCTTTAGAAAGTCTGCTCCCCAGACAGCTTTCACGATCAGCCACAACCACACACACACACAGAGTCTCTCTTATAATTATACAAACCATAACACCAAAGACAAGTCTCCAATATTTTGAGTTTAGCATGCAAATCATCCCACCCAGACAGACATGTGATATATAATTTGCTCCAGACTGTCAAAATTAAATCCGACACAAACACCCTCCACTGCAATCATATTTGGCATCAACTGTGTGGAAACTAAAGGAAGTGATGTTTGTACAGATGGTACTCTAAGTGGAGCAGAAATACTAAGTATTCATGCCCTTTCGGTATTGACGTCGAGTTGTACATTCTGAAATGTAAGTAAAGTTTTTTCATCTTTTCTGTATTTTACAACAAGACGACAACACAGTGACTAGATTCTTATAATACTTCGTCATACAAGAACAAATGAAATTTGAAGCTATCCATGTGCCACCATACTTGATTTTAGCGCTTGGATCTGTCTATTCACATGTCAAATAAAAACATTCGTTTTCCTTCAAAGGACATTTATTAACCCATGGTGTCATTTGGATTACTTTAATGATGGCTTTATGTGCTTTTTGTAGTGTAACTATTTTAAGTACTCTAACGATAGACAACATGATGGCATTTTAATATAAAATTATTCATTTATGTTCAGCCTTCGGCATAAGGGTAAGTACATACATTATTAGGAAATTGTATGTGAAATAGAACCACAAACTTTAAAGGCACTGGCTAAGCATTCAGTGTTTATATACTTGCATAAAGTATGTTTCTGTAATAAGACAACAAAGTGGACAATTGTGAGGTCTCTCAATGGCTTTGCTTATGGCCTTTTTCAAAGAACAGGCATGTGCTCCCTACGCAAGGTCATAGCTGTGCAACGTGGGCAATGTTGATATGTGATGACCTCACAAGGGCTCGGGGGCGAGACAGCTGAAACGAAAGGAACTGAACTGCTCCACCCTATTCTTTAGTCATTAACCCACACAAAGGAAATACAACTTTCTTTCAGCTTAAAGTAACATTTATAAAATAAAAATGAACTTTAATATCACATTTCAAAACTTAATAATTTAATAATTTTTTAATGTTTAAAGGTTACATTTACATTTAGGCATTTAGCTGACACATTTATCCAAAGCGACTTACAAATATTAGGAGATAAAGGTTATCCTACAAATTTCGGCTGGGATCGATCCCTCTTTCAGTTTTAGTCTATCAGCAAATCCAGCGTCGAACTGTGCCTTATTAATAAAACGTTTGTCGTCGAAATGCCGGGAACAAATAAACACATTCACACAACTTTATATCATATATTTGATGAAAAGTGTCCTGGACTGATGACACTGGAACCATCATGTGACCTAGACCCACAGTTCAGAGTATATGCATTACCAATTAAAATTTTGTAAAAATCAACTTCTTACTGAGATAATTCTGCTGTCGTTGTGAGTTCGAATGTCATATCCATAATACTGAAATTTCCCTTTTAGATTCTGTTTTTTAATTATTTATTATTTTGATACCTACCTATTTAGGGCCCTTTTAGTTCAGTTACTAACATTGTTTTGAAATTATGTAAAGCAGACTGTAGAAAACATCTAGATTACTATCGTAGGAAATTGATGGCATATAAAGCAAGGGAGGATTATGACGTAGCTTTATGGGACGGGTCTCATCTTTAAACAAATCTGACACAAAGTGAGTAAACAACACAAAATGATGGACTGTACTGAAAAATTAAGATATTTCTTCCTCAGTACACAATACCCCATCTTACCGTTACAGCCAGTCCTCAAAATGACGTGTGGAATAAAACCTCAGAATGTTCCGAACAGTCATCTATGTTTCCACGGTTACCTTTTCAGAGTTATGCAGGCTGCTGCCGTGATCTGCTGCTTCATACATCTACTCCATCGTGGACACCAAGCAAGCGACACATGCATGATATTATTACTCTTTTATGTCAAGCACTGAGATAGAAATTGATTTAAGCAAGCAAACTGCAAGCAGTGTTCCAGAACATATTAAAAACCCATGAAATCATTTCTATAGATCGGTTAGTTACAGACTTGACACGTGAAATGCAAAAAACGCTTTCCTGGATGTGGTTTCAAATAGTTTAGTGAGGAAACTGTCACACAAAGCAAGAATTATATCAGCAACAACAACACCAACGCAACGTTTGGTAGCACACAAAAAAATCTAGAAAAAATTGTTAAAAATATGACAAAAATTGTACAATACGGGGCATGAGTGCTTCCAAATTACAAGTGAAAGGACTTTATCTGACAGACAGCAGTGTGCTTATGTCACAACATACAGTATATGCTGGTCCTAGAATACGTTTCTGAGAATGGCACAATGATCAGTCTATTGATCAGATCCTGCTCCTTACTTTTATTTCTAAAATACTGAGAATATGCATTATTAATTAAAATGTTGTAAACATAAACTTCTTACAGAGACATTTTAGCTGTAATGATGAGTTCAAATGTCACATTCATAACAGTGAAACTGCTGCTCATTTGCTTTTTGAACTCTCAAAGTGACAGTACACACAAACATGATATGAATCACTAAAAACTGTGATTTCTGCTTACTGTATACTGAAGAGAATACTGTATACATCTCTGATGGCCTGAGGGTGAGTAAATAAACAGCATATTTTCATTTTGGGTGAACAAACACTGCCACATCCTAAAAATCTCTCTCTCATAATAGCTATTGCTCTCCAAGGATTACATCAAAACCAAAAACAAGTGCACAACCAATTGAGGATGACTAACACAGATTTTAGAAATGGGCTAAAACTGGGTCAGTGAATTTAACAAACTTAAACCAAAACACACACGGGCACATGTTTCAAAACTCTAACAAGCTGTCTATCTAGACTGCATACTTTGACATCAAATACACTATACTCGCAATCTAACTAACAATACAAGCTAATTTTTGAGACACAGCCACACAGTCAACAATTTCCATTGATTTGAGTTTACGTTGTGGTCATGAACCATGATTTGCTGTTATGAGGAGGGACAAACCTATTCTAGAGTGCATTCGATTAAACAAACGTATAATAATCCCATTACATGCTGGAAGAGTAATCAATATTTAATCAATACATTCATGTAAATGCATACTTCTGATAAAGTTTATTTGGTTAACTTTCAGGAGTACGTGACATACCATATCTTTCACTGCCCAAACATATAGACATCTTAACAAACATGGACTAAAAGCCACACAAAAAGCCACTTCAAATTTGACTTATATAGGCTGAAAACTCATCAAAACTATGAAATAACACATGAAACTGGGTATTATGAAGCATCCAAAATAAATGAACACTATGTTATATTTGAGCATCTTCGAAAGTAGTCACCCTTTGTCTAAAATTTGTAAAATCATACTCATATAATCATATTTTATCATCCAGCTCATCATTGAAGTCTCTTTTAAGTCTCTTTCTATTAATGCAGGACTCTTATTGACTGACCTTTTCTTCATTATTTGGTCCAAGTAATCATTTCAAAAACATTTTTGTATAAACATTTAGTTTTCTAATGCAATACATTGTCTACAAAAGTAATTTCAAACATTGAATGAAATATACACGATTAAAAGAAAGTCCGTTGTGTCAAAACATATGACTGGTACTGCAGATAAACAGAGGTTTATATACATTACTCTTACCATCATAGCAACTAAAACGTCCCAGTTGGAAACAACAGCGTAAATAAACCCATATGAGGCTAAAGAAAAGGGTTTGGGCTGAACTAAAGGATGCACACTGCAGATTTGTGCCGACACAGCAGAATGAATAAGGTCAGCAGCATATGGAAACTAAATATCGGCCACATCTAAAAATATCTGTTACAGTAAAAGGCAGCATTGTGTATACAGTGTGTCATCAAATCACTGCATGCTACAGTAATCACAGACGAAGTATCCTTGGGACAAATTCCATCATACCGAATCGCATCTGCTAGCAGACATAGCCATCAGTAATACATAGTACATGCTTAAATAGATTTATATACAAAGAAAATAGTACGTATTGTAATGCATAGAAAGGCAGGCACGCTCCGATTTGTAAAAACCTACAATGCACAGCACAAATAAACATAATAATACACCTACCAAGATTATTGCCTAAAAGCCTCTCTTAACGTATTCCATGGTGCATAAAAGCAAACACAAAGCTCTTCGTGATGGTTTAAAGAATAACTGGAAATCAATAAAAGGAATATTACTCACTTCACCGAGCGGCTCGCTACTGCCTCGAGCACACGATGATGGCGCAGCCGCCGCGTAATGAAACGCAGAGGAGCTGCGCTCTGATTGACAGCTCTCTTAACCAATAGAACACCAGGACTCTTATTACTGAGTGGGGGTTGACTGGGGGAGCTGTCAATCTTATTTGAGCCCCACCCAGGGGTCTGTAAACATGGCAGGGGAAACTGTACCAATACCTGTCGAGTTTTTTTTTCTTTAACGCAATGATGGATATTTATCCATGATCCATCCCTGAAAAAATGTTATCAGATGAGGTCACCTTCAAACTTATGTGTTTTATAGTAACAATACAGTACAATATGTTTATGTATTGTATGTGGTTTTTAAAAATTCTCAAAACCTGAATATATTCATAAGATATTATCAAAGATTTTGAAATTATAAATTAATGTGAATTCTGTAACAATAAACCATAAAACATTATTCTGCCCTTTATGGAAATGTCATCTTTGGAACAATCATAGTAATCTGCTAATTTATATGAATAAAAAGCATTTCTAACATTTCTCTTGAAGAAAACAATGTTTTAATCTACTTTTAAAACAACAACAACTTTCTTTACAACGTTGAAAGGAATCCAAATTTAGATTTTTCTTATAGAGTTACAGATGGTGAAACTGTGGAAATGGTAAAGCAAAACGATTTGTTGAAGTCTAGTTTATATAATGTATGCAGACACTTTTGTATCGTTTATAGAAACGCCTAATTAAAATGTGGCTTTATTATTGATATTTTAATAAACTAGAAAATATAAGTTATTTTAAAATAACTTGAACAACACACACAGCTCTTGTTCTCAATAGTTGGTTAATACATTTCAGACGTACTGATAAACAGTAATAACAGCCATTACCCTTCACCCTGTTCAATACTTCTATTATCCCAAAAAATGTTTTAGAACAGCACCTGCACGTCGTACAATACTGTGAATATAATCATGGCTTTAGGGTTTGCATTCATCCTGCTGCTTCTTAGCGTAGAGCTGGCTCTTTTTTATCGTTTACGATATATGATGTGAATGCTTAGCTCGATGCTTCCATCTATCGACCAGTCTTTATATTCAAAGATGAGAATAGTTGTTTCACCACAGACACATTAAATGCATCCCTGTTATGATAAAAATATTTTTCACGATGCTTTGACACTTTTGTCATTATTTTTACAATTAGGCCTACAGTAGGTTATAAGTCAATGATCAAACCTGGAATTGAACCACTGGTCAAACACAAACAATGTAAATGTATAGTATGTGTATAATTCATATAACATTGTATCATATATTGTATTCTATCATGTCATATCATATTATATTCTATCATATCATATTATATAACAATGTACAATATATATGATATATACTGAGATTTCCCCTCTGAAAAGCTGTTTTAATTATTTGATCTTTACTCACTCAACTCTGTTTGCCGAAATGCTTTTTAAATAAACCTTCTGCAATTAAGTTAAGGTATCTAGTATTACAGATGGTCACTTAATTATTAAACAACAGCTTAAATATTTTATTTTTCACTATTACACTGCACCACTTTTATTGGATGCAATAAGAAACCATGACTTGGCAAATATGAATTAATGTTTTCATAAAAAAGGAGCTTTACACAAAATAGACAACTCTTGCATAGACTGATTTAGACTTTAAATTTTTTTACTTTTTATGTCTAGACTTAAAACAGAGCTTTAGTCAAATATAAGCAAACGCTTCAATATTGACCATTGCCCATATGTGGTCGTTTAAATTAAGGTTCTAGCTCAAGTACATTTTAGCACACCAAAGTCAACTTCAATCATATAAAATGTATCTTCCCAAAAACAAAATGCAGAGTGGATACTACTGACTTTGAAAAACCACTAACCACGGTGCTGGTGAGCCAAGATTTAATGTCAAGCCCAAAAAAACACATTTATTCATCAGAGAGATTTGACAAATCAGGTACTGGTCTTGAAATGTATTGGCTGTAGTGCAAAGAGGACATCCTCAAAATAAAATCTTAAAATAATATCTATATATTTTACTTTTGCCTCTTCCTGTATTCATTGTACTTTGATGTTTTTAAAACACAGGCATTTCAGTCCGAAAACACACTGGTTTAGTGTCACATGAAGGGCTGCAGCTGCTGTTACACTAATTAAAATGCCATTTGTAGCCTGATGTGTCCTAGAGATTGTTTAATGACCAGAGATCCATTTGTATTTATGTACTGTACAGTATGTGTGCATGCAAAATGTCATCTCATCACTAAACTTCATATAGTTTTTAGCATTTGGTCAAACATCAGAGACTTCAGTTTATTACACAAATTGATAAGAATTTTAAATAACAAAACTTTTACACTGTTTTATTCAAATGTACAAAACTTTTTACTGTATAAAAATAAAATTAGACAGTAAATACAGTACAAAAAGTTATATTTTAGAAATACTGCACTACCGGTTAGGATCTTGTTCTGTACAGATAATCATAAATTAAATACTATTTTTCTCCAGAAGGTGGTGATATTTGACTAAACTGCAATGGCTGGACCAGACATAACAGCATATAGTAACTAATGGCGAGCATTTGGGTTAGGATTATCTGCTTGGCAGTACAATAGAAGAACTTAAGAACTTATGTCTTATCACAGTTTTGTTGTAATAATACTTCATCTTTAATACGAGAACTTGAACACTAAACTTTCCACTAACTGCTTTAAAATGTGTATTGCAAAAGCATGTATAATTCTTGTTGTACTTGTGCTTTAGAATGATCTCAAAAATCCCAGCCTTATCTAAAAAAAACATTGGAGGACTTTTTCAAATTCAAATTTCTTTATGTCACAATATTCACCCTTGTGAAAAGATGTTCCTGCTTAAATTAAATGACATATTCTCATACTTTGAACGAAGACAATAAAATAAATGATAAAAGAAATAGAAATGTAAACGGTATCAAAAAATACAGACTTACAATATAAACTAATAATAGACTAACAATAAGTATTTTGTTATGGTATATGTTACCCTGTCTGTGAAAACCCAAGTAATTTTTCCTGTATTCTACACAAAATCATTTAACATCATGTGACCTCACCTTGATGTCTTTAATACTGACTAAGGTCACGTCAAAGATTAAAATCATAAGGACCTTAATTATTTAACCCTTGTATGGTGTTCAGGTTTTCATTTTTTATCAAAATAAATATGATACGATTTATTATTTTTCAAACACAGATTTATTGGCCTTGGCTCATCTTCAGAGAAAATGAGTCTGAGTTTGAGAAAAATAAAGAATTAATGAGTAATAAAAAATAAAAACGGGTCCCACGGACCTGAACACCATACAAGGGTTAAATCAAACATTGATACTTCGAAAACAAATAAAGTCACAGTAACATTATTTATAAACATAGGTGCAGATAAACTTGAAATGAAGACATTCAAATAGGTAGATATATGTGTAAAAACACAAGACAAGGAAAAAATTGGCAAATGCTGTCATATCAATGTTTATCACTGTAAAAATATGATGACTGAACGCAGTATGAAAAATCAGTAAAATACTGTATAGCCCTTTACTATTGGCATAGGATGTGGCTGTAGTACATATCTCTGACTCCATTCAAGTACTCATAAAAAAAAAGAAACGACAGATGGCCGTAGGATGTCAGTTCATTGCAGACTTGTCTTCAGATGTTTATTAATGTTGGGATTCTGTTTGGGTCATGCTTCATATAGAGCATTTTGTGACTTTTGTCCCCATCACTGCAATACAAAGAAGGACAAAGTTTAACTACATTTGATACGTACTGGGTAACTGTGATCTGCTCTAAACGAAATATGTTGTTTATGCAATATTGTGGTTTTCTTGAGCAGCAGTTAAATAGCTCAGTTGTTTTTATTTGTGGTTTATATTCTGTCCAGCTTTTTTTCTTTAAAATGTAGGAATGAGGTGGGAAAAAACTCACAAGCCAGACCACAAAGAAAACAACTGTAAATAAAAGTAAACAAATGTAATAAATCCAAATGATAAATGACATTAATATTTAGGTTTGTGAAAACTGACATTGGATTTTATAATGGATATGACATACATTCATTTGCATGAGAGGATGAAGATCTAAGGTAGACACTGACACAGACACAGTTGCATGACATGCCTGATTTGCCATGTAATGGGTTCTTTTTCATTTAATATCTTCAAATATATTACTTTTCTTTTTGTTTTAACATTGTTCCCTAAAAGGTCATGGCTTTCCAGCATTTAAATCAGTTGTAAAAGTCACATTTAAATTGTAATTTGAAGAACATCAAAATGTCAGCCTAAGTATAGTTTCTGATGATCAGAAACACATTTAATAAAATATGGTTACTATTAAAAACTTAAAAGTCTAAATCTTTTGCTACATTTCAGTGATAATTAAGTGATAAATCTTTAGGTGGAAATGAAATCTGTGTTTTCATTTAGGTGATCCTATTGATAAAGCTTGTCCTTCAACTTTGTCATATTGCAATAATATATTTAGTAACATTTAGTATAAACTTGGATGCATCCATCACATGTTACCTAGTTTTGTGGAGAAGAATAATGGGATGCAAATGCTTAATTTGCAAATAAACTGTTCTGAAGTTACACTAATAAAAAATATCTTCAGTAATACTTCAATACTTTATCCTTTAAATGTTGGAACTGTAACCTGTGTTTTCCATTTATGCATCAAGTGATATGTGGGATGTTTCAACCTAATTAAATGTATATATAGTCTTCAATCTAAACACATAAAGCCTTAAAGTAGTTTATTAGAAGGCCTATTTTATTTTATTTTAAGAGTATTTTATTTGAAATGGTAAGTAGATTTTACTTGTAAAGCCAAGTTAAATGTACTTAAAAATTTAATGCAGCAAAATATTTTTGTGTATAAATATCATTTGTCGATTGTCCTTGTCCAACATATGCACCTAAAACATCAACCTTTTGATCACATTGTTATAATGTTGTTAAACAATTAAACGATAAATGAGCACTGCCTGACATTCATATACTAGGGCTCTGAAGTTTTCTCACCTGACAGCAGTGCGCTCCACATCCTCTATAGTGTCTGGGAGGGGCTTATGGGCTGTCTCTGGCAGAAGCAAAGTAAGGGCAGCACCTATAAGTGGGCACAGGCCAAACACCACCATAGGGGCGTGATGGCTGATGTTCCTCAAGAGGTAGATAATAGGTGCAATCACTCCACCCACCCGTGCGCACATTGAACCCATGCCTATCCCGTTTTGTCTGTAGAAACGGAGAGAAAGAAATACTTGTTTCCACATCTCATATCTAATCAGAACATTGTTATGTCTTTGAATATGGAAATTTTTATGAAAAGTATATTGTACCTTTACAGGTCTGTGCAGGAACTGTTTGCACTGGGTGGCTTTAATGTTATTATTTTGTTTGCTTGTTTTCATAGATCTTTATAAATAAGCTCCTAGCCCTATCATGATAAGCACTGCCAAATGAACCCTGGTAGGGATGACTAAAGGTTACCATGACCACTGGGTCTTTAAGTAAGGGACTTACCTTTATACTGCTTCACAGACACTTTCCCTGCAATTAGTGTCATTTATACAAGAATACACAAATTCTAGTCTTACTTTATGTTATTGTTGCATTTGACACTATAAATCATGACATAATCTAAGATCAATTGCAGAATTATACTGGCATTCAGGGACAAGAATTACAGTGGTTCAGATCTTACCTGTCTGACTGCTACAGTTTTGTTTATTTAAATGGGGAATCACCTAAATTAATGCTAATAAATTATGGAATGCCACAAGCATCTGTTTTAGGGCCACTGAATGTGAAAAAAACATTACGGATGACTAGTAATTTTCTGCTACTAATTGAGATAAGACAGAGGTACTACTGTACTTACTGGAAAAAAGTCTTTCTTTTAAAAACCATATCTCACATGTTACAATAACAATCTGACAGAGGCATACTATTTGTTTCTGATGCATAAAAGCTAGTTCATGCGTTAATGACCTCTACACTAGATTACTGTAATGCACTGGTTAGTCCTAGCATGAGTTCTTACCAGAGTCCAAATAATGCAACTACTTACCTCCTAGAGTTCAAATACAAAGTACTGCTGCTTACTTATAAAGCTTAATATGATTTATACAAACCCAAATGTTTTCCTAAAGTATAATCTCTACTTCTCTGGGCTTACCTACCAGAACCTAAATGATTACTAATAGTGTACTTAGAGCCTTATTTAGATTTTTCTTTTATGTATTTTTACATTCAATTGAGAATTGAGTTTAATTGAGTAATGGCAAACTTTTAACATTCAGATATTTCTTCTAAAAATTAATGATATTCTACCAAATATTTCTTAAGCATTAGGAAAAAATCCACATTGAGCGTTTTATCAGCTCACCTGATGACGGTTGGGAAGACCTCTGCTGAGTAGATGTAAACAATTGACAGCGATGCAGTAATGCCAAATTTCCCCCCCATGGCAAGTACAGTTCGAACAATGGACAGATCTGTAAAGACAAAAATTATGGATTAAGATTGTGGTCTAGGCTCTCCTTAACCGTAATAAACAGCTACAATCATTATATAAAATAAATGGCATGTTATTAAAGTCAAATGAAAAGCAAAGTAGCAAAACACACTGTAGATGGCTAGTTATATAACGCTGCTTTTAGTGAACCCAAGGGTCTTTGTGGTTGTTGAGCAGAAATTAGGCTTTTAACCTACCATCTGGTATAAATATAGTGAGAAGGCAGGCCAGACCGCCTATTGCCAGGAATGCTAACTGGGATATCCTGCGAGAGCGGTTTAGGGTAAAGAGAGTAATGGTACGTGCTGGCATCTCCACCAAACCGAAGATCATCTGGGTCAGGTAGATATTCATACCAAAGTCTGAGATATTGAGGGACAGCCCGTAATACACAAGGACATTCACAAACCTGTAACACACAGACAGCAAAATCAATGCCCCCATCTTATGATCAAGAACTAAACCATTCCTGTTATGGAGAACTTATGACTTAACTGCTATAATTTCTGTAACTACGGTCTTAAAAATAGAAGAATGCCATGGGGCAATGCCATAGAAGAACCTTTTTTGGTTCCCCAAAAAACCTTTCTGTCAAAGGTTCTTAAAAACAGAAAACATAAAAACAGATTATTGATATTTCACTGATATGTCTTTCGTTCGTTCATTTAAAAGTTGTGTGTAACTGAATAACTTCCAAATGTTTACCAGAGGTAGAAGAGAATGAGAGACTGTTTCCTCATTGTGGGTGTTCGAACCAGATCAATGATTGTATACTTTCCCTGGTCTTCCAGTTTCTCTGAGTTTTTAAGGCTCTGCAAAACAAGAGAAGCACATTTAAATCTATAGTAGAAGGACTAGGGCTATTTTGAATTTTCCTTACAGCTGTAATTCAGTGACATCTCAGATAAAAAGCAAACATCAGGTGCTGAAGACTGTAACTTAATAGCTGTGTGTTACAACATGGTAGCTTAGGTTTTAGTTGGTTCAAACTGACCATTAGCTGGCTGGTCATTGATGGCATATGGTGACTATTTGCTGGGGGGTACCTGGATGAGCTGGTAGACAATCTTGGATCAGCTACCATATGTCAAAATCTATTCTGACCACCCTAAAGTGGAATCACTGATTTGTTTAAGCAGAACCTGGTCCCCACTTGATGGTCAGCCATCAAACAAGCTTAGACCCGCTAACATCTAGATAGCTGGCAAAATATGATACTACCTTAACCTGTTTTCACAGGATTTACCAGCTACAGTTGACAATTGAGAAAAACAGAAAATGTGTGAACTGGTTGTGCCATGGGTCACATTATGACAGTTTCTGAAGCTCAGAAAAAGAAATGAGGGGATACCAAAAATGATACTTTGATTGGACAATTTAAATTGGCTTGGGGTGAAACTGTATGACACATATAGTTAAAAAAGTTTTTTAATATGTTGTAATTTTGAAATTATAAAAAAATTTGCATAACCTATGCATCATTCAAACTAAATGAAAATAACAGCCTAGTTCAATAACATTTTATACAGTTCCCACACCACAACCACTAAAAAAATCCAATCATATAATTATATAATTTAAACATTTTAAGCATTCAAAGCATTTTGCTCCAAGTATCTGGGAGTTTTTCAATGAACAGATGTCAATTTATTAAGACTAGTTATTCTCCCCAATGGCACTGTGGTTAGTCACTTTACATGTCAACCAAACAATTTTTGTCCTTTCCAGAATAAACTTCAAACCACATTTTGTGGCGCTGGTCAAAATTCTTCTTAAATTATACAAAGAATGTGTCAGACCTGGCAAAGTTCAATGTCCTCATCCTTCAGAGGTTTGCCGTTAATAAGCGCTGCCTTATGAATCAAATCCAAAGCTTCTTCATGCTTCTGATTGGCCATTAGCCAACGAGCAGATTTAGGAAGAACCCTTAGAACACACAAACATAAACACTTGCATAAAACAAATATACATGCATTTACATACAAACGTTCATATCATAAGGAAGCCAAAATGAACAAAAGGCTTTCATTTTAAAGTTTATCTTGCTAACCACAGTCCCCACAGATCAAATATCAAAATCAATATAAATTATTCGCAGGAACCCACATTTCTCATTAAATGAGATTAAATAAGATTATAAAATAAGATTATGCTATTTAGGGCTGTCAAACGATTAACCCAGAATCTAAGTTTGTGTTTACATAATATATGTCTGTGTGTTGTACATATTAATTTTCTATACACATGCATATATTTAAGAAAAATATAAAATATAAAAATTAATAAATGTTTATATATAATTTTGATTTCTGGAAAATATAAATAAATACATCAAAATATTTATATGTATGTGTGGTTTCATGTTTATAAATACAAAATATATAGGTGCAGTACACAGACATATATTATGTAAACACAAACTTTTATTCTGGATGCGATTAATTGCGATTATTTGTTTGACAGCCCTAGCTATTTATATTATTTGTATAACTCCACATTATTATATATACAGTAACTCCAAACTTATATTATATATCAATAAGCACATCCATCCATCCTAAACGTAATCCAAAATAGTCCAATTGGTTAATAAGTCTTCTGAAACGAAACGTTTACTGTGACGTGATATGAAATGAAATTCAAAGTTATCAGCATGTGGACATATTTTAGCATATCATTTTCTCATCAGAAGACATTCAAAAGACTTTAACCCACTGGAGTCACTTTTAGGATGAATGTATGTGCTTTTCAGAGCTTCAGAACACTTTTGTATTGCAAAGCATACTTTTAGACATTTTTATAAAATGAAAAAAATAATACACATCTATGATGGCATGAGGCCAAGTACATTTAGAGAGTGTTTTTATTCTTGGGTAAACAATTCTTATAAAAGACGCATATGTAAGAAAAGAGAGAACAATTAACGATAAATATCTTTCTTTCTGTCTCCTTCCCTGCCCTGTATAAGCTTTCAGTTCTGTGCAACTCACCAGATGTAGAACAGGAAAAGGAATCCAGGGGCAGAGATGGCCAGCTGCAGTTTACGCCAGTCTCGTATCAAATATGCCACTCCAGCCAGCAAAATGTATCCAAATCCAAAAAAGTAGTCTGTGATGACACCTGCCAGCATGCGTTGTTTTGAGCCTGTCCACTCAGTACCTGCATAACCAGACAGAACACATTAGACAGTGAACTAAACAAAAATGTATAAAATATTTATTCTGGAGTCAACCTTTCCATTGATACATAGTTTGTAATAATTAGATTATAATTCAACTATGAAATACTAAAGTGATAGTGTTCCACCTGTGGAACGGTGACAGTTACCAGGTTAATCATTTTATTTTATTGGTCAACATTTCATTGGTCATAGCCCACATAATCATAAGAGGGAACTGATTCTTTAATAAAAAATATCTGATAACTGAACTCTATGCCTAACACTTTTTTTTCCATATTAATGAGGCTAACTGAATTATTTCTCCAGATTATGTAGTGAATCTCTTACCTACCCAACACAAAAGCATTCATGATCACTGCAGATATAGTCATGCCCACCACAAACCGAAACATGACATAGATGTAGAAATGTGGAGCGAAAGCTGCGCCCACCCCAAAGATGGCCTGTATCGCTAAACCAATCAGTATGATTATTCTGCGGCCATACCTGAAAAAAACAGTTCATTAATATGTATAGTGTTACGCTAGAGAATTTCACACAAGATTTCATTCTGTGTTTTCTATGCCACTGACGCTTTACTAATTTTGCTGGATTTTACAGACATCATCTATAGATTTTTTCAACAGTATAAAACAGCATTTAACCCCGCATTTAAATGATGATGGACTGTTTTACGAATATGACAATTCTGAAGACAGCACTTTGACAACGAAAAAGAAAGTTTTAAAAGTTGTTCTAAATTAAGAAGAGTAGCATAGTTCACACCACATGATAACTAACAATAAAGATACAAGGAACGATATCGTTGAGGTCACTTTTGAAGCGATTGTTTCCAGCCAATGAATGATACAAAAAACATTCTGCTCTGACGCTGATCTCATCCCAATCCTAAATGCTGTCTATTGAGGTCATGCATATCTCTGTGCACTGAGCATGCAAGGTTAAAATTAACACATTATCATCTGTTGCTATGGACACTAACATAGCTATCAATATATTTATAGTTAATACAATTTTCTGTAGTGTGAACGTCTTTTGATCTTGACATTCTTTTACTTACTTATCAGCAAGGGCACCAAACAGCACAGCTCCAACCAGCAGTCCAAACATATAGATAGAAGAGCCAATACTGTTTAACGTGGCATTGTCACACACAAGATCCCACTGTAAGAGGGAGAAAGAGAATTAATCAAAATCTAACCAGCTTGACCAATATCAGGTCAAAAGCAGGTGGTTGTCCAGTTGGTCAGACATCTAGGTTTGACCAACTAAAAATCACTTTGGTTTTTCGAGAATTCGAACATATTTTACTAGTTGCCTATTTCGTACAAAAATATATGATTAATAGGATAAAAAGCAATGATAAAGTTCCGCCCCTAACCCCAAAACGTCACTGGGGAGAAGACAAATTGTACTAAAACGTATGAATGAGATTGTACAAATTCCTACGAATACGTACGAATTCCCGTGAGCTTGCTTTGAGAACACCCTAGTGACCAGTCACAACCATCTCAATTTCGTTAGCATCATGCTAGCATCAATGCAAAAAATGTTATGATGTCATTTTAGAAGAACCAAATGGCTCTTACATTAAAAAAAAAGTTTCTGTCTAATATGCCTCATATTTATGCATGTTCCTGTTTTGAACATATAATGGTAAGTTAGTAAGTCGATATAGAAGATAAATATAATATTGTATCTTTAAAAGGATTAAAAGCATGTTCTCTAAAAACATTGGAGCTTGATGTTTGACCGTCACTACCAATCAAAATTCAGTAGTAGTTTCAATTAGTTTAAAAAGTTAATAATGAACACTTCTATGTGGGTTGATATGTTCAAATTTACCCTTATGCCAACTTAGATATGAAAGACTTTCTTTCCTTAGCTGAACACAAACAAAATATTATTATACAGATTTGTAGGTTTATATACTGTAAAACAGGAGCGAATGTTTAAAGTGACTTGGACAGTGGACAAAAAATATCTTGTAATGCAAACCGACAGATGTGTAATAGATACAATTGTTTTATCTAAATCAAAATCACAGCACTGCTCAGATCAACTATAATGTCAAATCTTGTGGCTAAAAATCATGTGTCAGCTGCATGTCACGAGACATGCAAGAACTTGTTTGTGTTCAGCTAAAGAAAGCACTACATCTGAAAACACCTTAAAATATAAAAGGAAACAAGTGAGACAGTTGTTGACTCTATGGTATCTTGGCAAATCTGAGATTTGTTATATCAAATAACTTGTTATTATTTTGTCTTATGGGTTTACGCAATCAGCAGGTCTCTCTGCCCCCTTTCTTTCATTTCACCTTAAGCTGCATAGCTGAGAGCTGTATCAGATGGCCAGACCCCCGTTGTGAAGCTGGGCCAGGGTCCAGTGTTTGTAAATCAAAGCAGGTTCCCCCAGACGGTCCTGCTGTGAGCAGCCTATCACTCCTGCTCTTCCACTTTTTGTATCACCAGTCCCATACAGCAAAAGATAGGCAGTTTTATTGGTCTGTTTTACAGTCCTGTGAGCTACACCTCCCTAATAAAGCAGTTTGAGGTTATTTCACCAGAAGGCCTGAAGCCGTGCACCCAAACCATCTAAACCACATTACACAATTAGTTTAAATAAGACCAGAGAGTAGACCCACATGCACACTACGCTGATTTTTCTCTCCTGTGAATGAGGGCCTGGCGACCTCTGGCAATGGTGTTATATGTCAGGCTTTTTAAGCTTTTTTTTAAGTTTTAGCTTAAATTTTTTTTAAATTTAAGCTAAAACTTTTACTGACAGTAATGACTGTGCAATCAATCCTGTCACATTCTGACATCATCTTTAACACAGAGAATTGGAAGTACTGAACAAGCCCAAGCAAGCAAAGTTGGTAGTGTTTTACCAAGAAACATTTTTGAATACTGTTATCCCCGAGTCAAAGGAGGAACTTGTGGGCAACTCATTCTGCAGTGAGGTCATTTTAATAGTACACTTGGCAAAATACTTCTGTACAAATATATGTAAGATAGTATGATTATGGTTTGCTGATTATGGAAATCATTTCGGAGTTCTCAATTGTGTTTCATTTATAGTAAGTATCAACTTAGAGTAGCCTTAGATGTTTCGCCTAAAATTGCTTGGGAAAAATAAACAAATAAAACAATTCAGAAATGGAGAATGTGGTCCTGTGAAACTAATATACAGTAGATTATATAGGTAAAATAATCTACAGTTTCTGTAACAATATCGATAATAATATTATTTTTACAGCATATCTGAGCTTAATTTGTGATACTGTTGAGCTCTCTTTCAGTTTGCTTTCCATTTATTCTAATTGCTGTCTAGGAGAAATAACTGAGAAATTAAAGACACATTATCTGTGATTTTTCTTTCACATGGGTCGCCGTTATTTACAGTCGTAAGAGCAACTCTGTTACACTGCAGGAATGCAACTCAAAATTTTTGCCAGAGGCATTTGCATTTTTTCATTCAGCAGACACTTTTATCCAAAGCAATTTACAAATGAGGAAACATCAAAAGCAGTTTCTCATAAGAGCCGACAATACACGTATTGTTGTGTATGAGCCAGATTATTTGACAAGGTAAAGCAGAAGTGAATGGCAGGAAGAACCGAAAAAAGTCACATGCATAATATAACAAAACAAGACTGGCACTCACCTCTGTGGCAACAGTGCTCAGGAAGACATCCTTACTAAACTCCCATCCTCCTTTGCAGCTCTTTGAGTGCTCACTCATCGGTAAAGTGACGTCACTGTGATTGAGCTGGGACAGTTGGTCATCCTGAAAGGATGAGCAGGTCTCCTCAGAAGCATTACTGAAGTTAAGGCTATTAACCAGTGTCAGGGAAGATCTACACAGATGAGGCGGCACAGCACCAGTGAAGACAGACACCAGCATGTGGAAAGCCAGAAAGATTTGAGGTAGACAGATCCACACGTATAGTGTCTTCTGGAAGCATCCAAACCCACCAATCCGGTCTAGGACCTCATCGAAACTCATTTTGCCTGTACTTAAATACCACTTAATGTTCAGATTGCTGAGGCCAGTGTTCCTATGACACACCAGAAATGTGTGTTACTATTATGATGCTGTCAATTCTGTGACATTAACACCAGTATGTAGAAGTGCTGTGGGAATGTCTGACGTAGGTCTTCTCCTACCTGTAGCAGAAAGAAAGAGAAGGGCGGAGAGGAAAAGTGAGATAGAGAGAGAGAGAGAGAGATGCGGAGCAGACTCAGAGTTAAGCCTGTTTGGGTTATTTGAGGGAAATATAAGGAGTGGAGGGCTGGGAGGGACTCAGACATCTGAAATAAACCAGTAAGCGGTAAGGGGGAAGAGCTGGTGACAGAGAGTAGGAGGGGCAATTGAATAAGTGGGAGGAGCTTATGCCACAACCTTCGCTACTCTCGTCTTATCGGCATTTCAAACTTATGTAGACTGTTGTGGTTTGTCCCCAACTTCTTGCTTCTGCTTTTCTTTGGTTTTATTTACAGACTTAATGTCTGTGTGTTTGAGAGGGAAGACAGAAGAAAAAAGTCTGTAAACTGAAAACACAGTTTTTTACTACTTTGCACATACACACAAGAACTTGTAATAAAAATAATATTTTATAGTATTTGTTTCTCTTAAAAAGCAGTAAAATTGCTTCTCTAAAAAATGGCAACACAATTGTAATAGTTAACAAATCACCACTTGACAAATGTTTCAGCCTGTAACATTTTAGCTGCCAATTCTTAACTTGAAAACCTGTGTTAAAAGTTTTTGAAAGGATCTTAACAATGTCTATGAAATCCAGAGATGCCAAAGTATGCAATCACATAAATGTCAAAATGAGCTCCAACATCTCACAAATTTTCCAAGACCAACATATTTGAGCTACAAATAAATGTTGCACAAAGAATTTTAGTATGAAGAACCTTTCCAAAAACATTTAAAAAGCCAACTTCTTAGTTCTGTAGAACAGCATCTTCTGTATGTATTTGATCTACACTGATTTAAAAACCCATAATGAAACATTATGGGGCAGTTTCCTGTACAGGGCTTAAGCTTAGTCTCAGACTAAAATGCAAATTTGAGCTGTTGTAACTTTAAACAACTTGCACTCCTATATCTTAAAATTTATCAGTGCCACTATTTTGTCTCAAGAAGGACATTATGAGTGATGTTTCTTGTAAGGTATGTTTTGTAAAAACTACCTTAAGCTCCTAATTTAACAAATGCCTAGTCCTGCCTTAATCTAAACATTGTAAGGGAATACTTTGATTGCCCATAAGAGATTTAGATGTATACAAAAACCATAGAACAAACTCAAGAACTGTATGCTGCAAAACATTATTCATGTTGGCCAGAAAAGTTCCCTGAAGAACCTTGAAACCAAACAACACTGGACCCTACTGACTTCTATTGTATGGCCACAAAAGCACTGAGACATTTCTTTAAAATATCCATTGCAGTGTCTGTTAAATCTTCAACAAAAGCACATCTTAAGAGTGATATAAAGTCACCCAACAGCATGTGAAAGACTGAAAGCACGCTATGCCACATGAAAGCTGTGATCAGAATAGTCTTACTTCATCGCATATTTATTTCTTCATGAAAATTTCATATTCATTTTTACCTTAACACACACATATAAATAGTAAATTCAGAAAAACTGTAATTTTTGGAGTGATACCTTATTTTTTTCCAAAAATGTACACTCTAAAAACAGATGTGTTAAAATAACACAAGATGTGTCTAGTTAAGGACAACACACAGATGTGTTGTCCTTAACTAGACACATCTTGTGTTAATTTAAAAACAACACATTTTGTGTTACTTTTAACTCAACTTGTGTTACTTTCAACTCAACATGTGTTGTCCCTTTTATGTATTTAACACAAAATGACACATTATGTGTTAAACAGCATAACACAAAAAATGTGTTAAAAATAACACATCCTTTTTTAGAGTGTATCTATGGAATATATGCCTGTATTTAAAATTGCAAGAGGTACTTTCTATTCTTTAATTTCTTTATTGTGGCTGGAACAATAGCCAACAGGTTAGATAGAGGAAGACAGAAAATATGGGAATATCAGGATACAATTTTGTTGTTCAGCATTCTTCTGTGAGGTGTGGAAGTAAATTACACCCCACACCCATCCACACTCAAATAGCAAACATGGGTCTCTTAAAAACATACAAATCTCAATCACAAAAACATTAATTAGTTCAGCTCAAGTATAACAGAAAACAATCATATTGTGGTATAATAATGATGCATGTTTAAATCCATTCATTTTTCTTATTTCTATACTGTTTTATACCTTTCTTTGCTTAGCAAACAATGCAAAATTGTAAAAAGCACTATGGAAATAAATTTAAATGGAACTGAATACCTCTTTATGATCTTACTGTAGTAATAATAATAACTGTTTACTGTAAGCTATTTATGCCTGTATACCTACCTGTGAAAAACAGTAAGATATTAAAAAGTAAACGATTGCAAAGACACAAGCTTCACATATTTTTTAAGGTCCTAAATACTAATTTAAATGATTTTTTTTTTATCTCATACATTATTTAAAAGTGCAGTTATTTAACAAAGACAACGACATTGCTAGCCGAATCGCTTACACTTAGCCCTTTCCTCATTGTTTTACTGAATAAGAGTTTGCCACTACTAATCAAGCTACTGGAACTGAACTCATCACGTGACCTAGACGCGCTGTTAACTCTATATTCACACGAGCGCTAACATTGAAAGCTAATTTTACATTAATAAAAGCTAATTAATATTTAAAGAATATTTTAAAACATGAACTGTTGAATCCTATTATATTTTTATATATTTATTATATAGTTTCTTAGTTTGTCCACTAGAGGGTAGACTAGAGAGTAACAGGATAAGAAAGTGTAAATCTGATGTCACACTAGACTTACTGAAATGCGAAACTTTTACGCAGACCTCTGCGTATGTCCAGCAACCAATAAAAACCTTCTATTGGTCACACGATGTCACGTGATGTGAATTAATACATTTCTAATTAAAAACGTGAAACAAAAATGTGCTAAGGATTGTAGCATAACTATTACGGTTTACAAAAGTTTCTTAAAGGGTAACACCTCTAAATATGACTTTCAATTTTTAAAACTATTTTGGTCATAACAATAGTTAACTACTTAAGTCAAGCCTGGGGCGAAGACCCCTGTTGTATCTGTTAGTGTTCTTGTTGCTGTTGTTGTTCTTCGGCTCTTGGCACAAAAACAAAGAAACACAATTCTAAGGTAGCCATGGCCTAATGGTTGCTTAAAGGTTGCAGGTTTAATTCCAATGGCAGCAGGAAATGACTGGGGACACAACATGGCAGACAAACCTATATGAACCGGTATAATCAGCAAATGTGACGTCATAGTGAAACTGCTGAGTTATGCCAAATTTAACCATAAACTCTAAACATTAAGCGATTCACATAGCAGTTATTATCACCACTTTCTTGGTCATTAACACACAACACTGCTAACTAATTAACAATCACAATGAGAGATATCCGCACGACGAAACACAATGACATAAACTCTTGTGGACCTCTTGTGGGGCAGAGGTGGAAGGACCAAAAAGGGCACTAAAACAAAAAAAAAATATTACTTTAATAAACATAACCAAATGTGTTTTTTGTACAGATTTTAAACTTAATTATTTATGAAATTACCTGTATTTAAAGCAGTATTCAACTTTCTGCTGTCTTTTCAAATATTAAAGGGGTCATATGGTTCTGAAAAGAAGCTTATTTGTTTCGTATTTAGTTTAATGAAATGTGTTTACGTGGTTTTAGGGTTTAAAAACTCATTATTTTACACACGCTGGAGATTATTGTTGCTCCTCTCTGCCTGGCCTTTCTTAAACGCGTCGATTTTTACAAAGTTCATCGTTCTGAAATGCGCGGTGTGCTCTGATTGGCCAGCGATCCATTGCACTGTGATTGGCCCGAATTCTGCGAGCGTGTGACGGAAATGTTAAGCCCATAGATATGTATATAATAACTAAATGCGACATTGGCCTCTGTGATCGCATCCGGATCAGACGTCGATCGCTTCAAATAATCTTAGCTAGGGCAACGTTCCATAACTCTCATTAACTGGACTGGAGAAAAATACCTGTTTAGGTTGTGCTGTGGGACACTTGGGCTGCTGTGCAAGCCGCCGCACAATTTAAAACAGTTTTTGGGAAAATACCTTTCACATGTAAGACTAAAAAGTTATTTTTGTTTGTATTTGGTCATTAAAACATTTTGTTGACACTGTATGGCAGTAGGAGTCAAACTATTAATAGCTAGCGATAGCGCTATTTAGCTGTGAGTCGAGACTTCAGAAAGTTTTTGAAGCTTTTTCATATTTTCTGTTATAAAATAAATTGCGTGTAACCGAGATAATTCGTTTATACTGCAGTTTTTCTCTCAAAATCGAGTATGCCAACCTACTAGTTCTAATGTACTATTATTATTATTATACATATATGCAATATACATATTACTATTATCAATCTATTATGATATTATATTATGGCACTATTCACAGTATTTATTTGTTACTGTTGTTCTGCAATTGATTTATTTATGATTTACTTTTTTGACTGTTGTCCATAGTTATACTACTGTACATATTATTTGCTATTTCATATTAATATTATATTACAAATATATTTAATGCCCTGTTGTTGTACCAGAGACGATCCATCAGTTATATATCTGTAAATAACTGCAACATTTTAATTCTGTGAAAAAAACACAGAAAGGAGCCCGCCACTGTGATTGTATTTTTATTTGCCTGCTTGTTTTCTCAAATATGGTAGATTATTACTTAAGGTGCAATACTATTTTTCAGAACAAGGTATGTTCTGACCTGAAGCCCAAGAAAAACAAAAACGGTGAGATTAATGACAGAAAAGCATTTTCCTCGGTTGGAAGACTTTATTTATTTTTTGTGAAATTAATTATATTACATTAGGGGTGCCTCTACAATTCTTAAACAAAAAGCCCAAAATATACATGACAAGTGTTCAGCTCTCACAATTCCTTATTAAAGAAATATTTTTCTAACTATCTTGTCGTACTATCGCGATTTTACATAACTGGAGATTGTTTTGGACACCAGGCATGTCATAAATCACTGATATCAGTTGATTAATAGAAACGTTTTATTTTTAATCTTAAAAAAAAATTGCAGCTCTACCGTTGAGTTGCACTTGATTCAAGGGGACTCATGACCTAGCCAATATGGCGGGCGTGTTGACGTATCGCAGCAACAGACAGAAGCAGCCAATGTCGCGTCTAGTTATTATATGTCTATGGTTAAGTCCCTTAACATATTTGAAAAACACAGTGTCTGCACAACATGGCGGAGAGTGACAACAATACTGCAGCGAGAATCAAAGGTACGGCTTCTTTATATGCGTGTACGTTTGGGCGGTTTGAAAACTTTGGAAACAGCTATAACAAGAGAGAGAAAAACAAGAAAACGCACCATATGATCCCTTTAAATCAAAGATATAAATGTTCTGCAGGTTAGAGTTGGACTTGGAATTATACATGAGAACATGCTATAGTATGCTAGCGCCGTTTAATGGCCTTTGATAAAACAAATGAAACGTCAGTGTCAGGCTAACGAATGATGCTAATAGTATAATTAAACACAACTCGCATGCTATTACATTCCCGTAAGTTTACAACAGCATTATGGTGGGATAAATGTCAATTTTCCGCGTTACCTGTCTGCTGCTCCTGTTTTGAAGACTCGCGGGCCACAGTTAAGATACTCCGCCCCGCATACGTCCGCCAAAATCAAAATATTTTATTTTTTGTTTATTATTGTAAGTGACAAATAGTATAAAAGCGTATTGTTATTTACAATAATGACATTAACAACAACAACAACAATAATAATTTAGTATGAGAAGAGAGGGGCACTTTACACCCCCGTGCACGCCACTGCGTCAGGTGCCGACAGCACCCTGCTATCTTGTAAGTGTACTAATCCCGCCACCTTCTGGTACAGTCTTGCAACATATAGACAACTTTGTATAAACACTATTTTTTCACTTCCCTTTTTTCTTTAGCCAAAAGTGACTGTGACCATAATTCTTTGATTAGGATGTTGTTTACACTTTCATATACAGTAAAATAGACTACAGTTGACAAAATAAACACAAAACACGCGTGTCTACCTTACAGAACACTGAACATAGATTTGCACTCAGGAGTACTTGGCAGGATTATGAATTACTAAATTCTTTAAAGGAATAATTGTAAATAAACCAAACTTTACAATGAATTTATAATCCTTAAAAAACGTGCTGCACCCAATACATCCCACACCTATACAGAAAACACTTTTAATGTCAAATAGGTAAAACAAAGATATTTGTCAGAAATTACCTTTGCTGGAAATTGCCACATCTTAATACACTGATTCAGTTGGCAGACACTACACTAATAGGATTTAGATAAAAGTCCCTGTCGTGTAAGAAAATGAATTACGCAATGAGATTCACACTGCCCCTATGTGGCAAGACTTGACATACACACTTTATGCAAGAGTTATAAAACAGCAGTAATATGCAGCAAAATATGTATATATGTAGCTGTATGAGCAGCTTTTAAAATTCATAGTGGGCTATTGGTGGCCCAGACATTACTAAAATGTTGTTTTTTACATTTATGCATCTTTATTCAGTACTGTCCTGACAAACGCTGGTTTGTAAGACTCACAGACCAACATTTTACAGACCAAAAACCTTCTTGTTTGTTTAAAAAACAGTGTATTTAATGTATAAAAATATTTTTTTTATCTGGCTGTGGGTTCAAGATTATTCATTGACATAATGTTAAATGTTTTCCCATTTGTAAGTCGTTTTGGATAAAAGTGTCCACTAAATAAATAAATGTAAATTATTTTATAACATATTTATGAAAGGCATAAATGTGCATTTTCTCTTGGGGAAGTCCTTTATACAAGCGTTACACAAGCACATCCGGGGCTTATGTAGTCATACTATATGTGTGTGTGTGTATTCGTCAAGAAGCCAGCTGACAGTAGTATAACGTCTTCAAACAAGGCTGTGTGTTTATGCTTCTAACTCGGCCACAAATCTGCTGCTTGTGTAACAGCATCATGTAAGTGTTTGTGTAACATTTATATTTTGCTCCAACATTGTTAGCGTCCTGCCACATGAATCATTCTCAGACACACATCCTATTTGGTCAATACTTTAAAACATGTTGGTGCATGATATGTACAGTACCTCTTAATAAACATAAAAATAATAAACATATATTAAAACATATTTATATATGCATAAAAAAAAAATATATATATATATATATATAAAAATGTTCATGTATGTTTTGGTACAATAAATACAGAAACATCAACTAATGAGAGGAAACGCACACGCAGGCACACACATCCAGTGGGGGTCAAAAGTTGGTGATCTATTGTGTGCCTCATCTGTCGCGTGTTACGTACGTGACGCCGAATTTTGTGCCAAAAATCAGGTATTTTCATGAAAAACGCTCACAATGTCTGCACTAGTGTACTGTCATTTGTAACTGCAATTGCAGCATTACACCGCTAAGGTGGCGCTGTATCAGCACAGTGAGCCGCTGACTAAACTTTAGATGGAGGAGAAAGAGCTGCAGTTTATTCTCCTAAGAGTTATTTCGCAGTAGTTCAGATAAACATCGCTTCTTTAACATCTAAGTATGTATATGTAACGTGTAATGTAATATCCCTACAGTGTAATGTTTTCAGCTTTTATAAATACACTAGTGTAATACTATAGACATCATTACAACATCAAAACATTACATGTTTTGCCTTGCGTGAGGTGATAGTATAATAATGAAATATATTGCTGATAGTTTAATTCAACTGGCTAGAAAGTACACTATCTAGTGTACTAGTGTACTATAATATTGAAAGATTGTAAAAGTAATATTTAGGCTACTATTTATTGTAAGAGTTTATTATGATAAATATGACAATTGTTATACATCAAGCAATGATTCAGATTCTGCCTGTTAAAACAAGTCTAATGGGTCAAATCTAATTATGAGATAAAGAGCAACACAGCTTGATTTAAAGTATTAATTTCACTATGATTTCTGTGACATGACACACTATGACATGGCCCTTTTCAGTCAATATCACAGCCATTGTAAGTCTCTGACTAAATACTGATACCTAGTGGTCAAAACCAATCAATAGCAAATGTAATAGATCAGTATTATTAAATTGCAGACAAAGATTTTGGGTAGCTAGCCTAGGTTAGCTTGTATGTTTGGGTGGGTAGGGGGCCCAAAATTGCTAGCGGTGCCCCTGCCTCACAATATCAATGCTGCAATATTGCTTTGTCAATTAATACCACAGATTGTTTTTATGGCTTCATTTAATGTGCTTTTGTGTTGATCAGCTCTTTATATTAAAATATTTATTTTTATATCTATCTAAGGAGTGGTTTCAAATAGCAAAAATACATTTTATTTACCCGCATGAGCTATTTATTTCCTTTTTGAATGCTATCGTCAACATTGTTGCTGTCTAGTTATATAATCCATCATGTTGGACAAAATTAATCAGGGATGGATTAAAATTAAGTGGTACAACACAACTCAAATCAAAATAAAACTGGGAACAACAAACAACTAGATTAGCTCTAAACTCTGTTTAATTGAATCCTTGATGAATCCCTGCCAGAGAATTCATTCACTTCCCAAACTGAGTGAATGAGCAAAAAGGAGCAAGGAGATTTTTAACATTACTAACCACTTCCCTCATCTCTCACTCCAACTGTCATCTGCCCTACTTAACATGCTGATGTAGAAAGTGAAATGGTAGAACTGCAGACAAAAAACTTTTTTAAAGTTAAACTCAGAGCAGGTGTTGGTTACTTCTGTAATTTGGTGTCCGACGATTTTTCCACTTTAAAGCCACTTGTGAAAAAGTGATGTCCTTCTTTGTGAGCACATACACTTGTAAGTCAATATTTTCAACCATGGAAACTGCCTCAACAATGAACATCTTGCATGTTTTACAGGGATTGCAACAACTAGCTACAAATACAACAAGAAGAAAGTCAAGGAATTGCAGGCATGCTTCTGCTCATCCCAGTATTGAGGCCAAAAACATTAATCCTGCTTTTGTCATTTGTCAAAATCATCTTGTCTGTTACAATTTGACTGGTAAACAATAAAGTATTTAACATTGTGGTTTGAGTACACTAGAGATCAATGACAGAGAGTAACTTGCGCTTCAAAAGAAAGTAATGAAATAAAACTAATAAAAATAAATATCGTCAGTATTGTTTCTTTAGTTTTTTACAGTCATTGTATTCTTACATTTTTGCATGATATTGAATAAAAAGAGCTAAAACTATAATGATAAAAATGATATAGATGACTTTTGTGTGTTAACAGTAATTTTGCTTACTCAAAAGTTTGCATTGCGAGACTGTTTCAGTTTAAATGTAGGCAAAGTGTCTGGTATTGATCAATTGAAATATGTTCTTTGTAGATGTCTTTTTGAGAAATCTCCCTTTGTGTGTTTGTTCCTTTAAATTGTATCTACAAGCATTAGTATTTTTAGCTTTAAGTTTCATATTTAGCTATAGATTTTAGCTTTGTAGTTCACATTCAGGCCATTTCCTGTTGTTTCAGGTGTGTGGAAATGCAGAAACAAATCTTACAGATCTATTGATAGAATATTACTAATGTGAAGAGAGACAGGAAGTTCTCACTGTATGAACAGACTATAGCTCTTTGTGTGCTGTAGATGGTTAGTTGTGTCAGGTGTGGAATGAAAGACCCCACAGTGATTACAGTGACAATTTAACACCATTTTAATTAACACAAGTGGTTATTATTTCAAGTAATTTACAATTCACTTATTGTAAGGATATGGCACTGGAGTAATCAGAGTTTTTCTGTAGCAGCTATTGATTAAGCACATTTGTTAAAGTATCAGTACCTGGCATTCTGCCTTATACTTTTTGCTAACAGTTATTTTTTACTATTACAATATATATTTATTACAGTACTTTTACATTTCAGACTGACCGAATGTAAGTCTAATGGAAGAATTTAGAGGAGTCATGGTTGACTATTCCAGAGTGTCCAGGGAAATAATACAGTATATGTGTGTTGATAATAGAGTCCAGGAAAGTTAGAGGTTTGTAGATGGAGAGAGGGAGCATTCTGCTTCGTAATGACATGAAATGTTTGTATCTACCTTCTAAGATAACTTTGACTGTTTGCATTTTTGAAATAATATAACAATTGCCAGAGCCCCAGGCGTCAACCAGCAGCAGCAACAAGCACTCAGTTTGTGTTTCTTCTGTCTGTGATGTTTTCTCTTTTCATATGCCTCTGTGTGAAAGAGGATGAGGGGTACAGAGCCAGACCTCTCAGAACTTCAGAAGAGCATTCTAAGTAGCAAACCTCAAGACTATGATAAAGCTTATTTTAAGTCTTGTTGAAAAGATCGTCTCAGCAGAAGCTGACATGCACAAACAATGTTGGTCACTTTACATATAAGTCAATTGGTTTCATTCTAAGTAGGTGGTTCTTGGACATATTAATCAATTAATCTGGACCTGAAAGATTGACCTGACCTTATAGTGATGGTCAGGTTGCAAGCAATACAAGATCTCTTATCAAGATAATAATCTTATCAAGATAATAATAACTAAGTAAGAATTTTCCTTAAAAATTAAGAAGGGAGATTCCAATGTCTGAAACAATATGAGGGTGACTAAATAATTTTTTTGTTTCACTTGTACTGTTTCACATTCCTGTAATAATGATAAGACCCCAAGAAGTAAAATGGACTTAACATGTAGTGTGTATGTGAGCATATGGTTATGCCATTATGTGTGTGTGAAGGACGGCATAGTGTTACCATTGCATTCAAAAGGTTAAAAGACAGACATGGGGAAGGGGGGGTGACTGTCAAGGTCAAAGGGTAAAGTAAGGGGCAGAGAGCTGTCGGTCAATCTCTCTCTGACCGGCAGGCAATATTAAATTAATTTCAGATTAAAACAGCAGCAAGTTATTCTACAGATTTTGGATTCACATTAGACATCAGATTTCTCGCTGGATATGATTTCCGGGCAAGATCTTGTGGGGGAAGTGTGTTTGTTAGTGACGGGGGCTGGGGTGTGTGAGGGAGGAAGTCCAGAGAGTTTGTTTTACAGAACCCAGAGCTGGGCAGGGCACAAGCGAGAGAACAAGAGAATAACAGCGCAGACTGCAGAGGCTGAAAGTGTCCTGGGGAGAAGGAAACGTGAGAAAGATAGTGCTACAGAGTGGACCAAAATCACACTTACTGCCGGGGCAATCGGAGTCACTGCGGAGGGAAATAATGGCCTCTTTGGTGCTTCAGACTGTCTGTGTTTTCTCCATCCTCTCAGCTCTCGGGCATATAGCTTTCACTCAACAGTTAAACACGGTTTACAGGGTAAGTCTTCTGTTTATGGCTAAGAAAAGACAAGTATTTGTAGGCCTGTTTATGTTACATAAAAGGGCGTAGAATTAATGCAGAACTATATGTGTTTATTTTTAATACACTCCACAACCAGATGTTATACATATGCTTCACATTTCAGAGCAAGTTTTTTTTTTAACTCTCATTACCGCAACACTCACACCCTATTGCTGTTTTTAAGTTACAAGCTCTCGATTTGTTCCCATATAAACCACACAAACAAAAAGACATTACTTTTACTTTTATTTATTAGTAATATCCAGTTCATTCCTCACAGATAGTAGTTGACAAAGATTAAATGGAAACTATTCTACAAATAGTAGATAACTTTGCATGTTTTGATTGTCAAGAGAAAAGCAGTAATCTCACTCTCCCAGTAACAGTTACAGAAGAGATCTCTGCGATGTATTAAAACTGTTGTCAGATTAGTCAAAAAAAATCATTTTTTTATGTAATCAAATCTGTTTCTTGTAGGAAAATATTTTATATAAAGTTCATACTTTGAAAATGAACAATATTGAAAATGGATGATTTGTGTTTTTTTTTTTAAAGAAAGACGTTTCACATGGCTGCTTGGATGTGATGTTAAAATTTTGCAGTGTAGTTCTGGGTTCAATGTTTAATGTGCCTTAAAAATAGTAAAACTATTGAGAGAGTTGTTTAATATGTGTGAGTGTACAGGGTTTATACATTGTGGGGTCCAAATGTCTCCAGAAGAATAATGAAAAAGGCAAAGTCTTAACCACCTTTATTTGAGGTCAAATTGATCATCAAAAATACTAATTGATGTTTCTTTGAAAATGGAAAAAAGCAGAATGGTTTTTGTAAGGTTTAGGGGTAGGGTGAGGGGTAGGAGGGATAATATATAGACAGTTGGTACAGTAAAAAAGTCATTATGTCTGTGGAATGTATAGAAGTAATGTATAGAAGCAAAGTGTGAGTGTGTGTGTGTGTGTGTGTGTGTGTGTGTGTGTCATGGTCTGGAAAACTGCTCCCCCCCGCAGCTGTTGAGAGTGTAGATGCTGATGGTCTAAATGGCTGACCGTGTCACTCCCCACCGGAACCTCGGCATAGGCAAATGGAAGCCAGCTGGTGCTCTACTGCCAAAAGATAGTGGGAATCTTATTCCTGGTCACGCTCCTGATTTCAATTGTTTAAAATATGAGACAGCAAAAGTCCCTTTTTTAAAGACACAGTACACTCTTTTCATCAGATTTTGAGGCCACGCCACTGTTTTTATTGAGAAGGCAAATAAGCACCAAAATCACAGGTTTTATTCCTGAGAACACACTGATTTAAGTAGCCTAAAATGCTAGAATATGCCTTGGTATTTATTTCAGCAGGGAAAATATTTGTTTATGTAGACAGTAGAGAGCAAGAGTTTCAAACAAGGTAAAGGCAGTTTGTAGTAACCTAATTTAAAGCTCTTTAGTTAGTTAATTATGCTAGAGACAGGACTCAAAAGAATCTCAAGTGAATGTAGTCAGAAAGTGTGTGAAAGTCCTCAATGTCTTAAATGTCGTACTAACATTATTCTCAGAAGCTCGTCTACACTGTGTATTTCTGAGCCTGTGTGAGACATGTTGTGAACACTTGTGTTTTTTCCTTCTCACTGAAAATGCCAGTAACATAACAGCTGAATAGTTTCACTAATGGAAACAGTGTGTGAAGGAGGGAAAGAAGATGGGTTGCAGGGAGGAGAAAATGGCTGTTGCCATAGCTAAATGTCTCTGAAAAGCTTGAAACCGAGCATTTGATTGAAAGTATGTGTTTTATGTTGACCCATTAATTTTAGAACATGACTAAATACATTTTGGATAAAGTCCATATACAATTTAAATTCTGCAATCTTTGCTAATGGGCACAGATACATTTTGAGAAAATCACCTTAGCCATAAATAGACAAATCCCTTCAAACCGCTGATGGTGTCAAAAGAATGTGCACAGTCCCAAATCTAGTGATGTTCCCAAGATGTGACGATTATTATGGGCCCTCTAAAGATGGGACACTGGCAAAAAATATATTATACTAACTAATAGAAACTAACAGACATAGAAAATATAATATAGCATGGATTTATACACAAGCAACAGGAGGCAAAACCACAGTGTGGCTATTTAAAAAAAAAAAAATGAAACAAAAAAAACGTATAAACATATAGTTAATGTTTCATATTAATGTTTAAAATCTCCTTTGAGATGACTTTAACAACTCTCTCATTAATAAACTTCTTGCCTGCCAGAACTACTTTCCCAAGGTACTGTATACATGCTCTGAGGATGCTCTACAGGTTCTCAATATGATTGGAGTCAATGGATGATAGTGGCCACAGCATGATTCTTTCTCATTGTATGCCTATAACAACCAAGAAATGATTGGTGTTTTTGCAGAATGAGATGGTTTGTTGTAATGCATAAAATAGTTTTTTTTTAGTTAGTTATATTTAGTTTAGTTTTAGCTTTATTTCAGAATGCACAGTTCTTCCTTTTATACCATAGTAAGAAATGGTCAGATAGGAATTCCACAAATCTTGCAGAGATCATTTCGAAACTTTCAGGGAGCCTAAAGGGACCTACCATCCCACTTCCCAATATTCCAGCCTAAATCATCATTCCACTTTCTCTAGCTGACGTCACAGTCTTGTTTGAACATGGTGACTATTCACCAACCATCCTGAACACAATCTACATGAACCTACAGTGTAGCATTAGGTCCATTTGGGCTAAAAGCAAATTAATTAATAAACCTGTCAGAAATTGATAACAGATATTTAAAAAGATATAATCAAGAAAACAAGCATTAAATCTTTTAAAAAGTTTTAGTGAAATCTTACTTATATGTACCTTGCATAATATTATGGAAGACAATGTATATGTAGTTGGTTGTAATGTTTTATATGATTGGTTGGTTGATTGAGATGGCACATAACTAATAAAACTGCATTATTAGGAATTGTTCCAAGTGCTTTTAAAGGGTTGATAAGTCTTGAAAAAAAATGCTCCTCCCATATGCCATTGTTAAACAAGTTAAAATAAAGAAGTGTCTCATGCAAAACTCTTGGACATCTTTTTAGGAGTCTAAGCTGTGAACTTTACATATTTCAAATATTTAGCATTTAGTTGATCCTGAGCACTTACTTTCACAGTTGTAAACATGTTGGATTTCTTTTGTGAAAGGGTAGAGCGTCACAGTGGATTTGAGGACGGTAAAAAAATGAGACTCTTAAAGCGTTTCCAGTTTTGTTTGGTTTGCGTCATGTCCAAAGATCATTAGTTGAACATCTGATTGATAAAACTAGGGGGCGCTAGTTGCAGTCCTACTTACCATTCCTATAGTAATAAAGTTTTTATTTTCAGTTTAAATTTCCACTATTTAAGTTTGAATTTCCACTAAACGTTTAAGTTTTGAGTAACATAGGGTGGATAAATCGTAAGTTTAAAACAAATAATCAGGAATAAGACTGAACAAATGTACTGTATGTGAATGTCTGGTTTGTGTCAGAGCATTTTTGAAAAAAGTTTTGTCTGTCTTATGTTTTATGAATAGCAGGAAACGGTTCAACTTAAGTGCTCAAATATTTACTCCATGACGAGCTGAAGTGCATTCCACACAGATCAGAAGACAGTGAAAGAGTGTGATGTGTGGTGTATGAAGGTCATCTTTGTTCTGGCCTGCAGTGGGAGCTGATTGAATTAAAAAGCTTAAAGTTCTCACTACACAATAGCATACATAGTTAGCATTGCTGTCATGGCAACAATGCTGTAGTACCAGCAATAGTACTGGAGTTAGTTTCGAAGGTATGGAAACAGTTTCTTTTAAGACAAGCAGTTTGTTAGAGGAATGCAGAATAAAATTAAAATGATTGTACTGTATCTGTTGTGCAAATGATATCATCATTGATAAACTGTTTCTTACATTTCACAAGCACACAGTGAAAGCAGATGTCTGGTTTCCCACAATGTTCCTCTAGCAGGAATTATGAAATAAATAGGGATTGTCCTTCAGCTTCCCACGACCCTTTGCTCTGTGAATCCCCTCAAGACAACTGGAGGTTGTATTAGAATATACACAGAGCAGTCCGACCCAACCAACTAAACAACCATTCTATTAGCTTGTAGAAATGCATCTAAGATTTGACTTAGATAAGAACAACTCTTTAAGGCAGCAATGTTGGCTCACCTATGACCTTGTAGATGTAATGGTCAGTTTATGGATTGTTGGCAATTGGTGTCACATGAGATCACTGCAAAAATGGATGATGTGGCTGACGTCATGACAGTTATTTATCTTGTCAGAGGGGACCGTGGCTTTAGGATCCTGTGAAGGAAACATAATTTGCATAATTTAAGAAACATTTACATTTTAATTAAAAATTGCATACTCAATGATTCAGTGATATTTCTATTTTTCTTTATGTTTATTTTGCATCACATGATTCATATTTCATATCAGTACACTGAATTTTAATATTAGGGCAAATTGTTGGTGATGTAGAACAGGACAACACCATGAAATAGTAATATTAGCCTATGTGAAAAAATTGTATACATACTTGTAACATTTTTATATAGGAATATTGAAATAGATTGGTGTTTATGCTTTTTTAATATTATTTGGGCATTATTTCTTTGCAGGTATGTGCACGAGGCTTTTTTCGGAGTGAACAGGAAACATGTCTGCCCTGTAACTGTAAGGGTCATGCTGAGAGCTGTGAGGATATCACTGGGATATGTATTGTAAGTTTTTGTTTTAAATTTCTTTTTAACTGTCTCATGCCTTCTTAATATTCCTCTAGCATTTTCAATATTCCATGACATCATCAGCAGCCAGCAACAACCAACAATGAAATTACTGTGTGCACCAAGCAGAAATGGAAGATGGTATTTCGATTTTAAATTTAAACAAAGCTGCTACTATGTGGAGCCTGCGCTGTAAAAAAAAAGTTAAATACTGGAAAGTTGAATACAACAGTTTTTAGGTTTACTCAACTTTTGAGCCAAAAAGTTCACCTAACTCAATTTACCAATGTTCCATGTCTTTCAACTTCTCTACAAAACATTGGTGGAACCAACTTAATACAAGTAGATTTCTAAGTTTACTTAACTACAGATATAAATTCCAACCCTTTTTTTATTGAATCATTTTTTGAATCAACTTTGTTATAACTGTTATATATGTTTGACCAAAACATTGGTCAAGTAAGTGCTTAAAAAGTTTGTGTTGTGTGCACTTTTAGTAGTATTATTTATCTCGGTCATGGTCACAATCATCAAGCATTAAAAACCAGTATGTAACCTGATTCCCTGAGAAAGGATATTTTCTTTCTCAGACACTGTGTCAGGAAGCTGATGCTGTGGGAAAGTGTTTTCATCTGCGCCTAGGTCTGAACATGTGTGAACTCCTGCCTATTTATAGTCAAGGTCATATCAGATTGTGCACCATAGAGACTATAAAATGCATCACTAGATTCGTAGGAGGACCTGAGTGTCCAGAGTGAACCTCCATCCAGAGTATAGAACCTGATAAACATGTGTGGAGATGACCAGTCTGCACCACTGACATTACTTAGGGATGCATCCCTAGGCAAAGCCATAGAGGATGCTATACTCCTAGTGGAGTGGGATCTGACTGACAGCAAAGCCATATCACACATCTCATAGCACAAAGCCATAATCCAATCAGATAAGCCATGCCTGATGACCTCCTGACTTCTATTGCAACAACCATAGCAGAGCATAGCATAGCTGAGAGGATTTACGCCATTGGCCTGAACTATAGACATAGATTCCTAAATATCTGTCTGGAGACAAAAAGCCTGTAGCCTTTTTGCTCTGGCAAATCATGTAGCAGAAGAAAGAAGGCTTGGAGCACAACCGGTTGGCTGGCCAGAATCCATGAGCTGGTGCCCCACAGGGGCCACATCCACAGTTTCCAAATCTCCGACTAAGGAAGAATGATTGACCCCTGCAACTTGAGACAGAAGGTGTCTCCTGGTGGGAAGCACCCAGGAGCCGCTGTCGAGGAGAGAAATTAGATCTGAGAACCATACTTGGCCTGACCAGAACGGAGCCACTAAAATTATTTTAACAAACCCTTGTTAAAACTTAGCCATTAACTTGATATTGTCATTAACATGGAGTTGTCACAACACAGGAGCTGTCTTGGCTGTGTGTTTACGGTCATTGTCATGTTGGAAGGTGAACCTTCAGCCAAGTCTGAGATCAGTCATGAGGTCAATGTAATTAAGTATGCAGGTGTAGATCCACACACTTGGTAAAACTGCAGGGTGAGAAAACCTCTGTGGTACACACTCTCTATGGTTCCTTTGTTTAAAAGAGTTCGGAGCTACTAGGTCAACACTGTTTTTTCTACTCATATACTATGGTTGATGTATATTAATCACTGTAAATTAAGACAGTATGTTGAAATGCAGTATACTGATGGCCATGTCACAGGCTGAGACTGCAAGGTTGGTGACTGCTGCCTGGTTCCCCACCTGTCTGTTTGGATCAAGAGCTGCCACACTATCCTTCTGCTGTCGAAGGTTAGCAGAAGACCCAGCCAGAAACGACTGTCTGAACCCAGTAAACAGTTTAGTGACAGACTTGTTGAAAGGGCAATGTCCAGAGCTCTCTGGAGGGCCGACTGCTCTAAGAATGTTTGGTGTTCCAAAGCCCTGTGATGGGGGTGCCATACTGTGGCAGCATCGCTGAGAAGAGAATGGGTGGAAAAAACCCACCAGAGACTGCTGCTACCTAAAACACTCTGGCAGGATGGAAGTGGCAGGATTAGCAACACAATGTTTTGAAGGCTTTGAGAAGGTGTAAACTCAAAATGTTGTGGTGTTACACACTTTCTCAGAGGGGGTCACTGGCATAAAGTCTGTTGTTTTTGGGCAACGTAGTATTCTGTTCAGGGAACTGTTCATTTAGCTCAATGAAAATGCATATAATCAATCTTTATAAGCTACACATATTTTGTAGTATGTGATAGGACAGGAATGATATGATAAAATCAGTTTATACACTTGTCCAGCAACAGTTAGTGATGTTAGTTTGTAAGCAATGAAAGATTCAAATCAAGAGTTCGAGTGTGTGCGGAGAGATTCCCGAGCACTGTCGTTTGTCAAATTCCTCTGAAAATCCACAAAGTTTGCCGTAGTAAAGTCAGAACAGAGAGCAAGAGAAGTGCAAAGGTGATAGTGGTCCTTATGAAGGCCATGTCCAATGAGGCTAAAACTGACAATAGTTGTTGAGTTTGGAAAGTAAACTTTGAGAATAGTTCTTCTCCATAGTAGTAACTTTCACAGCATATAGCAAGGATGATAAGTGTGATTTTGGACTGTTTTATTTTATTTCCTGATTTCTATTTTCCCTATTTCGTGCCCTATTGTAAGCAGTAATAAAGAGTCAAAATAATTTTTTAGAAAACCATACTGAATCTACATATTTCCACAGATGTAAAGCCTACTTTGTATTGAAACTAAAACATTTCTTTTTCATATTTATATTATTCTTACCTATATTCAACCAAGTATTTTTTTGCTGAAACACCTTTTTCTCTTCTTCATGCTGTTCTTCAGGAATGTCAGGATCACACTGTTGGAGATTTCTGTGACCAGTGTAAAGATAGCTATTTACCAGTGTTTCTTCCAGACGACACATTTGTGTGCAGACCATGTACCTGCCCACTCTCACTAGAGTCTAACAAGTAAGCTGAGACATAAACAACTGCCTTGCTATTTAACCATAAGGTTCATATTTAAACATTAAGCTTAAACATACACTTGCTGTTATGGATTTAACAATTTTTTGGTAGAGTTTTGCAGTGCAAAGATTATGGGTTTGATCCCAGTGAACACACAATAAAATACTGTATATCGTTTGAATGCACTGTAACTTGCTTTTTCAAAGCGTCTGCTAAATGCACATTTTAAAATGTAATATTGGAAAAATGGTGTGTAAAACTTTCAAGCATTCTGTTTGGTAGCGATGGTCAAACATACACACTAACCACACACATAAAGCCACAATGTCTTTTTAACACCAGCTAAAGTGTGGTAACCACTGGTCATAATAAGCTGCTTGCACAAATGACCTATAGGGTAATTTTTTGGAGGCATACAAGCTTAAACTTTTATTATATAACTTGTATTATACTTGTATTTATATGTCATTACACAACATGCTTTTTTGCTGTGTCCTGTTGCTTTCCATTGTGTCCTGTTGGAAAAAAGGTTTTTGTTAATGTTTGTTCACAGTTTTGCAGCTCATTGTGATAAGAGAGGTGATTTTCTGAGATGTGTGTGTCAGGAGGGGTATGCTGGACACTACTGCGAAAGGTCAGTTCTCTACTCACATACAGCATGTTATATGCAGCTTTGAGTGTTGATTTATATGGTTTCCTAATGATTTTAACTAATTCTGCCCCTCTTTACCACCAAGATGTGCTCCAGGTTACTATGGCAACCCCATGCAGGTGGGAAACTCCTGTAAAAAGTGTGATTGCAACAGTAACTCTGACCCAAATCTGATCTTCAACGAGTGCAACAATGTCACGGGCCGATGTCTTAACTGCTGGGCTAACACTGCTGGTGACAACTGTGAAAGATGTGCACCAGGTTTTTATGGCGATGCAATCAGTGCCAGGAACTGTCAAGGTAGGTCCAGCAACAAGATGTGTTGATGAGCATGTGATACACTGCAAAAGTTGTTCAGAAAAATCTAGACATGAGCATCGTGTTTGTCCAATCATAGGACATTTTCATAACTATGTAAAACACAGCAGACATAACATTAATGCTTAATTGTGATATTGTTATTTTTTGTGTCAATCGATTTTACAGTGGCCCAGTAGTGCAAAACACAACTAAATTTTTTTTACAGACTGGGTCACATATGTTAACTAAAATTGCAGAGTGTGCCTTCAGCAGCAAATGTCCCAAAGAACATTTGACATCTCCAATAAATTCCAGATTTCCAAATGCACTAAAAGGCATTTATTAGTGGACATAGGATGAATTACACAGCCATGTAATGTTTTATGATTCATGTAGCCTATTGGTTAGGTGCATTTTAGAAATGGTTCAAGTGCCTCACATCACAGTGTTGTATCTCTCTGTCTCTCTCTCTCAGAGTGCCAGTGCAATAAGTGTGGTACAGCATCATGTGATGACAGGACAGGTGTGTGCCACTGTAAGCCTGGGGTCACAGGTCGTCTTTGTGACAGGTGTGAGGTATGGGTATTCACGACACATTCAAGGACAATGTGCATCATAGCAATTTCAAAAATGTCACATGTGCTCTCTTTGAATTAATCATCTGTCTTAGAATGTACATATGCCTTACTTACCACATCTAATCCTGAGCATCTTTTTGAGTGTCTTCTGCTGTTTCATGTGTAGGAGGGTTACTCTGGATTTGGCAGCTGTATGGGTTGTCGTCGGTGTGAATGTGCCTCTGCTGCCCTTCGTGCCACTTGCCACCTTCTCACACAAAGCTGCCAGTGTCGTCCAGGAGCCGGAGGCAGGTATTGTGAGCGCTGCCTGCCGGGATACTGGGATTACAGTCCATCTGGTTGCAAGAGTGAGTATGAGTTGGAGAAAGTGTAACCCATTTCACAGTCAACTTTCAGTTTTCCAACCTTCGTAACAAATTCCTTAACTTTGTTCACTTCCAGTCAAAAATTGGTGGTTATATTTGCAATGTCTTTTGGACAACACTTGCAAAGTGTGATAAATATAACTATATATTTAACTGCATTTAACTGCATACAAAAACTGTTTTGTATTTGAAACACTGTTACATACCTATTATATCTAACCACCATGTGGTTCACTTAAACAACACATACCCCATAACTCATGCCTCAGCTCATTGTTTACATTTTACATTCATGCATTTGGCTGAGGCTTGTGATTCGTATGTGTGTTCCCTGGAATTCAAACCCATGACCTTTTGCACCACTAACGCAATGCTCTACCAGTTGAACTAGAGGAACACAGAAACTCAGCATGTACAGGGGCTTCAGCATGTACAAAGCCATGTCAAAAGTTCACACTTCAGAGAACCTTATCAGTACTAGTGCTAAAATCCAAGAACCAAAAACAAAAGAGTGATCTTCAAAGAGGGATGTTTTTATACTATACATTTTTTTATTATATGCAATCCCTGGGATCCAACCCATGACCTTGGCGAACCTTTTTTTGCTCATATGTGACACAGGTCGGTTGTGTTCTATGACTGTGTAAACAGGAAAAAAGCACGTGCATTCGGATACTAAAGTCTGAGCCCAGCTTAAGACAACACACGTTTCAGGAACTGCATAAAAAAGACCACCAAAAGACCACTTCCATTGTTTAGTAGGTGTAGTAGGATAGTCCCAAATATGTAGTCAAGGCATTGTTTGAACCACAATATAGACTCAAACAAACAGAGCAATGTGCAGTGAAGTCCCTACAAAGTCACCGTGTTTGCTCAAGTCAATCTTCTAGAGAACGTTTCAACATTAAAACTAAAAACATCTAAAACAGCACATCATACTAACTTGCTCAAAAATGGTCTGTGAAACTTGGTGGGAAATTCATTGGGTCACAACTTCCTGAGGCAAAGAGTGCTGTTCCCATAAACTATCACTGAACATTATATCTGCACACACACATGGTTCCATGGCCAACTGCAAAGCACAGGGATTACCACTAATCATGTATTTCCTATGACATCATCATCACTCTATCATATGAACCCCAGGCAAAAGCAGCTGTAGTCCATGGAGGTTTCAAGCATGTGTTGTTGTGTCTTAAATGTTGTATTTATTGTTTATGATGTAAGAGATTTTCAGCATCTGTGCTGAAATTTTAAGTCTGTTATTTTACGTTCAGTACTATATGTGTTCTGGGTAAATATTTAAAAGTTACCCTCTCTAAAACTATGACTAAAGTGACCATAAGTGTCTTTGCAGATATATGTGTATTCAGTTAATATTGTGTATCTCTTAAAGGTACGGTAAGCAATTTCTTAGAACAAACCTTAGCAAACACTTATTGCTCCGCCCAAATTAATAAACACGCTATGCAACACAGATACGGAAATGGATGTGTCTTTGTAATAGCTGAGGCCAAGCAAAATAATAATGCAAATGAACAAACAAGCGAAGAAAACATGGGACCTAGCTTCTGCCTAATTGTTACCCTTCTTTTACTAATTATAATTCTCTGACCTTTTTGGTATTTTATAAGCAAAAACAGTCATTTTACAAATGTTCTGCTTGCTTACTCTTTCATCATCATGTGTCATTATGAGGGGGTGCTGCACGTGAGCTGAAATGTGAATCCAAAGAATTTGCGTCGCCCCCTGGTGGCTTGCTGCAGTATGGGTCATATATGAACTAATGATAAGTTTAGCCATGTACTGATCAAAAACTAACCGTAACTACATCACGAGTCATATGAATTCCTGCATGAATAACAGCCACCTTAACTACATGTTAGTTCATGTTTCTTAGTTAATGTATTTTATAAAACAATTAGACCTGTAAAGTGTTTTAAAATTCTTTTTTTTACAAACATGCCTTACAAAAAACATTACTGGTGTCAGTCCTGAGACAAAGCAAAACATGCATTTTAGTCTGACTACACTTAAGGCCTGTCCCTGAAACCACCCTAATGTGTTTTTAAAAATAATAACTGGACCTAAAAAAGCTCAATTAAATTAAAGCATTAGAAAATTAACCCTTTCCTCACCTGATAACACTATTTTATGTTTTATAAAGTCAGCATTATTGACAAACATATGTACAAAGATTATTTCAAAGGAAAAAATGTTGATGGTCTGATAAATAAAACTAGAAAGACGGATTATGGCAATAGGAACAGACATGTGTTACATGCATGTTCAGTTCTGCTCTGTTTCTTCCTGTTCTGTGTTATTGTGTCATATTTGTCATGTTTTCAGTCCTCAAGTGTGTATTGTATCGTGTAATTGGCAGCTAATGTGTTAGATGTTTGTGTTTTGTGTAGTTTTCTCTGCTTTATTCCTATTTAGTCCTGTAGTTTCCGGAGTTTGTGATTAAAGTCAAGTTTGGAGTTATTCTTGTTATTGCCTTCACCATTCACTGCTACACAGCCAACACATCACCAACACCAATTATCACAGCTTACTAATTTACAAGAAATGATAATTACTTTAACATGGAAAACAAGAAACAAGGGAACACAAGAGACAATGACCTAAACCTACCTGTGACAACAGCCAGGGCTATGTGCGAAGGCTTTTTTCAACACACACACACAAAACAGAAATGTCACATCCACAGAATTGTTTGTTCAGGTTTTGATTTCAATGATCAATTTCTTTCTGTGTGTTGTTATTCCCCACACATTTTTTAATTGTTTGAACTGTACATGGGTCCTGTTGTAATGTAATGTGTTGTAATATAAAGGCTTGCTTAGTGTGCATGTAGCTTATGTTATATAGATGTATCATATGCTAAATTTGTGTTATGTTATTTACATTTCTGTTTCTCAGAGTGTGATTGTCCAGAGGAAAATTGTGACATGCACACAGGAGAGTGTCTTCCAGAGGCATCGCCAATCAGCGAGTGTAATATCAGTGAGTTCAATGAGAAAAAAGATGTTAAATCGTTTTAATATAAAAAACTATAGAATATGTCATATGAAAAAAACAATGTACAGTAACTGTGTATTGTGACATCTTAAATAGCCTGATTTACAGTGTAAATTCTGGCACAAATCACATACTTTGACAAAACAGTGTTTAGGTATCTCAGGGTGAGTGAATTTGAAATATTTAGTCATGGAAAAAATTCAGTATGTGTCATTTGTACTACAGGCATAAATGAAACCTCAAACATGCTGGATGATGGGAGTAGATGTCCACAAGTGATTTACAATTTATCTATTGACGGAGAGACATATTTACAGACCAGGATAAAAGTTGCTAAAAGCGTATACAAATATAATAGTGTCATTTAAATCTGTTGGGAATAACATTTCCTCACCTCCCCAGACTGTGACGCATGTATCTGGAATCTGATCGGAGATATTCGTCAGTCCAACAAAACTCTGGACCAGGTTAGGAACAGCGTGCTGAACATTTCTACGGGAGCTGCTGCCAATGACAGATTAAAATACTACAACTACACTGCACACAGACTACAGGTGAGAAAACTCTTAATGTTTGGGAACTGTATCTACTCTCAACAAAGTTCAGGAGCAGATAAAGACCATATTTGTCCACATTAACCACACTGATCAAATTCTGGGATATATTACTACATAGATATCACAACATTATTTGTTGTTTTTAATGTGTTTGTAACAGGCTCAGTTTGTAGGTTGGAAAAATAAATCTGCGATGATGAGAGCTGATACAGGGCAGGTGGAGGAAGAAACACATAAGCTGCTTACTGATATGGAGCTACTTTCTCAAGAGGTAAAGTACCACTTCTCCATTTCATTCATACAGAACATTTATAGTTGAACTGATGAACTATTGAGGTACTAAACTGTCACAACTTCACAATGTCAGGACTGACCTTTCCTTGTAATTACAGCAAGTATTATTTAACTACTGTAATTCTGACATGATGACGCCTTCTTTTAATTGTTCATCTATTTTCCGACTTCTCTCCGTTTGTCATGCAACCCTGTAAGTGTTAAGGGTGGCCGTGAAATTCTGCTGTATCTGTGTGGTGTTGAGCTTATGTTTGATGTGGGGTTTTGTAGGAGCATGCTGTGATGTCACTGGGAGAACGTGTGGATCAAGAGACACTTGAAAGCTCTACAGTAGCAAAGACACTCCGTTCTAACCTCTCATCTCTTAACATCCTCTTAGAAGGTAAAATGAAATGACTCTCCCATTTGTACATATCTATACATCATAAATTACTGACTAAAAACACATCTGAAATGAAGGCTGTAGTTTTGTAGGCTGTAGTCCCCGGTAATCAAATAGTTTACCTACAACAGACACATTGCTGTTGGCACCAGGTATTAACATGTTTAATTTGATCACATTATGAAATCATTGAACCCCAAGAAAAGGATCTTTGATCGGTGTCACTAACATACACAATGTCATTTTTGTTTGTTTTTAAGATCCTTAAATATATGCCTTCTTTATTGACTCACATACAATAAGAAAATTAAAAACAACAAAGCTAAATATTTAATATGGGAAAAGCAAAGTACATTTATTTATAAACAAAAGAACAGAGAAATATATCTCTAATTTTAACAATTATTAAATCTGAAGAAAAATTACTTTAATTTTCCTGATTGTTGTCACTAATAATCTACTCTTGACCACTTGTCATGTATGACTGTGTAGTAGACAACAATCTTCAGATTTCTTGCATACATTCCTACATCACGTGGTACACTGCTATCTAATGTTAATAACAACAACACTTGATATAAGCCCTAATATCTTCTGTCTTTATTGGAAACAATAATATTTCTGTATTTCAGACATGATCAGGGATTGGGAATTGTACAGTGTCCATCAAGAGTTAGATACAGAGGTACAGAGGCAAAAGACAGCGGAGGCTGAACAGATCTTGGGCTGGATGAGAAGTCTGAACCTCTCACCCAAAGAACCCCTCGCTGCTGACGAGTCCAAGGAGGCCCACGAATGTGAGTATTTATGTTTCCTAAAACTAAATTGTGCCTGTTGTGTGTGTTCTCTTACTCAGCTTCTAACACTGTTAATGTGTGTGAGCGTAGTGCTTCGCCGTGTGCGTCACTTGGAGAAAACGTTAATGACGACGCAGGGCCGTCTCCCACCTGTGCGGGAGGTGTTGGGTCGATTCACTTCAAGACTTTTCCAAGCTCAGGATTTTCTCAACAAGGCTGAAGATGCTCTTATGCAGACACTAATAAAATACAAGAACAATCAGCTTAAACTACAGAGGAGACAGGTATCTACTTTTCACAGCATTTTTTTTTGTAGTAAGTACATAAACCACTTTATTTCACATTTAGAAGTGAATCAAATGGCCCTTTAATTTGACCTCATTCATTAAATGCTAGTTTCTGCTAGTTTTTGTTTAACACCGCAATTTCTTGCAATTCTTAGTACAGTCTTGAAGACCATCTGTTAATCAGGAGCAGGGAGCATGACCCAGACTTAACCTAATAATACTATTCACCTATTCACATCTTTTAATTAAAATATTAACCACCTAATGTTATGCATATAGCAACATATAATGAATATATATTTTTTATAAACGATAATAGAATATACCTATAATCTAGTGTATAAACAAAATTACTTTATTTGCAATTTGCATACATTGTTGTTCTTGCCACAAAATAATTTTTTTAAGCAAAAAACAACCTTGTTGATGCTTTTAAGCAGTTTGTCAATTAACAAAATATGTTCTAAGAATGTTTTGTTAACATGTGCCTTTTAATTTATTACAAAGAATATTTTAGGATGTTTAAAATGTTCAACTAACAGTGTTAAAATATACAGTGTTTTTAAACACTTAGCAGTATAATGTTGACAAAATGCTCTTTTAATGTTACTGCAGGAACATTTTTTAAAAACTTGGAGAGAACTTTGAAAGAACAAGTTCTCTCAAAGGTTCTGAGAACATTCCTATTAGCTGTGTCACAGATTCTGCCTCGTGTAAATTGCAAATCCTATTATAATGCATTATAATCACATCAGGATGCACAAGATCGTGTTGTGTGTTTTGCACACTCAAGATCATTATTTTGGCTTTGCTAGCACCACGCAGAAATTAAATTAAAGTTGAAAACAATGGCTCCAGTAAGTGTAGTAATCTTGATTTTGAAGAATTGTAATCTGCATTCCAACAAGACATATCATAATAAAAAAAGTGTGATGTGTAAGATGTTTTTGTTCATTGTGTCTGTGTGATTTGATGTAGGAGAAACCTCTCACTTCCTTTTCTCACTTCAGACAGAGCAACAGCGACTTAAAGACACCTATGAGGCAGTTGATGAAACTATTGTTACTGCTGAAGAAATCGTCTCACAGGCAAATCTGACTGTCACTGAGGTTGAAGATATAGTGACGGTAAAGCATATTTTGCTTAACGTATGCCTCATTTAAACGTGAATTAACATTTACCAGTATTTCTACAAAGACAAAATGAGTGTCTAATTTACAGTGTATTCATACTGTGTGTAGCGTGTTCGAGAACAGCATGCAGAAATAGATGGGGCCAAGCTGTTGCTGGAGAAGAAGACGGATAAACTGTCTCAGGCAGACAGAGATCTGGTGCTGAGAGCCGAGGACCATGCTGATGAACTAGAAAGACATGCTGAAGAACTCGAGTAGTGCGTTTCTTTTAACTAAATCTTTAGTAGTGAACATTTTTAGACCGGTGTGAAGTGACGCTGAGAACATGCACCACAGCAGTAAAACACACTTGACCATTCAGTTCAACCAAATTTCTTTGTTTACCAAATAATCTGAGTTTACTTATTCGTGGCATGATTTGTTTTCCAACAGTAAGATGTTTAAAATGTGCTCTTCTATCTCTTTTAGTAATCTGAAAGGAAGTGATGCAAATGGACATGTGCAAAAAGCCCTGAGTGCCTTGAATGTTTACGACAATATTGTCAAATACACTGATGATGCCAACATCACTGGACTGACTACTCTCAACATTTCCAGCAGGACTCATGACGTAAGGGGGATACTCTGTGCTTACTGTGAAAGAATACTACTAAGTTGTTATAATAAATGTTAATAAAATCTACAACAACGATAATATGCCCAAAAGAATAGTAACAGCATGGAACGTTTTTGTTAGTGATCTCTGTGCATGAATGTTTTTGATGTTTCTTTTAGGCTGTTGATGAATTAAAATCTCAACTGGCTTTCATGCGCTCTCAGAGTAACAACGTTTTCAAAGAGTCTTCATCCTTACGCTCCGAGCAGATAGGTGAAATAGGGAAATGGGAAAGGGAATTTCTTATTTTTTCAGCTTTTTTGTTGTTTTGTTTTGACTTGATGTTTATTTCCTTTTCAGATATTGAATCCACAGTCCTTGACAATAAGAACTACATAGAAGAGACCAATCAGATGATGGAAAATTCCAATAGAAAACTAGCTAGGATCATTAATGACATCAATGCAATTCAGAAAGGCAAGAATAACAAATTTTCTTTGCATCTTGTACTGCATAATCACGTTACATTTTACTTTTGTGCTTGTGGGTGTAAACAAGGGCTTAAGCTGACATTAACATGGCAATAAGGTTCTTTCTGTCATAATACTGTGACTGTCCTAACTTTGGAAAGATCCTTCTCTACACACCGATGGCTGGATAAATGTTCCCAGTTATGTTTATATTACATTTTATTAATGTTGTGCTTTAGATCGGACTCCAAAGCGTCTTCAGTTCACTCAGGAAGTGGCTGAGGGAACTCTGAACCGCTCAGCTGAAGTACTGGAGATTGTGTCACCAATTTTACAGAGAGTAGAAGAGTGGAACAACAACGTGAAGAATGAGGTGTATTCCGCCACAGCGTTTGACAACACGGTTCTGTCTGCGGGAGAGGCGGGTATGGTAGCAAAACCCAGTGATAACAGTGTTCTGTTGGTCTCATAGGTGAATGTGTATGATTATAAAGAGTGTTGCTTCTGCCTTTTGCACTGTGTATCTATTTGTGTTTAGTGACTGGCCTTACAGATATTGTACCAGAACTACTCCATAAGCTGAAGGTGGTCGAAGAGAAAAAACCTGTAAATAACGTCTCCACAAACATCATGAAAATCCGAGAACTTATCGCTCAGGCACGCAACATCGCCAAGAAGGTACATCATAGCCATTAAATTATCATAATGGATGGTCGTTATGTAAGAAAATATGAAAAAATATGAAAGCTAGAAACAAGAAGGAAGGCATACAGTGCAAAATTGTATCCTTGTATGGTAAATTGTAAAATAAATTAAATTGCAGGTCCAAGTGTCCATGAAGTTTGATGGACAGTCATCTGTAGAGATTCATCCCCATTCTAATTTAGATGATCTGAAGACTGTCACATCTATCAGTTTCTACATCAAAGTGGACCCAGACAAAGACCCCATTGAGGACCGTTTTCTGCTCTATCTGGGAGACAAACAAGTAAGTGAGGAAAATGCTGAACTGTGAATGTGGGAAGTACCAAGAGTGGATTAAAGCACAAACAGTATGAATAATGAAGACAACTTACAAGTTATACAAGTTGCAAGTAAATAGCACACAGTCCTCTTCTGTCCAGTATCTTGCCTGCCAACGTTTCTTGGAAACAAGATGGATAATCACAGAGCTAGAATAAGATACCAGCAGGACATATAGGGCCGTAACATCCCTTCTTTTTCCAAAACACAGCTGACCTCCTTGAAACCGAATATGGCGGAGACCAGTAAAACCAGAGGTGGAGGTGTTAGTTTCATGGTTAACAACAAACGGTTAACATGGTTAACAACAAACAACATTATTACACTGTCACGTTCATGCTTGCATATCATGGGGTGTCTGTACTACCCGCCTCATGAGTTAATGTCAGATTTTTGATGTTGTACCAGTGTCATACATCTCCAACAACAAGGCTACCCTCCGTGATGAGGTGGAGAAGTTGACATTATGGTATCAATCATCAATATGGTGTCTTCCTAAATGTAAACAAAACCATGTCCTGCAATCTGGCATATGTTTCTGTAGTGTGATGAACAAAAATGAGAGGCTTAGGAGGTTTTTTACACACTTAAGACCCTGGTGGTGTAGCATTATTTACTACTTTTAATGAACCAAACAAGCCACGCTTTTTTTAAAGAATGTACAATGGATCTCTGTAAAAAGCATAAATTTGTAATGTATGTATATTCACAAATGTCGTGTTTGCTAATAAGTCGTTTGTGTGTGTCTGTGTGTAGGGACAAAAAGATTACATGGGACTGGCCATAAAGAATGATCATCTAGTGTACGTGTACAATCTAGGAGAAGAGGATGTAGAGATTGCCCTCAGCTCAAAGCCGGTCAGCTCCTGGCCAGCTGTCTTCAACCTTGTCAAAGTGGAAAGGTAACGGCAGACACATGATTGTGTTATGCTGATTGTCAAACGGATGGTGTTATTTATAATTAAAAATGTAATTCTAAAATTTAAGTTAGACCCTAATGTATAAAACTTAAGTAGATTCTTAAGTCATTCTTAAAGTGTAGTAAAACACCTACAACAACTACATTTTCTGAGATTTTAGGGGAGATGTTTTTGTTCCACATCATAGAAAAACAAAAAAGGTTTTCTCATACAATTTAAATAAATGGATGCTGAGGTAATTGTTTTTTTTTTTGTAATTTCTTTGTTTTCAAGCAATTTGAACATCAATTTATGTTATGTGATCGCTGTGACCACAAATTTTATTTTGGTTATTGCTGCTACTGTTTTGAATGCGTTTAGCTTCATTTAAGAGGAGTCATTTTGCAAAAAAAACTGGTCCGTTATTCTGATCATGATGCAGTTATTTGTAATAAGGATTTGCCTTTTACTTAAGTTACCACTTAAGTTAACTCTTTCTTTCTGTGCTGTTTGTTTATTGCGTTTATATTTCAAGTCTGGACTAGCCACTTTTAAATGTTTGACGCATAAGGTAAAAGCATTGTTCAACGTTAACCTGCAAAATTATAGAAAAATGACTAAATCCAAAAACAGCAACACATATACAAGCGCATAGACTTTCATGGTCTATGTGTTTGCCTGGATTCAGTAGAATGTTCAGAAACATTGTTGTAAATTTATCTGAAGTGTTTTAAGGCATTTACCTCTTTTTCGTGTGTCTGGTAGGTTGGGTCGCCATGGTAAAGTGTTCCTTACCGTTCCGAGTCAAGACACCACAGCAGAGCAGAAGTTTATCCAGAAAGGAGAGACAGATGGGACAGACTCACTGTTTGACCTTGACCCCAATGAGACTGTCTTTGTCGTTGGAGGAGTGCCTCCTGATGTCAAGGTGTTTCTTCTGTTAGGATTATATCTCTGTTTATAATGTTAGCTTTAAAGAAATGATCCCATATTCAGGCAGTTTGCTCTGTATGTACACATGTACATATTATAAACTTGAAATAATGAAAACTTTATGTACTTTCAGCTTCCTCCAGCTTTGAGCTTGGCTCCTTTTGTTGGTTGCATAGAGTTAGAAACTTTGAACAGTGATGTCATCAGTTTATACAACTTTAAAAATCTTCACAAAATGAATGTTGAAACATCAGTGCCTTGTTCAAGGTAAAGAAATGTTCTTTGCTTTCATGTTAAGCTTTACAACAAATGGTTTCTAGAGAATGTACTGTAGCATATTGCAATAATTTTCACAAATAGTGTGCAAAATAGGGCCTGAACGTTGATTTTAAATAAATTTAGCCTAACTGAGGTCATTAATGCCACAAATGACTTCCAAATTATTTGTTTATTTTTTTACAACCGGGGTAATAGGGATAATGAGTTTGCCCTAATGAATGCAATTCTACAAAATAAAATTACATTCAATAGACTTTTAAACAAAATTATGAATAGTTTGACATTGTTTTTATTTGCTGGATGTAGCCATCATATATAATTGCTTCCAAAAAAGACTTTTACCACCAATTGTTTAACCTCCTAACTGTCACCACTTTAGTATTTCTTTGTTTCTAATTCTAATCTTTTAATGACAAACTATACTGTATATTGATGGAAAGGTATAAGACTGAAGAATAAATATTTCCATATCAATAAACAAATTAAACTACATTATTAAAATCAAACCATCTCACTGCTAACATTAGTTAATGCACCATGAACTTACATGAATGACTTTATTGACATGAACTAAGATTAACAAGAATTAATTAATGCTGAAAAGCTAATGCATTCACTACTGTTTACAAATAGCACCTTATTGTAAAGTGTTACCGCATTTTCATGTGTATGCTCAATACGTGCATTGACAGTTGTCAGGTTAAAAATATATTTGTGATCTGTTTTCTGTTACTGATCTGAACCTTTTTACCCTGTTTCTATTGTTTACATTATTTTTGTTCTTACCAAACCTGCTGTTGTCCTTGTTGTGCATGATGTAAGTTGTCACTTAACTGTAGTCTATGTAACTGTAGTCTGTTAACACATTACGTTCTTCTTTTTCAGGCACAAGTTGGCTTTCTCTCAGAGTCGTATCACAAGTTATTTATTTGATGGCACTGGTTTTGCTTTAATCAACAACATTGAGAGAAGAGGCAAAATTGGCGTTGTCACAAGATTTGATATAGAAGTACGAACTGTTGCAAACAATGGCATTCTATTCCTTATGGTAAACGAGGTAAATATGGTTTCATTTTGATCTGTTCTGATATTATTCAGTCTACTTCTGAAACATTACAACTGTTTCACTGTGGTTGTATGATTGAACTTCCTCAGGCTAATTTCTTTGTGCTGGAGTTGAAAAATGGATTTCTCCGTCTGATGTACGACTTTGGCTTCACCAACGGTCCTGTCATCATGGAGAATAATTTAGCCAAACTTCAGATCAATGATGCCAGATATCACGAGGTAACGTTTATCTTTAGACCACTACCTAGACATTCATCAAGTAGAGTTTTTAATTGTTTTTATTTCAGAATGCCCCCAAATGTTTTATTTATCAAGTAATTTCTGAAGGTTTTATCACCTTGGCTTTTATTATCTTTTTCAGGTGTCTGTAATTTATCATCATTCTAAAAAGATCATTTTACTGGTGGACAGAAGCCATGTGAAGTCTTTGGAAAATGAGAAAAAACCCTTACCATTTTCTGATATCTATATTGGAGGAGCTCCTTCAAACATTCTGCTTTCTAGGTGAGAATCTGAGACACACACGCATAAGCCCTTCTTTCTCTCTCTTTCTCCCTGTTCCTCTATTAGTTACACTCTGTAAGTCAATACAATCAACGCTCAACTCTTATTTTCTTCAGAAAGTGTACCTAGTATCCAGTTTATTACATGCAATCCATATCTGAATATCCCACAGGCCAGAACTGTCATCCCTGATAGGGTTGAAGGGTTGTGTAAAGGGCTTCCAGTTTCAGAAGAAGGACTTCAATCTCCTCGAGGAGCCCGGAACCATTGGCATCAGCAGTGGATGCCCAGAGGAATCATTTGTATGTAGCATATCAGAATGCATATGTTGACCTGGGAACTGTATAATTTTTAATGGCACATAGCTATTTTGTTTAATAACATTAGTTTAATGTGTTTAAAGTAATTGGATCACAGGGCAAGGCTAAGCACCCAAATCAACTACATACATTGCATTTACGAGTGAATTATGAATGAGAAAGCATTTAATTCAACATAAGTCTAAGTGTTATCAATTCAACGTAAGTATTTTAAGCAGAAAATGCCCATCCATGAATCAGATTGCATTATTACTAATAGAACTATCCGCTTGTAAAGTTGTGTCGTGAGAAGCCCCACTCGCTTCAGGTATCGCTCATGGGGTACACTACAATCTCCAGAATCTCTGACACAATTACTTTAATCATCTATAAAAAATGCTGTCTGGTCATCTGAGATATTCCTGTGGAGGATTATGTTTTTTTTAATGCATTAGGTGTATATTTGCATTGTTTGTGGTTTTTTTTGGCATCTGCTCATTAGACATAGAAGTGGTGGTATGTGTTGTCCAAAAATATAAATGTATAAAAGTATTTTTTGCAAACGTATTACAGAAAACGTATTTCCTGATAGGGCCATGATCATGTAATTTTCTTTTTAAAGAATCATAATCAATTTTAATTTTTTCACCTTTTATGATTTTATAATCTTGATTTTTTGTAATTCTAATTATTAGTGCAGCCTAATTATTACATTATAAATGTTGAACATGAAAAGTTGCAGAAAATCTGTTGTGATATTTTGCAGATGTCCCGTAAAGCGTATTTCACAGGTGAGGGCTACCTGGGCTCCACCGCTAAAATCTCACCTTTCCAATCCTTTGAGGGAGGACTAAACTTCAGAACACTACAGTCTAATGGACTCCTCTTCTACCACAAAAATGGAGTATGGTTCTTTTTATTATCTTATAGTTCACCCTCTTGGTTAGTGCGTGGGACACACTATTTTTCCATTTGTGTTGACATAAGTTTTGCGACATTAAGGCAGGGGTTAGGTAAATGTCTGTCTGATACTGAATAGTACATTTACTCAGTGTTGTGTAGCTCAAGTCTCTCTCCTCATCCTAGAAAGATGAGTTTTCTCTCTCACTGGATAATGGTGCGGTAGTGCTCCAGTCCAAAGGAACCAGAGTCAAATCACAAAAGAAAAATTACAATGATGGACGACCACATTTTCTTGTTGCCAAGGTGACAAATCAAAAGTGAGTTTCTGATCTTAATATCAACAACTTTTTCATTGTAAATAAATAATGTTGATGATTTTGAAGTGACAATGTGTTACTTTATTTAACTAGTTTATTTAGTTACTGTATTTATAAAGTAAAAAAAATATTCATTCGTAACCCTTTTGGTAGATATGAACTGATCATTGATGACAAAGATAAGCATGACAAGAAAAAGCCGGCCTCATCGCCTGAGTCGGATAATACTGCGAAGACCTTCTACTACGGAGGATCTCCAACAAGCTCTATACAGAATTTCACTGGCTGTATCAGTTATGCATACATTAACAGGTAACACACTATTTCACATGGCTTTTTACAACAAACATTTTGCACATGAGCTTACACACTGTACAATAGCACTACCCCAAAAATAATAACTGTTTTCTTGTCAGCATCTTATCTATTCACATCCTGAAAAAACTCATTTTGAAGAATATATTTAGTATAAAGTTTTCACGTGTGTCATGAAAAACTGAGAAAAGACAAACAGTCAGTTTACATTAAAAACTGAAACAAATAATTGTCCTTAACTAGTCCTCAGTGGATGGCACTGATGAGGACTTTTATTACACTTGATGACACACAATGGCACAATACATTCCATTAATTTTCCATTAAACACTTTTCTGACTGTCTGCATAGAGAAACTGTATAAAAATTAGCAAAGCTCATAGAAGCAAAAGAAAAAAATGATCGAAAATACATTGAAAAAAATAAATAAAATAAAACTATTATATTTTGTATTATAACTTTGTAAGGAATTTGTTTTTACAAGAGTATTAAACAATTTATATATTCCTAATTTGCCACATTTACATCAGTAGAGCTCAGGGTGTGCCTTTAAGAAGTTATTACCCAAATTGTATACATTTATATTTGCCAGATTTGCATTCTGTAACAGTTTAGCAATTCAGCAGTAAACTACACATAGTTTAGCAGTGTATTTTTGTTTCCTACATTTTGTTTTTAATAAATCTTAGGACTGTGGTCAGTCTCAGAACTTGTTCTATAATGTGAATGTTAACCAGGCAGGATAGAGATATAGAGCCAGAAGATTTCCAGCGTTACAGTGAGACCGTGCAGGTGTTGCTACAGGACTGTCCGGTGGAGAAACCCCCTGCTGCTATGCTCACTAAAGAGAGCAGGGATTCATCTAGACAAAGGCCAGGACACTCTCGCAAGGTGAGACAAACTTGTTCTCAGAGAGCCTATCATCGACACTATGTATCTGTGCATATGTTTACTGTTGCGTTCTTTTTCTCAGGTGGGGAGAGACGAGTCTAGTCTCCTACATGGCTTGCAGAGCAATCCCTTGGATGTTCCTGAGACAGAGCTTGCCAACTGCTACCTGTCCTCCCGCCCACGAGCGACCCACCATGCCCACCACTATGGTGGTTCTGCACATAGCCGACATGAGTACACAGGCATTGCCAATGTTACTGGAGTTCAGTAAGTGAATCTATGACCACATTCACGCAGGAACAGAATATTATTATTACTATCGCAGCTTTGATATTTACTTAGTCATTAAAGTTACAGGTGTTATTCACTGTTATCTCAAGAACAAATAATGGACCTTAATAAAACCTATACATGCTCCTGTAAATTAATAACTTCATTTCCAATAGCCAATCCAATTGTATTCTGTGTGTTTCCATCACTTGTAGATCTCGCTTTTCTCTGTCTTTGAAGACACAATCAGCATTCGGTCTCATCTTCTACCTGGCTGACGAATCTGAAGAAAACTTCATGGCTCTGTTCCTCACTCATGGCAGGCTGACATTCACATTCAGCACAGGCCAAAGCCATGTCAAACTTATAACCAAAGAGAAATACAGCGATGGACAGTGGCACGATGTAAGGAAGTTAATTAAAGGAATTGAAGCCATTATTGATTCAGACATACAGCCACAGAGCTTTTGTGTACCATGCCAAAAGCCCTGTACCGTACAAATACAGTACTATGCAAAAGATTTGAGCAGATAAAATGTTGTTTTTAAAGAAGTAATGCTTTTAAAAATAGAAGTTCTAATTTTTATCAGCTAACAAAATGGAAAGTAATGAATAGAAGAGAAATCCAAATCAAATTAATATTTGATCTTACCATGCTTAGCCTGCAAAACAGCACCACCTGCTTGGTGTACCTTGACTCTTAGTTTGCGTTTTTTACACACCTTGCTAATATGCCTCTCTCTACAGATTACCTTCATCAGAAGAGGTACTGTGGGCAGACTGATAATCGATGATCTTACAGTATTTGAGGACAGAGGATCAGGTAGAAGCACATCGCTGCTTGTTCAAGATCCTCTTTACATAGGAGGTGTCCCGCCTGATCGAGCTCTGAAAAACATTCAGGTAAACAAAATAATTCCTGTATCCCCCCAGATGCAACAAATCATTATATATTTTATTCAACAGAATATACGCATGAAATTACCATTGCTGGAGCTGTCCGTCATGTTATACAGTTTATACAGTTATATAGTTATACAGTTTCAAATGCAGGGCTGGAAATTGGGACACTTGAATTTTAAGGGGTAGAACACTTTGTCACAGTGTGTAGACAGTTTCATTTATAAACAGCACTGTATCAGTTTTATACCACGTAATAATAATGATTTGTCATTCTTAGAAGACATCTGTGTCTGGCTTCTCTGGCTGTGTGCGGAATCTTCAGCTAAACGGTCACAGACTCGCCACCGCACCACACAGTTTTGGGGTCACGCCCTGCTACGAGGGCCCATCTGAGCCGGGAACATACTTCACTGATGAGGGAGGATATGTACTTCTAGGTAAAATATGATGTATCTTTATTATGTAGAGATATTTTTGTATCTCTACAGCTATGTTAATTATTTTTTGTTTTAGTTTTAAAAGAGAGGAGTGTATCCACATGCCTCCATAACATCTGCAGAGTCTGTCTTCATTAGTTGCTTTACATTCTTTACTGTCACAGCAGATATTGAGTATACACATGAAAGTGTTAAACTATATTTTTTCATTTTTGGATATTAGACATTTTTTCAAACATTTTTAAATCTTTTAAAAAAATTTCTTTCATTTAAGGTGTTTTTATAAATGACAGTAACGTTAAATTTTGTTTATTGTTGTGAAAATTTGTCAAATATTTCATCTTGAGTCTTTTACCTTTCCATCAATTTATAGTTAGTTCGTGATTAGATTAAAATTCAACTATGAAATATTAAGGAAAAAGGGAAATAACATATGTGTTCCTCCTGAGGAACGGTGACAGTTATTTGTGACAAATTCATGAAACAGTGGTTTGTAGATGAATTAATCACTTAAATCAATATAAATATATAACTTGGCATGGCACTTGAATAAAGACACCATAGAAAAAAACAAAAGCATCATATCACCTCATGTCAGCTGTCAATTTGTGACATCACAGGTCAAAAAACACCAATCCCAGTAGCCCTTCGTATAATGTGATATGCCCCATCCTGCCAGCCACAGCACAGTGATCTGATTGGTACAGATTTTGAGAAAGAGTCAAACAGAAAAAAATGGAATTTCACATCCTAATGTGGCGGTCAGAGGTTTACACATTCACATAACTCTGCTTCATCTAACAGATGGCTGAATTCCAACATAGACATGTGGAACTCAATATAATCACAGTACTGAAAATTGCTAATTAGGGGGTGTATTATGGAAAGATCATAACTGTTAAATAGTATATTATCTGTTTGGTAACCATTTCAGTTAGGCCCTCATTTAGAACAAAAGCTAATACATAATAATACAACCATTAACTAGAGCACTGGTTCTTAAACTTTTTAGATCAAGTACAACCTTAAATAAAATTAGACATGTACTAAGTCCAGAATATGTATTTTTGACAACTGTTTTTTCAACCATAAAGAGTTTGAAGCAGGATATGCACAATGTTTATACCGGCAGGATGAGCTCCTATTTTGTTATAATCATCTAGTGCTTCAGAATTACAACTTGAAAGTATACATTATTATTTATGGATTTATCTGCTAAAATCTACTTGTTAAGATGAAAGAGGTCAATTGTAAGCAAGACTACAAGAGCTTCTGTGACATGGCATCAGCATTTGTTACATTTCCTATCTTCAATATCTAAGTCAAACATGGCAAGCTGTGACACGCAATGCTGGCCTTTAACGTCCGGTTTTGCTTTATTCATCACATATTTCAGGTGGTCATATAATTTGTTAAAGTTGTGTGTTTGATAGCTAGTCTCAGGTGAACTCAAACCCTGGCATGCATAGGCAACTACTCTCTCCTGAGTTTAAGTATAGATTGTTCAATGCCGCTCACTAAATGAATTGCTTTGCAGCAATAAAAGTAAGGTACTTGGGGTAGATTACATTCAACCTAAACAGGTTTATTTTTGCTTTTATCCAGCAGTGCTAAGTGGTTAGCCATTTTACCATGGTAATGTTTTCTGCCATATGATTGTTACCAGGACAGAGTATCCTTCCCAAAAATCCTGCCACCTATGTAGGTGTACCTATGTATGTAAATCAATGCAGGCAGGGATATATTGATTAAAGCGGGTATAGAGCATGGCTTACCTTTCAAAAAGAAAAAAAGATTTGTTGTTAGTTACATTTACATTTACATTTAGGCATTTAGCTGACGTTTTTATCCAAAGCGACTTACAAGTATTAGGAGACAATGAAGCGACACATCAAAAGCGGCAACAATAGTACTGAGAAGTTTACAAAGTAATGCAGTGCTAGATAAATACCTATAGAGGAAAGAAGAGAGGTTTTTATTTTATTTTATATATATATATATATATATATATATATATATATATATATATATATATATATATATATATTATGGTGTCAGGTGTTCGTGGAAGAGGTGTGTTTTTAGTTGTTTCTTGAAGGAGGTGAGGGATGTGGCAGAGCGGATTGCGTTAGGGAGATTATTCCACAAGCCAGGGACAGAGAAGGAGAAAGAGCGAGAGAGAGATTTAGTGCCCTTCTGTGAGGGTACCAGCAGTTGCAAAGTGCAAAGAAACGCACCTGCCCTTGTGAAAACACTTTTACTATTAACATTACAAGTTTTTGTTAAAAGATAAGAATTGTAAATTATTGCTAAATTTGCTTCTGTATTACAAATTTACAATTAATTCCTGTAACACATCCCCAGATTTCTTTATATCAGTCTTTGTGTGATTAGAAGCTGAGTAAAGTGTTGTGACATAAAGCATGTTTTTCGCCATGTAGATGACGCTTTTAATTTTGGCCGAAGATTTGAGCTGGTGATGGAGGTGCGTCCTCGCGTGGCTGCAGGCGTGCTACTGCACTTGTTCCTTGGAGAGCAGAAATATCTCACTATGTACATCTATCAAAGCCAGGTTTGAAGATCGTTTTACAGTTTTATTTGACAATTCTATGGAATGTTATCAAGTATTTGTACAAAAAAATGACCCCTTGCTCAGCTCGCCTGTTTCTGATAAATATGCAAAATGTTGATTTAGAAATTATGGAGAAACACTCTGTTTTAATACAGAAAGAAATGCTAAAAAACGAATATGTAACTGCATGTATTTTACTATTTTCATAAGAGGTACACTCACTAGAAACAGTAAAGTTATTTGACTGATTTGATGGTGTCTTGTAGGTACATGTTGTGGTGAATAATGGAATTCGTGAATTTTCAACATACGTGTCTCCTAAAAAGGGAATCTGTGATGGAAACTGGCACAAAATTACAGGTAGATAATCATCTAAAAATCCCATGTCATTTTCAACCGTAGTAAACAGTAAGAAATATCCGAAATTTTTCTTCTTTTCATCCAACCATCAGTCAACCTGTACATGCTTGCCGTGTCCTTACAAGTGCTATGCTATTTTGTTGTGCTTTTTTAGTGATTAAAGATGCAAATGCAGTGCAATTAGATGTGGACTCAGAAGTAAATCATGTCTTTGGGCCTCTCAACGTTGTGGCACTGAACACTAGTTCTCCAGTTTTTATTGGTGGAGCCCCAGGTGAGTCATCACCAGTCTCATACCTATAAATATTATACCTAAGAATCATCACATAAAACTTTTGTGTCATGATGGCCAGAGCATGATGTATGCTACATGTGCTAATGAGAAAATAGAACTGTAGGAAAACGTTATAGATAATAATAATAATAAAGATAAAATATAGAAAAAATAATATAAAGGTAAATTATAGATAAAAATTTGCTTAAAGCAAGGTTTCTGAAAAAAAAAGATTTTATAACACACGGTTGCTGCGTTATTAGCAAGTGTAAAATTTCTTGTTTTAGTTGGTCTGAAAATATGTCCATTTTCATAATGGCAGGCTATTCGGGGTTAAAGTTATTAGCTGCTGTTATTAGCTGTTTTTCATGTATCCAAGTAAAATGATATGGAGTATGGTAGGTCATCCACAAGGGAAGACACATACTGTAAGGTTATGACATTTTGTGTTGTAGCGTCCTCTATGGGAGAAACAGGATCAAATTTGTCATGCAACCAGAACACAAAAATAGTCCTTTTATCTATGTGTACCAAATTTCAATAAGCTTGGACTTTATTTTCAGATATTGGCAAAGTAGCAAAATTGGGCCACACCCTCAGATTTCATTGGCTTATATCTGTTTGACTGATAAAATTCTTTTGACTTTTTACCAGTCTCAAGATGTTGCTGTTATAGGAACACAAAATAGGATATGTTTAATTTTATCAAACAAATGAAGAGAGTGAGGATTTTGGCTGGTTTGGACTAAATCAGACAATAAAATTAACATCTGAAATCTGATTGGTTTTATTGCATGTGGTATACACACTAGGGCCAATTTATACTGCTTTATCTGAAAACTTTTTTTATTCTTGTTTTGCTCCAGACTCTATGATGCCCCACAATCTTCTCAGCAGGAGGGGCTACACAGGGTGCATAAGAAACCTGTCTGTGAATGAGTCTCCTGTGAGCTTCAGTAAAGCTGCCCTGGTCAGTGGTGCAGTAGGTGTCGGCATCTGTCCAGCTGCCTGAGCGAAAGCCACATTGGATCTCCACAGCTAAAGGAAGTGAACGTGTGTGCTTCAATAATGTTCCTCTAACATGCTTTTTCAGTATCATTTAAAACTATTTTATCACAGTGCAACATGTAATTACTAATCTACCGAACACCTGACCACTGCAATCACTATGTGTTTTACACTACAATATCACTTAAATTGAGTGGTCCAATATAAAGTTCAAATCTCAAAGACACCTACACACCAAACCAGTAAGACAGTGAGAAAAGAAAGAACAGTCTATATTGTCATGAGTTTGTCTATCATGTGTAAACCAAATTAGTTTCTCCACTGCTTTATCTGAAAACATATTTCTTACATTAATTGTATGTTTATTAAAGCTGATATTTTCTAATAGCAGTATATGGAGTTATTTTTAAAAAAGGAATTGTATAATGGCATAATTATAAAACAGAATTATATAAATCAAAATGGTTGAACTTAAAATGTATTGTTGAACAGAAAAGTTCAGCTTTACTGTAGAGTGATCATACTATAAGGCACGCTTGTAGCAAGTACTGTATACGTTTTCCTGAGGTATTGTGAATGAGTCATAAGTGTAGAAGAGGCTTTCACAATTTGTGGCGATTGTTCAGTGCTCCAGGCTATGATAACACTATGACTGTAGTAGTGTCTGTAACTTTGCAGTGTATAGTAACACTAACCTTAAAAATCATAACCTGCTACATAGGTCAACATTAGGAGTGATATTTCTGTTTTTCACCTGTCAGAACAAGCAGGGTTTAAAAACTGGAAAAGCCATTGACAACATTTTACATTTACATGACTACACCTCCTGGAAAATACAAAAAGAAAATTTTATGTCACATACCATAATTACAGACATAGTTAGTAGCATTTAAAATCTGCCTTTTATAATGGAATTATAATGGAAGACGTGAACAGGAATCTATACAGTATGTCTGAAGTATGTAGGCCATAACTCAATTCTACAAGAGGACTTTTCCACATTGAATTTTATGAAGTTTCAAACAACTGGTGAGCACTTGGCTAAAGTTGCAAAACAACAAATCGCAAAACTAAAAACAAATCAAAAACAAAATAACAAATAAAAAACAAATGTTATTTTGTTTTATATTTGTTTTTAGTTTTGCGATTTGTTGTTTTGTTTGCACTTCTAGGCCACCTTAGAGAACAGATGCCTGAAGTACATGGTTATTAGACTGTTAAGTGTTGTGCATTAAATGCAGAACGAGGTTTTTCAGTTTATTCTCCTTTTATTGCTTATACTGTATGCTCATTTATCAAATATATACATAATTTAATGAAAAATTATGGTATTTGTTTTGTTTTAATTTATTAAATACATTACATATTAAAATGGTAGGCTATTTTGTAACTGAAATAAAATGAAATATTACCCGTGCTCTTAATTTGTAGTAGCTTTGGATAAAAGCGTATGCTAAATTAATATATGTAATGTATGGATAATGTCTGGACCTTTGACATCTTAAAAAAGCAAGCATTGTTTTACACATTTTCTTATATATTAAACTGACTATTACACATAATTGTCTACAATTTATATAGATTTCTATACATTGAAAATCGTTACTTTATTATTACATTCCATAATAAAGTGGTGGTCTGTTTTGTAAAAAAAAAACTAAAATTGTCTATCATCACTCAATTTTGCTCTCCTCCACCCTTTAGACTAGAGTTTAGCTAACTCACCTATCACGATTTAAAGCGATGAATAAAACAACTACTTAGCTTCCTTACGTTTTGTCATACGTCATCAACAAGCGACATTGAATTCAACTTGCAGCGCGAAACGCCCGCTATTTCTATAGCAACGGCGAGAAACAAGAGCGATGTTTAAAACACTGATGGCGTACAAAATTATTCGCGTGTTATGATGTCTAAAGATGACACAGTCGATAGTAGTTCAAGGTAAGAAAGTTTTCCTTTAATATCGTAACTCATCGATTCGTCTAAATCAACAGCTAGACATATTCAAATACACCGTTGTCGTCGTCTTCCACCTGATGTCGATGTTTTGTGTTTTAACGCAGTTGGTCAGTGCGGGAATCAGGTGGGCTGCCGCTTCTGGGACCTTGCGCTAAGAGAACACGCGCACGTCAATAAAGTAATGCATTTTAGCAAACTTTTAGACATATTAGGTTATTACTATTCCATAAATTAGCCTCTGTTTTTGCTTTTTCTTACAAAAAACACCTCTACTGTCATCTAAAAGTGTTTTTTGTCTTAATTAATACACTTAATATACCATGTCTAACTGTGTTTGTCTGTGCAGAAGGGAGTTTATGATGAGGCACTGAACAGCTTCTTTAGAAATGATGACTCAAGGTAATGTGTCCGTCTCTTTTGTGCTCTGTCACCAGTTGTGTTTGTTCACATTCATCCATGTGAAGATACATCTGTGATCACTGAATGTTATTTTGGTGTTTTCTAGGAGAACTGATGCAGCAAACTACACAGGAGGCAAGATTACTGCTTTGAAGGCCAGGGTGAGCATCTTGCTGGGTGACGTATAGCTTTTAGGGCTATATAGCTTTGTACCTTAGAATGTTTTGTTGTGTGACTTAATACATTGAATTTAATGCTAGATTTAATAGCGTTTTTGAAACTGTATTATGATAACTATGCTTCCGGCTTTCCTTATGTTTTGAAAGACTAACCCCTTGATGTTAAGGAAATTGCCTGTCAATGTCCATGTAACGGGTACCCATGTTTGTGTCTTCAGGCTGTGTTAGTGGACATGGAGGAGGGAGTCCTGGGTGAGATTCTGCAGGGGCCTTTGCGTCATCTCTTCAGCAGCACTCAGCTCATTAGCGATGTCTCTGGTTCAGGGAATAACTGGTGAGACTTTAGGAAAGTTTAGGAAACCTCTTTAGGAAAGTTTGTTTTTTTTCCTCTGCAGCCATGTTTGCAACACTCCCAGGCAGCTATTTTAGTCATGCGCTTGAATAAGTACATGTCTATATCCAAAACCAGTATTCTTATTTGTTAGTTAAAACAAAGCCTTAAATACTTGAGTATGGACACATCACTGTTTGTTGCGCAAAGAAAAAAAAATTAACAACTAATAGCCCTAATAGTTATACTTAATACGTTCTGTTTGGCCTCCTTTACATACATATATTTAATTTACTGCAATTTATGTTTCAACAAGTTCTTGGAAACACAGAGTTTACTATTGTTTTTTTTAAGCTGCAATTCATAACTTTTTTTGGTTAAAGATAAACAAAAAAAATCATAATTAAAACAAGTTAATAAATAATTGTTTTCATGGCTTTGAGCTAATTTTGTTTTCTGGGGAGGAAGTTTTGAGCAAGAGCATTATGTTTTTTTTGTTCTTGAAAATGTCAATTATTCCACGTTATGCCACCTTAAATGAATGAATTGTGTTATGTAATACATACAAAAAGTTACTGATATAATTACACTGTTTTGTCTGTGTCCTGTGTATTTCTATATAAATTTTATTTCTCCTTATTTAAAAATAGATTTGCCAATAAAGCTCATTTTGATTCTGACCTTTAGGGCAGTTGGTCACCACACGTACGGCTCAGTCTACAGAGAACAGATTGTGGATCAGGTCCGCAGGGCTGCAGAAAACTGTGATTGCCTTCAGTGCTTCTTTCTCATTCACTCCATGGGAGGAGGTGAGCTTCTGTTCTGTACTCAGATAATCTCAGTCAAATTTCTGCTTTAATATATATTTGTATTTAAAACTACATTTGTGTATTTAGGGACGGGTTCGGGTTTAGGCACATTTGTGTTAAAGCTTCTAGAAGAGGAGTTTCCAGAGGTCTATCGGATAGTGACCTCTGTCTGCCCGACAGCAGATGATGATGTCATCACCTCTCCCTACAACAGTGTTCTGGCAATGAAAGAACTCACTGAGCATGCAGACTGCGTCCTGCCTGTCGATAATCAAGTATGCCTTTCCTCATTTAGTTTCACTTCCCTATGTTTTAAAAGCAGATGAAAAGAGTTTTTGTTTTAATTTGCACAGATGAGCAGCAGATGAATACAGGGTAATTTTATACGAACATTTTTACATGCTTAGTCACATGATCAGAGCTATTTAATTTCTACCTACACCAGAAAATGTTACAAAAAATCCTATAAAAGCGCAAACCAACCAAACCTTTTTATAAATAAAAATGTATTTTAGTGCTACCCCAAACAGTTTAGTATGTTTTTTAAAATAATATTAACCTTTTGTACCTTTCTTTTATAGTCGTTGGTGGATATTGTTGGTAAGATAGAGCATATGTCCCACACTGGTAAACCAGGCAGTATCCTCAAGAAGAACTGTACTATCATCTCTGGACAGGGAGGGGTGGTGAAGGTCGAGAAGCCTTTTGATGCCATGAACAACATTGTTGCCAACCTACTTCTTAATATTACCAGGTACTAAAAGAGTTAAAAAAAGTCTAGAGCCAGGGTTCCTATTAGGCTGTAGCTGGCTATATCCCACCCGTTGCAATTTAAAATGGGGATGTATACATGCACCAATTTCTGTCAATCTAAATGAATTTAATCTGATTGCAGATTACGAAAATCCTGTTTATATGTACACTGCAGTCCGATTAAAATAATTGTTTACATGTACATTTTTCTGAACAAAATGCATGCACAAGATTTCAGAGAGTAGCAGAAAAACCTGTGAACATCACACTGAACAAAGTAACTGTTTTTGCCTTATTGGCATTTATAAAACTGATTCAGCAACATCTTTTTCTACATTCTGCCTCCTCCACTGACCAGTTCTTTCCACCAGACTCCATGTTTAAGACGTACTGACGTCTTGGACAGATTCTTTCTACACCAGCCCTTACAGTCTGAATGAAATTTTATTTGGATCAAGCTCAGTCAGATTGATTAAGGTGTTGACGAGAGAGCTTTTCAGTTCGATGGAGCCATCAATCATGACAAATTATAATAAATTAAAACAAATTAAATGTAGCTAATGTAGCCTGAAGCCATTTGGGCTGTCAAAACATGCCAGTGAATTATTAAAATCAACCTGACCAGAAATTACACAAAACAAAAGTTAGGCTAAAATAAGAACGAATTTAACTTATAAAAACAATTTAAATGTTAAAATCTGAACGTGCTGATCATCAAACTGCAGAATCAGTCCAAATCATTTGTGAAACCCCTTGCATAAAGCTGCAACTAATGATTAATTTGAGTTTGCTAAATAATCTTTTTTGCATTCTCAATGTTGATTCTGACTTCATCTGACAAAAAACAATGTTTATTATGTTATTTATCAAGCAAAAACAATTGACTTGTGAAGACAATACAGACCCAACATAGGATTAAACAATGGTAATACATTTGTAAAATAAGTAATAAACAAAATAAAATGAATATCTAATAAAATCAATAAACAAAATTAGTAAAGACTAGTAAGTGCATCTGGGGATGAGAAAATAAGTAACACAAATGTCTGTACTAGTGAGGCAGAACTTCAGTCATCTTTCGGATAACACAAACGCACGTTATAGTTATATTTAATATAACTTTATATTTAATAAAAAAACAAACACAATCATTATAGTTTTAATGGATGTTGCAATAGCTTAAAATATTGTGTATATTTAGTTCTGTTGGAAATAAGATTAAGTAACATTTTCCAGAGTAACATTTTGAGGATCAGACCAAACCTTTAGATCCTTAATTTTCTCACCCCATTACCTTCTTGTTCAGTGAGTCTTGAGAAACGACAATTTACAGATTTACAGTCTTGTTTTGATTTCATCTCCTGCAGTTCAGCACGATTTGAGGGCTCTCTCAACATGGACCTAAATGAGATCGCAATGAACCTGGTGCCATTCCCACGGTTACATTATCTGGTGTCCAGCCTTACTCCTCTCTACACACTTGCAGATGTTAATGTACCACCACGCAGGTCTGCCACCATTTGTTTGCAGTTATTTTCCTCAAGTTTCACCCAATAACTTAAAACGCTTATAAATGTCCAACTTTATGTAATTTCTTTCTTTTTAATTAAGATTTTTCCTAGTAAGTGTCCGTTTTACTGAATTTTTTTGTGTAATCAAGAACTGTTAGTATGTAATGTTACTGTTTGAGCCTCAAATATATTTCCGAAGGGAGATTCTCTTGAATAAAAAAAGGCTTTACACCCCAAACGCTCTAGACCCCCAAAACAAGTGATGCACTAGTTAGAAGTTAATAAAATAAAATTTATTAGCAATAATGGTTCAGTACAGTTCTGTCCACTTATGATCAGATCACTCTAGGTGTTCAGCAGACCTGTTTGATTGCTGTTTCTGTGTTGCAGGCTAGATCAAATGTTCTCGGATGCATTCAGTAAGGAACATCAACTGATCAGAGCTGACCCCAAACATAACCTTTATCTGGCTTGTGCTCTGATGCTACGTGGAAACGTTCAGCTGTCTGACCTTCGCAGAAACATTGAGCGGTTTGTCACTACTACCTTTCTTAACATCTTTTTTCCAGTTTTTAAATGAGATCTGTGTGCAATGTTATGCAGTAATTGGATTTGGTTTATTCTGAATGATTCTGAAAGTTGCATAGATATGTTTATGGTAAGTTTACTTTTTCAGTGATCTGATTGACCTGTTTTTTGTTTTCTCAGTCTAAGGCCCACTCTTCCCTTCGTCCCATGGAATCAGGAGGGATGGAAGACTAGCCTGTGTTCGGTCCCTCCTGTGGGTCACACGCACTCTCTATTGACTTTGGCCAACAACACTTGCGTCAAGTTTACCTTCAGTGAGCTAAGAGAGCGTTTTGTGAAGCTCTACCGAAGAAAAGTATGTCCCTAAGCAGTCCAAAATCTTTCAATGCATATAGACACGATGAAGCAGATTGTTTTTGTTGATGGCACTTGTTCCTCCCCCAGGCTCATCTTCATCACTATATAGCAGTGGATGGCATGGAGTCTGCTGGATTTAGTGAGGCACTGTCATGTCTCTCATCTCTTATAGAGGACTACACACACCTGGAAAGCCCTCTCATGCCCAACGCTCCCAGACTCTCCATCGCCACCTGAATGTGTGTATATGTGTGCTATAGACATATTTATATAACAATGTTTCTACATGTATATTATCTGTATTTAATTATGAATTGCATAATAATGATCAGTGTGTTTTAGATGTAAAATGTCCTCTGCACTTAAGTGTATAGTGTGATTTTTATTTCGATGTTCAAATATTTTCTTATCCCATTGTACTACCAAGAAACAACTATAAGCAATCTGCTGGTTAATTACCCTGAAAGGAGACATACCCCTGGGTCAACATCTGTTTTGGTCCTAAAACAGCTTTTCTTCCAAAGAAAGAAAATTGTCTCTGATTGTAGGATTAGAACTATGTTTAAAAGAATAAAGCCTTTAATGATAACAGTCATTGTAACCCTAAAAACTTTATTTGTTGAAATGTTTCTTTTGACTTCAGAAACCTTTTGATCTGAAGGCATATGCTCAAATGTCTAAAATTTGTTTTGTTGACAAAAATATAATTAATAGATTTTTTTAAAAAGTAAAATGTATCAGATCAGATCATGTTTAATGATAAAGAAAACACAGTTTTTTGAAGGGAACTCCTTCAGGATGACAAGTCGCAAAATTGTCTGATAAATTGGCAAGAGAACATTTCTGTAAACTGTGATGATACGGAAGGTGCTAAAATGTTTTTAATTATTTTGGGTGTTCACTTACATCATAATTCCCAAAGTTCCATTTGTATTATTTCATAGTTTTAATGAGTTTACTATTATTCTAAAATGTGGGAAAATATTAAAAAGTCACCACAATCAACTAGTCTATTCCGACTCATAAAAAAACAATCATTTAGAGTAAGAGTTTCCGATCCCCAAATGTGTTGCAGAAGTTCAGGTGTCCATCAAGAAAAGCTTCCCTAGCACTCACATGTTGCATTCGTTGTTTAATTCACTCTAATTTTACTTCATCTCATCAACTTGAATTTTTTCAACTTTAAGTTCATTATTTATTAAGTTTAAATATGAATTAAACAGCGTATAACCATCAAATGCACTGATACAGCTCCTTGTGGTTAAACCTGCTTATTGTACCAATTTGTCATTCTAATCTCCATGAACCAGCTTCAGGTTCCCCACACCCCAGAGAGGTCCTGTGACTGAGATCATGTGACAGAAAACAGTATATATCATCCAGATGCAATGTTTGACATGTATAAATGTTTCAAAATCATTATATAAGGACAAAAACTTAAAGGCACAATTTCACTTTTGCCCTAAAATATACAACCCCCACTAGCACAGTGTTATAGATTTTGTTCACTGGTGTACTAAGAATATTAGAGATTTCAAGAATCCAAGGAAATCAGCAGCTTTACCCAGTGCGATGTCATTCCTCATTACATGGCCTGTCAGTGATGTCATGTCAGCATAATACTTTGTTTCTTTCTGCGTTTATTGCCGTAGAACAGAACATGAAAAAATAAATAGTAAGTATCGCAGACGTTGTAGCATCTAGCAAGCCACTTTGTTGTCGTTTCGCAGAGGGGAAAAAATAAGATGATATGATCAGATGTAACTGTTAGAAAACTGATTTCATTTTGTCAATGAACTTAATATGTAAGTCCTGTCCGCTTGATTTTTACTGGAGGAGGACATGCTGTTGTTATTGTTTTGAATATGCAACCTCTAAAATTAAATATTGTGCCTTTAAGAAGTGAAGCCTTAAGGGGTAAAAGATTTTACAACAATTAAAGATTTACAATGTTTAAACAACCAAACCAGACAAATTTTCCTGTCTGTGTTTGCGTATAGACAGAGTAGGTTTATGGGATTAACAGTACATGTACTATAGCAACCATTAGATTTCATTCTCCCTGTGTGTCCTTATATTAAGTGCAGGTCTGAGAACATGTCATCTGGATCATTACAACTTCTCTGACACACACAGGAAGTGATCCACTGCATCTTCCATTGTACATTTGATCCTCCTTTGCAGTGGAACTCTATTTTAACTATTTTGGATTTATTGGGAATGCAGCAGCGTTTGTCTGTGCAGATGCCACAGTACATCGGCCGGTATTTCTTTACACTGGTACAGCCGGACAGAAACAGCTTCTCAGCTTTACTGGCCTGGAATTTTGGTCTGCAGGTCTTTCCTTTTGGTACCTATGTATGAAAAAAGAATTAATGCTGTATTAGTAACAAAACAAGGCCTGATTATTACTCTAAAATCAACACAATCAACAACTATTTTATATTTTGGTGAAATGGTGGCTAATATATTTGAAATCATACATCTCATCTAAACATTTTTATATGATCCACTTTCGCTCCTGTCACTGTGTTTAGGGGTAGACCTTAATGCTTGCTTTTGTACTAATAACCTAATAATCCTAATACTAATGATAATAATAATAAATGTTTTGGACAATTTACTTAGTACTAATATATACAAAATCACTACAATGTACATCTACCTATTTTTTATTCAACAAATGTTCAATAAGGGTGCCTAACCTAGCTGAGTTTGTTATTTGTAAATCTATATTTCCTGATAATTCAGTATTTTTTTAAATAATTTTTCTTAGAAGAACAGCATTGAATGAGCTTGTCAGATGCTGTCAATACTGCATGGAATGGAAGTGGAAATGGAAAATTGATTTTTATTTTAAGATAAAAATATGATATCCAAAATAGTTTTGTTAAATTACGGTTAAAAATAAGTTCAAAATTCCCTGTTTTTTTTCATTGATTTTAACTGATAAAAAGGTTAAGCCCTTTAAGGTGGGCCTGGCAAAAATCACCAATCAACATGGTGTTTCAGACAAACTACTACATATATAGTGCCAAACTTGTGGCAATGGGGTTGTAATGGTGTACGGAAAAACGGCACATTAAAGCTAGGGCTAGGTGATATGATTGTATATACCATTACATGTTTAATATGAAGTAAATAGCATTAGACCTTAAGATAGACTTCGTGATCACCACCTCTGCAAATGTTGCATTTATAATCGGTCTAGGGAGCTCAACTAGACAGTTTATATACCTTAATACATAAATAAATATTTACTTAGCTACATCAACAACATACACACAATATCAGTACCAGAACATAACATAATAATACATAATACAACAATAATAATAATAATACATAACAATGAAGCTAAGTGAATCAATAGTAAGACTTTCTAAGTCAAAAAGTCAAAAATCCTCTTATGCTTTAAATGGCAAAGGAGATTATGCCCTTTTCGGAAAGCATCAAATGCTTTTTAAATGCTTGTCTCCTAATATTTGTAAGTCACTTTGGATAAAAGTGTCAGCTAAATGCCTAAATGTAAATGTAAAAAGTAGTGTGGGGACAGGTTTTTAGGCAGAAAGTTTACATAACATATGCCTTTTGCATGGTTTGGGGTGCGCTACAAAAATATTTTCCCACTGAAAATATTTGAAAATACTTTAACAGTGGAGTTGCTATGTGCCTCTCTGTGCAAAAAATAGCTGAGAAGAGACGGGCTCTTTAACAGATACACGCTAACCTTCGCAATTATGTCACCGTTCAGTTAGTCTAGAAAGAAATTATTGGGGTCCAAGCAGGTTCAGAAAAATAGGGAAAAGGGCTTCAACTGGAGAGTTTTTAAAGAACAGATCCTGTGCATAATGTAAATACAGTTGTTAACCAATTAGATTTATTTGTGAAATGTTAGATTAAAAGTCTTTGTCCAAATGTACAATACAACTAATACCCATTGAAGTGAACTATAGATCACTTTATCTTGTTCACAGTACACACTAACTAGTTTCATGTTTCAATAACAATAGGCGTGTTTGCATTACACATTTGCGCAAAACTTTCACGATATTTTCTAAATGTTGATAAAAAACTATTGCGTTTCCATAAACCATATTATGCGATTATAAGTTTTTCACACCCAGCATGAAATATACCATTAAGATGGATGTCTTACCTTCAGTCCTTTCAGAGCTTTCTTCTCACATGGTCTAAGAAGACAAAGTCTGCGTTCTTTTCTCATCTCACACTTGCTGTTGTCATTGTTGACCCGTACAGAGATGCCAATGCCGCAGGTGCGTGAACAGGCCGACCAGGGTGTGGTCTGCACTAAGCAGTTCTTCTTCCAGGCTAAAGGAGGATCCCTGTAAGCTTTCAGTGTTACAGTCACAAAGCACTGTGTCATCAAAGTACTGTACACATACTGTACCAACACCTACTCTGAACCCAGGCCTCTGATTCTGAGATAATGGGGGAAATTCATCACAGCACTTGCAGAATTGCAGATTTTTTGTTACTAAGACAGCAAAGTGGTGCATGTGTTACATGTGTCCTATACTATATGAGCTCTGTATATAATTAGTTATGTAATTCATGCTATATATGACATGATATATAATACAATATAGGTAGGATTAATAGAAGTGTTCATGGATCTTGCTCCTGTAATGTTATATATCTAGTCTTGTAAATTTGTCATGACCATGCTAAGTATCTAACATTCACATCTCTGATTTTCCTATTAACTCCCATTGTGTCTTACTGTAACTACAAATGTCATTTAAATTATATTTAACCCATATAACATTTCTTTTAAGTCAACATAAAGCAGCTGGCCTTATTTATTTTCAGCATGCGTATCTCATCAGGGCACGTTATTTATTATTCTAACAATAACAAGGCCTGGCTGTAAACCAATAAAAAATAGCTTAACAGTATTGTTGTCTTTAATGTCTCAGTATGCAGTCACATTTACCTGACATGGTCTTGTAGGTGGTGTCCTGTTGATTTTTGGGGCTACGGTTGCTCTTGAGACCTGCTGGTAATTTGCCCTGGTCGGCAGTGGCACTCATCATCATCCCTGCAGGTTTCTGAATGAAGGCGGGAGTACAGCCAATGGCTCCAGCGATGCAGGTGCACTGGTAGAGCGGGCTGGGCTGGAAGGCCTGTCCATTGTCATAGTGAGCCCCGTTCAGATCACAACCCACCCCCATCATGTCTGAAAAAAAACATGCAGGTCTGAATCTAGTTTCAGGTCAAAATAACACGCAGGGGCAGAATATTTATTTTTGGTTAAACTATTCCATCAATGGGACCCTGTACATATACTCACAGTTGATTGAATTATTTGTCTCATTTAAATGTGTTATTGATTAGTTTTGTAAAAGAATATATTCAAATTCATAAAATGTTGACTCACAAGCACAGACGCCGACCTCGTAACGTGGCTGGTCTTTGGAAAAGTCGCAGTACAAGCTTTTATGCGGGTCACAGATGTCTCTCTCATTGCACGACTGCCCGATTTGCTGTGCGCAGGTTTTGCAGCATCCACAGCCATCCAAAACGGAGCTGACACCAGGGGCACACTGCGGTCGGACGCCACATTTACACGGCCAGCTACAAAACTGCTTCTTTTCTGTCACACCTGTCAGTCCTCGCTGCTTCTGCTGGGTATCAGCACCCTGAATACAGCAACAACACTGTTAATTTAATCTTCACATATGTAGAGTATAAGTGGGTTTTGTAAATGCAATGTGATATTGAAGAACTGGTTGCTCTCTCAGCCCAATCCTGTTCTCTTATTAAGTACTGTGATAATGTAAAAATTTCTCTGCCTGTTTTTGTGAGTTTAGCAGCAAATATGCAGGCTTGGTTTTGCAGGTAAAATATTTTACGTCAACAAGCGACTCCTTTATATGGCTTTACTGACTGCTCTGCTGTTTTAGCAACCTGTGGAAGAAAAACATTAACCTTCCCATATGCCTTGACAGTGTCTACACTGTCTGCAGGCAGCAAATATATAGCACATATAAGGGCTTTTTAAAGTAGCACACACACTATTTTTTTACATGACCACACTGGTTCCATTTTTTTTAGTTATTTGGGTTCATTCATTATGCTCAGCGCAAGAGTCTTGCTGGAGAAACTCAACAGTAGAGGTTATTCTACAATACACTTAACGCTTTAAACTAATTTGGGTTAAACAACTTTAATAGCAGTTTTATTTCTTCAGAAATGTTTTATCCAAAGCCAGTTCTATGATGTTACTGTGACAGATCAGCACACAAACCATTTTTTTGGTGTTTCTAAAAATTTCAACACTACCAAAGAGACTTTTAACCATCAGTTAAAAAACAGACCACCACCCTGAAATCACACCTTAGGTTAAACTAATGCTGCTATGTAAGGCTGAGTAGAACGCTTAAACCAACAGAGAAATGTTTTGATAGTGCCACAGAGACACAGCATTCAGCAAAACCGACCTAAGGTACAAATGACTTACAGTACATATAGTATTTTAGCATAGTAAACACCCTACCTATAATAGAGCGTTTGTAAATAAAATATTTATTGAAAATACTACTGCTTTTAAAACGTTTTTTAAACGCTTTTAAAACGCTATTTTGGCTGTTACCCACTAATTATATTTTCCTCAGCAGATTCCAAATCTCAGTTCTCAGTTAAAATATTAGTTTGATCCAATATTACGGCAATATATTGACAAAGACATTTCTCTGTACTGTAAAGTTTACTGCTGGCCCATCTTTATGACTTACTCACACAAATGCTTCCAGGGTCACCAAAGGTCACAACAAAAATCTAAAGTCTTTTTGTCAAGATAACAGTGTGAGCTCATTTCGGCAAGCAGAATAAAAACGAGAACTAAAATGGAAAAGGGAATCTCTATAGAAGCTTCTTTTGTGTTCCACAAGAAAAAGTCATACAGGTTGTGAAAGAAATGAGAGGGTATAAGTGATGCCAGAATCTTTATTTTTGGGAGAAATATATCTTTAAACCACATTTCAAACACAGGATCATTGAGTTTATAGTTTATATGACCAAGTTTTAAACAACTGACTTGTATTTCAAGAAAAAATCCAATACAAATGTATCTCGGTGTGTAAAAATATGTGATTATTTTTTGTAAAAAATAATTCGTATTTTCTGTTTCATGGTTTTGGGGTTAATGTGTTAAGTGTCTGTGTGCAACAGTGTTGTTACCAAGCGCAGTCATGCATAAACATTCGACACAAACAGCTACTTGTCGTAGTAACTAGCTAACAAGCGTAAATATTCAGTCAACACAAAACTTATTTTGCTTATTTTAATATTCTCTTTTAAGGTTAAGCAAGGTTAAGGAGTTAAGCAAACTTAACATTTGCTTGATATAAAGTGAATTAAAAAAACTTTACAAGTCTGTTTTTCTATCCATTTCATATTTTACACCAAATATATCAAAGTGTGTCCTTTTTCTTAAATAACTTTAGTTTTAGTTCAATCGTAACCTTAATCAAGCATGATTTGCCGCTTGAAATTGCTTAGTGTAAGGCAGAGGAAGAAACATCCTATAAAGCTTTTTCTTAGTCAAAACATTAGACACATCCAATACGTGTAAGATGAGGTTTTTTTGCATTTTAATATTGTTGAAAAGCAAGTTTTATAGTATAAACCCCTAACACTTTTTTACCTACACTCTTTATACATAGATGTCATCAAAACATCTATGTATAAAAATTTTTTTTTATAAATGCTTATGAATATTTTACAGTTAACATACTACGGAAACTCAGTCCATTATAACTATAACTGCAGTCCAGCTGATATCGCTCTTAGACAGACAAGGATGCTAATGGCTAGTTCAGCATTGATTGAGGAAAAAAGAATGAGTGGTCCTTACCTGAAACAGAAAGAACAGCGGGAGACAAAATAGTAGCGATAGCATCATACACAGCTTGCAAAGGAGGTCTGTGTACCCACAACGAAATAGAGAAGGAAGGCTGACAGCGAGAGAGAAGGAGTAGGATAGGCATAGGAAAGGGAGAGAGGGAACTGACCTGACTGAGAGGTATACAAAGCTTCCCTCTGTCTGTTCTCTAAACACACCTTTCCCCTACAGCAGCTCACACAGATCTCAATCTCAAATATTCCACCCTCCCTCTGCTCTTTTTCTCTTATTTTATGCTTTTTTCTCTCTCTCTATAATTATTTAATTTCTTATTAAGCAAAATTGAAAATTTTGGAAAACAATAATTTTTTGTTTATTACAATTATTGTTATTGCAATTATTACTTATTGCTTAAACTATAGTTTAACTAAACTGCAGTTAATATATGTTACACAAATATATGTTAACATTATTGAAAGTTCCCTTTCAGATGGTCAACGGCACATTGGAATGTTCAGACGAATAGGGTTCTCGCCTAGCAGCCCTTTCATCTTTGAGTGTAAACTGTTGTATCCTATGCATATTGGCGTGCAGGATTTGCCTCCTGTGTCCTGCCCCACAGCGTGGGTATAAATGCGGAAGTGGGTGCAACGCAGTAGTCTCATCAGCCTGGTGTTGGAGATGCAGTGCTGCAGTGGTAGTCTTGTGGATTGCGACCAAAATTAATTTGTATTTTATTTTCTGATTTTTTTTTATACTTATTCTACATTGTGCCCTTCTATAAAGCTGCTTTGCAACAGTGTTAAATGTGAAAAGCACTATACAAATCAAATTTAATTCAGTGTAATTGAATTGAATTTTCCATGTGCAGCACAGAAAGAGCTTTTTTTTAAAGAGCAAAACACGATGTGGCATTGTGGCTTTTTAAAGATAGCATTCCACCTGTGTGTTTCTGGATGAAGTCCTTTTGTGGCACTGAACAACAGCCACAATCGCATGCTGAGTCATGTGGATGTCTGTTATATTAAACATGCCAGTATGTATATATATAGATAGTCCGTAGGATGAGGATATATATATATATATATATATATATATATATATATATATATATATATAGATATATATATAGATAGGACGCTGCCTCAGATAGATAGATAGATATCTATATATCTATATCTATATCTATATCTATACATAGATAGATAGATAGATAGATAGATAGATAGATAGATAGATAGATAGATAGATAGATAGATTATTAGATATATGTTATAATATCTTCTGCATTAAAAATACATTAAAAATGAATGCTTCACATGTAAAATGTTCAAATGTACAAAGATTTGGAGCCGTAGGACAGAGTCAGTTAGTCATGGTGAAGTTTGAGGGCATCATGGCCATTGAGAATTACCCAGGTAATTCTCAGCCAAGGTAAGTAAATTAGTATACTAATATCAATTTGCTGTCTTGTTCTCATTCCTTTTCCCTTAAATAAATCCTTTTGATGTATAAATGTATAAATTATTTCATTTATTGTAAACTATTGTAAATTATATTTTCATTACCTTTGTGTTGTTGTTGGTAACATCTGGTGGGAGACATGCATACACATTTGCATACGTTCATAAAAAATATTTTAAGCTAATGTTAAAGCTCAGTGTTGTTTTTGATTTACTTTTTACACAATCAAAATGCCTAAATATTTTATCCAATGATGCCATTGGAGCTGACTAGCCACTAAACTTAAAAGTTAATCATTTAAAAATAACAGAAAACTGTAGGGTTGTACAGCTCAAATTCTATGGAGCTAATGCCCCCTAGTGGTCAGGAGCATGTGGCTTCATTCCATTGTGTTGTTTCTTGATTTTCATGTGCCATGGCTTGATTTTGTTGTGTTGTGAACCTATGTTTGCTTTTTATATTTTGCCGTGTTGTGCACTACTAGGCCACCGTATAATGCAAACTCTTAATTATTGAATTAGTATTTTGCTTAGAGTAAAGCCATTAAAAACTGAACAAAAATAGCTTAATCCTTAATTCATGTCATCCAGACTCTAAAGCTGACTGTGAAATTATATGGTTGTGTTGCCATTTTTACAGGCTAAAGAGGTTCCCAAACTTTTTCATAAAATAAAAATAAAATCAAAAAATCTGAAGACAATACAAACTTGCCTTTTATTGCATTGACAGTGTGAATGTAGCCTAAAGACATGGTCATGGGCGCTCTCCATTGTGAATTTCCATGTGTTTGTCAAGATCTCTTTTTTGTGTGAAACTCTTCTCACACTGAAAACATGCATATGGGCGCTCTCCAGTGTGAATTCTCATGTGCAGATCACAACCTATTTTTTGTGTGAAACTCTTCCCACACTGAAGACATGAGTACGGACGCTCTCCAGTGTGAATTCTCACATGAAGATAAAGACTGCTTTTTTGTGTGAAACTCTTTCCACACTGAAGACACGAGTATGGGCGCTCTCCAGTGTGAGTTCTCATGTGGACATCAAGACCACTTTTGACCGAGAATCTCTTTCCACACTGAAGACACGAGTATGGACGCTCTCCGGTGTGAATTCTCATGTGTTTGTTTAGAGTTCTTTTGTGTGAAAAACTGTTTCCACACTGACGACATGAGAACGGGCGCTCTCCAGTGTGAATTCTCATGTGGACATCAAGAATTTTTTTGATCCTGAAACTCTTTCCACATTGAAGACATGAGTACGGCCGCTCTCCAGTGTGATTTCTCATGTGACCTGTAAGTTCTCCTTTGTTTTTGAAACTTTTTTCACACTGATCGCAGGTGAAAAGCTTGATGTGGATTTTTATGTGCATCTCAAGGCGTCCTTTACTTCCAAATCCCTTTCCACAGTGAGGGCAAATAAAAGTTAGGCTGGCTTCTGTTTCTTTTTTCTTCAACGTATTTTTCATCTGAAAATGACCAGAAGATATTTCCACCATTACGGAGTCATGTGAGGTTTCGGTTACTGATGTTCCTTTCAGTTCCTTTAGTTCTAAAATGAAACAAATATATTTCTGTGATATTTGACATTCTATTACTTTTTAATTTTGTTAACAACATAAAATCTTAACAAAACTATAAAAGAATACTGGTAATTGGTAGAGAACAAAGTGATTTTAATTACTTTATAAATGAATGAAGATTAAAAACATAAAGACAAACCTCTAGTCTGCAGTACCTTCATTTTTGCTTTGGTCTCTATCACTCATGTCTACATTCTCCTCTTTAATGATCGTGTCACACATGACTTGTGTTACTCCTACTTTTGAATACAGTGGCCCTTCAATTTTTCAAAATGTTCCTGTATTTATTTGTGCAAATCCTGTCGATAAACAAAAAGGTTAAATTATTTAACATTGTGTTAAAGTTTTTTTAAACACATTGTCTGCAATTATGCACATATAATTTGTTACTCAGACAGAGACTGTACGCTGCATGGGACAAAAAATACACACAGCATAGCAGGACACAACATAACCATAACCACATGAATAATGGTTTGCTTATAGCAGTAAGTAAATGGACAAGACTGGCGCAGAGGGGGGTTTGCCTCAAAATGACAACATAAAGCTGTGAGAAAATAAATGCCAAATACAAAACGATGCTCTTTGTGCTTATAATACTACGACAAAAAAGATTTTACACATATTTACCACAAAATCTCGTACATATTTTGCGTTCCAGATAACTCGGATTTAGGGTATTTTCCACCTCAACACGGAATTAGGAACAGCGCTCTTTGAACGTTACTAAATACTTAAAATGTTACCAAGTCCGGACGTTTCCGATTTTGAGGTTAACATCAGAGTCTGGAACTCCGTATAGTACTATAGTAATTTGACATTGCCTCACTACAGGATCCATTGTTTAAGCATAAATATACTTTTCCTCATGCACAGTAATATTAACACCACGACAAGTCAACTTAATAACGCAAAAAAGCGTGTGTTTTTTTATTAGGTGTTGTATTCCCGAGGTAAGTCGGATAACTATTCAGATCACGAAACTACATTAACCCTACAGTGCACTAACATTTAAAGCAGCTCTTGATGTCCCGCAGTTCTCTTGGTTTTTCTTCACCGTTTCTGGTACGCACACTTGTGTTTGTCCCGACGGTTTCTTTCTTTCTTTCTTTCTTTCTTTCTTTCTTTCTTTCTTTCTTTCTTTCTTTCTTTCAGTCAGTCAGTCAGTCAGTCAGTCAGTCAGTCAGTCAGTCTCATTCTTCTCGTGTCTTAAAGCGGTCGCCAAACCACCTTATAAGTGCATTACCACCACCTACTGGACAGTTGATCAAAGAGCGACAGTTTCCTATAATAGTCTGCTCGTAAACACACACACAATCATTCATTTCGTTGTAAAGTAAATGCAGTTTGTGATCATGACTTTTTGAGAAATCAGTCCATATTGTGAAACGACACTTTCTCTTTCAGAAGGCTTTTAGTCTTGCCCGAACGGCTTTCACTGGCAAGCTGAAACACTCTTTGTTCTAGAGCTGTATTGCTAGTTGCACAGTAATTATAATAAGCAGTGTAAAAGGGCTTTACATATTCTAAGGGATTTTCATTGGGTTTTTGTTTAAGCTGGGAAGCACTAGGACAGGGAATGAACCTCTGCCTAAAATGTCTTGAACTTTATTTCTGTAATCAGCACAAGCAGTGCAATACTCTACCTATGCTATAGGTTACCAAAATCAATTGGATCAAAATCAATACTCTGAACTCTTCTCAACTTGCTGGTTGGCACCAAGCTTTCAACAAGTGACAGGACATTAACGGTTCCTAAGTTCTATTGTCTAGCTAAAGCCTCTAGCTTATCCCACAAAGCTCTGTTTGGAATAAACAATTTGAAAGACTCTAACCAAGCAAGCAAACTGTTATTCTCAGCTGTAGATAATCTATGCCATTCTCTAGCTTCTTAAGCAGCCCTCATTTCTCGGTTATTAAAATAGGTATCAAAAGCTCAGATAAGGGCTGTGGAAACAATTTCTCTAGGCCGAGCAGCTCTATGGGGATCAAAAGCCCCTTTCGCACCAGCGGAACTATTTCGTAGTTCCGGGACAATTGTGATTTAAGTATCCACAACATTTTTTGTTGTGTTCGCACCGCAGGAACTGGGGAGGATTTTAGTCCAGGAATGCCTTTTAGCGGGACTGAATTAGCTCCTACTTTGAACCAGGGTCTAACCCAGCATAACAGGAACTTACAATAGCGCAAGTGCATGTTGACTGGCCGAACGCACGCCTCAGAGCAGTATTTTAAGGTGCTAGAAGAGATAAACATACTGAAAGCTAACATTAGCGGTCTTTACTTTTCGCCCTTTGTCCTCGCATTGTTTTTGTTATAAAGCACTGCAAATTGTGACAAGAAGGTTTCATCTCCTTATCCTTATTTTTGCTCTTTCGATCAACACCCCCTAGTGGCGAACAGTCACAGTGTTGAAACGTTTTGAAACAGTTGTGACGTAATGAAACCTTGTTTCCTAAGAGAACGTGACTTGTTCAGTTTGATACGTGCTCTGAAGCAGTGATTAAAAATAGGAGATTTGTATAGGCTTCGAAGCTTCATAAAGCAGTGCTTTGAAAGTGCCATTACTAATTATTATATCTTGCCATGTCAAGTGTATCTCTAGTTTTGCCCTGTTAGTCTTTGCCAAGATTTGTTTTAGTCCTGTTTAGTTTCTCTCAGTCTTGCTATTGTCTCCTCATGAGGTATGAGCCTAGAATGTCTAGGCTTAGTTCTTATGTTCCCATTGGTTCTTTGTGTCGATTGTTTTCAGGTGTGTCTTCTTAGTTTATTAGTCTTGTGTTTAAGTACACCTCAGGTTTCCATTGTCTTTTGTCTTACTTTGTTGTATGTAATCCATTGTTTGGTGAGTCATGTTCATGGTCATTTCAAGTCTGTTGTTTCTTTTAAGTTTAGTTTAACTTTATTCTCCTTCAGCAATGTAAATATTTCTATTTCACATACGCTTCCTTTAGTAGTAACAGAATAATGAGTAGACTTTTTGGGCATATTTCACCTGTTGAATATGAACATCACGCAGCAGAGCATTGTCTGAAAGCTAATTGCAGATCAGTTCATAGATTGATTACCACCCTGTCGTCCAATGTCCAGGAATGTGCGCAGAAAAAGATGCAACCTTTTCTCAGCCATTCTTTCATGAGGCAATATCGTAGCTTATGAGGTTTATCCGAGGCGTGATCATTGCTGGTTGAAAACTTTTACCCAATACCCTGCCAGGATGACTTGAAATACAGTCAGCTTTGGTAATTTTGCTAGTCTCTGAAGAGACTTACAAAGTAGTTACAAAAATAGAGATGTTTACATGGTTCTTACTTTTTAGTGCTGGTGTTTGTAGAGGGAAAGAACAGTTGAATTGCCACATGTGTTGTTGTGTCCAACGACTATGAAGTGATAATTGAGTTGATCATTATCTCAGCCATGTTCTGAGAGGTTAAGTGTTATGTCTCCACCCCTTTTGTTACCAGGACGACCAAATTCTTCCCACCAGATGTGCCTGTTTCATGGGGTGACCTTCAGAGATGAGGCTTGAGTCTAGAAAAGGTAAAACACCTGTAATTGCAATTAGTTTGGACCCCATGTGTTGTGTCTAACAACAAAAAAAGTGCTGAAAAAAGTTGCTTTAATCTGAGACTTGTTGTGAGAGGTTGAGTTCTGTGTCTCCACCCCTTTGTTACCAGGATGCCCAAATTCTACCTCCCAGATGTGTCTGTTTCATGTGGCTTAACTTTAGAGATGATGCTTAAGTCTGGAAAAGGTAGAACAGCTGTAATTGCAATTAGTTGTGACTACATGTGTGTTGTGTTTAACTACTAGAAAGTTCTGATAAAGTTGCTCAAACCTAAAGGCGTGTTCTCAGATTTGAAAGGGGTTTTGGCCACACCCCTTTTCCTCCAGGATGACGATAAAAACATCATCCAAGATTGTTCTCCTTTAGCAATGTAAATATTTCTATTTCACATACGCTTCCTTTAGTAGTAACAGAATAATGAGTAGACTTTTTGGGCATATTTCACCTGTTGAATATGAACATCACGCAGCAGAGCATTGTCTGAAAGCTAATTGCAGATCAGTTCATAGATTGATTACCACCCTGTCGTCCAATGTCCAGGAATGTGCGCAGAAAAAGATGCAACCTTTTCAGCCATTCTTTCGCAGAGAGGCAATATCGTAGCTTATGAGGTGTTTTATCCGAGGCTGATCATTGCTGGTTGAAAACTTTACCCAATACCCCGCCAGGATGTCTTGAAATACAGTCAGCTTTGGCAATTTTTGCTAGTCTCTGAAGAGACTTACAAAGTAGTTACAAAAATAGAGATGTTTACATGGTTCTTACTGTTAGTGCTGGTGTTTGTAGAGGGAAGAACAGTTGAATTGCCACATGTGTTGTTGTGTCCAACGACTATGAAGTGATAATTGAGTTGATCATTATCTCAGCCATGTTCTGAGAGGTTAAGTGTTATGTCTCCACCCCTTTGTTACCAGGATGACCAAATTCTTCCCACCAGATGTGCCTGTTTCATGGGGTGACCTTCAGAGATGAGGCTTGAGTCTAGAAAAGGTAGAGACACCTGTAATTGCAATTAGTTTGGACCCCATGTGTTGTGTCTAACAACAACAAAAAAGTGCTGAAAAAAGTTGCTCTAATCTGAGACTTGTTGTGAGAGGTTGAGTTCTGTGTCTCCACCCCTTTGTTACCAGGATGCCCAAATTCTACCTCCCAGATGTGTCTGTTTCATGTGGCTTAACTTTAGAGATGATGCTTAAGTCTGGAAAAGGTAGAACAGCTGTAATTGCAATTAGTTGTGACTACATGTGTGTTGTGTTTAACTACTAGAAAGTTCTGATAAAGTTGCTCAAACCTAAAGGCGTGTTCTCAGATTTGAAAGGGGTTTTGGCCACACCCTTTTCCCCAGGATGCCGATAAAAAACATCATCCAAGATTGTTCTCCTTTAGCAATGTAAATATTTCTATTTCACATACGCTTCCTTTAGTAGTAACAGAATAATGAGTAGACTTTTTTGGGCATATTTCACCTGTTGAATATGAACATCACGCAGCAGAGCATTGTCTGAAAGCTAATTGCAGATCAGTTCATAGATTGATTACCACCCTGTCGTCCAATGTCCAGGAATGTGCTGCAGAAAAAGATGCAACCTTTTCAGCCATTCTTTCACAGAGGCAATATCGTAGCTTATGAGGTTTATCCGAGTGATCATTGCTGGTTGAAAACTTTACCCAATACCCTCGCCAGGATGTCTTGAAATACAGTCAGCTTTGGTAATTTTGCTAGTCTCTGAAGAGACTTACAAAGTAGTTACAAAAATAGAGATGTTTACATGGTTCTTACTTTTAGTGCTGGTGTTTGTAGAGGGAAAAGAACAGTTGAATTTCCACATGTGTTGTTCTGTCCAACGACTATGAAGTGATAATTGAGTTGATCATTATCTCAGCCATGTTCTGAGAGGTTAAGTGTTATGTCTCCACCCCTTTGTTACCAGGACGACCAAATTCTTCCCACCAGATGTGCCTGTTTCATGGGGTGACCTTCAGAGATGAGGCTTGAGTCTAGAAAAGGTAGAACACCTGTAATTGCAATTAGTTTGGACCCCATGTGTTGTGTCTAACAACAACAAAAAGTGCTGAAAAAGTTGCTCTAATCTGAGACTTGTTGTGAGAGGTTGAGTTCTGTGTCTCCACCCCTTTGTTACCAGGATGCCCAAATTCTACCTCCCAGATGTGTCTGTTTCATGTGGCTTAACTTTAGAGATGATGCTTAAGTCTGGAAAAGGTAGAACAGCTGTAATTGCAATTAGTTGTGACTACATGTGTGTTGTGTTTAACTACTAGAAAGTTCTGATAAAGTTGCTCAAACCTAAAGGCGTGTTCTCAGATTTGAAAGGGGTTTTGGCCACACCCCTTTCCCCCAGGATGCCGACCTTATAAAAACATCATCCAAGATTGTTCTCCTTTAGCAATGTAAATATTTCTATTTCACATACGCTTCCTTTAGTAGTAACAGAATAATGAGTAGACTTTTGGGCATATTTCACCTGTTGAATATGAACATCACGCAGCAGAGCATTGTCTGAAAGCTAATTGCAGATCAGTTCATAGATTGATTACCACCCTGTCGTCCAATGTCCAGGAATGTGCGCAGAAAAAGATGCAACCTTTTCAGCCATTCTTTCAAGAGAGGCAATATCGTAGCTTATGAGGTTTATCCGAGGCGTGATCATTGCTGGTTGAAAACTTTACCCAATACCCCGCCAGGATGACTTGAAATACAGTCAGCTTTGGCAATTTTGCTAGTCTCTGAAGAGACTTACAAAGTAGTTACAAAAATAGAGATGTTTACGTGGTTCTTACTTTTAGTGCTGGTGTTTGTAGAGAGAAAGAACAGTTGAATTGCCACATGTGTTGTTGTGTCCAACGACTATGAAGTGATAATTGAGTTGATCTATATCTCAGCCATGTTCTGAGAGGTTAAGTGTTATGTCTCCACCCCTTTGTTACCAGGACGACCAAATTCTTCCCACCAGATGTGCCTGTTTCATGGGGTGACCTTCAGAGATGAGGCTTGAGTCTAGAAAAGGTAGAACACCTGTAATTGCAATTAGTTTGGACCCCATGTGTTGTGTCTAACAACAACAAAAAGTGCTGAAAAAGTTGCTCTAATCTGAGACTTGTTGTGAGAGGTTGAGTTCTGTGTCTCCACCCCTTTGTTACCAGGATGCCCAAATTCTGCCTCCCAGATGTGTCTGTTTCATGTGGCTAACTTTAGAGATGATGCTTAAGTCTGGAAAAGGTAGAACAGCTGTAATTGCAATTAGTTGTGACTACATGTGTGTTGTGTTTAACTACTAGAAAGTTCTGATAAAGTTGCTCAAACCTAAAGGCGTGTTCTCAGATTTGAAAGGGTTTTGGCCACACCCTTTTTCCCCCAGGATGCCGATAAAAACATCATCCAAGATTGTTCTCCTTTAGCAATGTAAATATTTCTATTTCACATACGCTTCCTTTAGTAGTAACAGAATAATGAGTAGACTTTTGGGCATATTTCACCTGTTGAATATGAACATCACGCAGCAGAGCATTGTCTGAAAGCTAATTGCAGATCAGTTCATAGATTGATTACCACCCTGTCGTCCAATGTCCAGGAATGTGCGAGAAAAGATGCAACCTTTTCAGCCATTCTTTCGCAGAGGCAATATCGTAGCTTATGAGGGTTTATCCGAGGCGTGATCATTGCTGGTTGAAAACTTTACCCAATACCCGCCAGGATGACTTGAAATACAGTCAGCTTTAGCAATTTTGCTAGTCTCTGAAGAGACTTACAAAGTAGTTACAAAAAATAGAGATGTTTACATGGTTCTTACTTTTAGTGCTGGTGTTTGTAGAGGGAAAGAACAGTTGAATTGCCACATGTGTTGTTGTGTCCAACGACTATGAAGTGATAATTGAGTTGATCATTATCTCAGCCATGTTCTGAGAGGATAAGTGTTATGTCTCCACCCCTTTTGTTACCAGGACGACCAAATTTTTCCCACCAGATGTGCCTGTTTCATGGGGTGACCTTCAGAGATGAGGCTTGAGTCTAGAAAAGGTAGAACACCTGTAATTGCAATTAGTTTGGACCCCATGTGTTGTGTCTAACAACAAAAAAAAGTGCTGAAAAACTTGCTCTAATCTGAGACTTGTTGTGAGAGGTTGAGTTCTGTGTCTCCACCCCTTTTGTTACCAGGATGCCCAAATTCTACCTCCCAGATGTGTCTGTTTCATGTGGCAAACTTTAGAGATGATGCTTAAGTCTGGAAAAGGTAGAACTTCTGTAATTGCAATTAGTTGTGACTACATGTGTGTTGTGTTTAACTACTAGAAAGTTCTGATAAAGTTGCTCAAACCTAAAGGTGTGTTCTCAGATTTGAAAGGGGTTTTGGCCACACCCCTTTTCCCCCAGGATGACGATAAAAACATCATCCAAGATTGTTCTCCTTTAGCAATGTAAATATTTCTATTTCACATACTTCCTTTAGTAGTAACAGAATAATGAGTAGACTTTTTGGGCATATTTCACCTGTTAAATATGAACATCACGCAGCAGAGCATTGTCTGAAAGCTAATTGCAGATCAGTTCATAGATTGATTACCACCCTGTCGTCCAATGTCCAGGAATGTGCGCAGAGAAAGATGCAACCTTTTCAGCCATTCTTTCGCAGAGGCAATATCAGAGCTTATGAGGTTTATCCGAGGCGCGGATCATTGCTGGTTGAAAACTTTACCCAATACCCCGCCAGGATGACTTGAAATACAGTCAGCTTTGGCAATTTTTGCTAGTCTCTGAAGAGACTTACAAAGTAGTTACAAAAATAGAGATGTTTACATGGTTCTTACTTTTAGTGCTGGTGTTTGTAGAGAGAAAGAACAGTTGAATTGCCACATGTGTTGTTGTGTCCAACGACTATGAAGTGATAATTGAGTTGATCATTATCTCAGCCATGTTCTGAGAGGTTAAGTGTTATGTCTCCACCCCTTTGTTACCAGGACGACCAAATTCTTCCCACCAGATGTGCCTGTTTCATGGGGTGACCTTCAGAGATGAGGCTTGAGTCTAGAAAAGGTAGAACACCTGTAATTGCAATTAGTTTGGACCCCATGTGTTGTGTCTAACAACAAAAAAAAGTGCTGAAAAAGTTGCTCTAATCTGAGACTTGTTGTGAGAGGTTGAGTTCTGTGTCTCCACCCCTTTGTTACCAGGATGCCCAAATTCTGCCTCCCAGATGTGTCTGTTTCATGTGGCTTAACTTTAGAGATGATGCTTAAGTCTGGAAAAGGTAGAACAGCTGTAATTGCAATTAGTTGTGACTACATGTGTGTTGTGTTTAACTACTAGAAAGTTCTGATAAAGTTGCTCAAACCTAAAGGCGTGTTCTCAGATTTGAAAGGGGTTTGGCCACACCCCTTTTCCCCAGGATGCCGATAAAAACATCATCCAAGATTGTTCTCCTTTAGCAATGTAAATATTTCTATTTCACATACGCTTCCTTTTAGTAGTAACAGAATAATGAGTAGACTTTTTGGGCATATTTCACCTGTTGAATATGAACATCACGCAGCAGAGCATTGTCTGAAAGCTAATTGCAGATCAGTTCATAGATTGATTACCACCCTGTCAGTCCAATGTCCAGGAATGTGCGCAGAAAAGATGCAACCTTTTCAGCCATTCTTTCTCGCAGAGGCAATATCGTAGCTTATGAGGTTTTATCCGAGGCGGATCATTGCTGGTTGAAAACTTTACCCAATACCTCGCCAGGATGACTAGAAATACAGTCAGCTTTGGTAATTTTGCTAGTCTCTGAAGAGACTTACAAAGTAGTTACAAAAATAGAGATGTTTACATGGTTCTTACTTTTAGTGCTGGTGTTTGTAGAGGGAAAGAACAGTTGAATTGCCACATGTGTTGTTCTGTCCAACGACTATGAAGTGATAATTGAGTTGATCATTATCTCAGCCATGTTCTGAGAGGTTAAGTGTTATGTCTCCACCCCTTTGTTACCAGGACGACCAAATTCTTCCCACCAGATGTGCCTGTTTCATGGGGTGACCTTCAGAGATGAGGCTTGAGTCTAGAAAAGGTAAAACACCTGTAATTGCAATTAGTTTGGACCCCATGTGTTGTGTCTAACAACAAAAAAAAGTGCTGAAAAAGTTGCTTTAATCTGAGACTTGTTGTGAGAGGTTGAGTTCTGTGTCTCCACCCCTTTTGTTACCAGGATGCCCAAATTCTACCTCCCAGATGTGTCTGTTTCATGTGGCGAACTTTAGAGATGATGCTTAAGTCTGGAAAAGGTAGAACAGCTGTAATTGCAATTAGTTGTGACTACATGTGTTGTGTGTTTAACTACTAGAAAGTTCTGATAAAGTTGCTCAAACCTAAAGGCGTGTGTCTCAGATTTGAAAGGGGTTTTGGCCACACCCTTTTCCCTCCAGGATGACGATAAAAACATCATCCAAGATTGTTCTCCTTTAGCAATGTAAATATTTCTATTTCACATACGCTTCCTTTAGTAGTAACAGAATAATGAGTAGACTTTTGGGCATATTTCACCTGTTGAATATGAACATCACGCAGCAGAGCATTGTCTGAAAGCTAATTGCAGATCAGTTCATAGATTGATTACCACCCTGTCGTCCAATGTCCAGGAATGTGCGCAGAAAAAGATGCAACCTTTTCAGCCATTCTTTCGCAGAGAGGCAATATCGTAGCTTATGAGGTTTATCCGAGGCGATCATTGCTGGTTGAAAACTTTACCCAATACCCTGCCAGGATGACTTGAAATACAGTCAGCTTTGGCAATTTTGCTAGTCTCTGAAGAGACTTACAAAGTAGTTACAAAAAATAGAGATGTTTACATGGTTCTTACTGTTAGTGCTGGTGTTTGTAGAGGGAAGAACAGTTGAATTGCCACATGTGTTGTTGTGTCCAACGACTATGAAGTGATAATTGAGTTGATCATTATCTCAGCCATGTTCTGAGAGGTTAAGTGTTATGTCTCCACCCCTTTGTTACCAGGACGACCAAATTCTTCCCACCAGATGTGCCTGTTTCATGGGGTGACCTTCAGAGATGAGGCTTGAGTCTAGAAAAGGTAGAACACCTGTAATTGCAATTAGTTTGGACCCCATGTGTTGTGTCTAACAACAACAAAAAGTGCTGAAAAAGTTGCTCTAATCTGAGACTTGTTGTGAGAGGTTGAGTTCTGTGTCTCCACCCCTTTGTTACCAGGATGCCCAAATTCTACCCTCCCAGATGTGTCTGTTTCATGTGGCTTAACTTTAGAGATGATGCTTAAGTCTGGAAAAGGTAGAACAGCTGTAATTGCAATTAGTTGTGACTACATGTGTGTTGTGTTTAACTACTAGAAAGTTCTGATAAAGTTGCTCAAACCTAAAGGCGTGTTCTCAGATTTGAAAGGGGTTTTGGCCACACCCCTTTCCCCAGGATGCCGATAAAAACATCATCCAAGATTGTTCTCCTTTAGCAATGTAAATATTTCTATTTCACATACGCTTCCTTTAGTAGTAACAGAATAATGAGTAGACTTTTTGGGCATATTTCACCTGTTGAATATGAACATCACGCAGCAGAGCATTGTCTGAAAGCTAATTGCAGATCAGTTCATAGATTGATTACCACCCTGTCGTCCAATGTCCAGGAATGTGCGCAGAAAAAAGATGCAACCTTTTCAGCCATTCTTTCGCAGAGAGCAATATCGTAGCTTATGAGGTTTATCCGAGGCGTGATCATTGCTGGTTGAAAACTTTACCCAATACCCCGCCAGGATGTCTTGAAATACAGTCAGCTTTGGCAATTTTTGCTAGTCTCTGAAGAGACTTACAAAGTAGTTACAAAAATAGAGATGTTTACATGGTTCTTACTTTTAGTGCTGGTGTTTGTAGAGGGTGTGGAAAATATTCTTCAATAACTAACATCTTCGTTTTATTATTGATTTAATGTTTACATATATAATTGTTCCATATTAATCAAAATATATAACTAAGTAATTAATTCATGAATATACTTAAGTCATGAATTGAGTACGAGAAATGTGTTGAATCCAAATCTGTGAAAGAATTTCAAATATGTTCAGGGCGTTGGCGTCTCCAACAAAGCGCTAAGGATGAGGCTCAACGGCCCTGAGGAAAGTTACTGTGAAAAACAACCATAAATTAGGCAGAGTGCCAAAGACACCGTGCTGATTGGAGGGCAGATGAAGGAGGTCTCGGGAGGCATGGACAAAGAATGTGTTGTGCATAAATATGTGAAACTTATAGTAAACTGGGTCTTCCAACTGTGAGTTGTCGAGTTGGTTACAGTTTGACATTGTGAGGAAGACCCAGCGCGCTGAATTCTCTTCATATCTGATTAATAAACCTCAATTATTATAACCTTATTTCGTCTCCGTATATGAGATTCTGAACATGCTCGGACTGCCTTTAGAAAAGTCCAACAATTGGTGACCTCATTTGACGTGATTTCAGAGGAGGAGACAGACAGCTGCTACTTTCATCCCTCAGAGGGAAAATCGAGACGGACTCAGGTTCAACACAAAAAGGGCACCCCTAAATAAAAGGTAAGCAGAAACCTGTTTAAATCAAATTCTGCATATTGAGTAAAACCAAATTATTGTGTTGAGCTTGATGAACATCTCGATGTAAATATAGTTAAAACGAATAAGAGGTTTATGGTAAGATCTGATGTGAAGAAGAATGAAAGTTGAATAAAAGTTGTATTGTGTAAAACTGTGTAAGTCTTGTAAGGAAGTAAATCGGATAAAATTGTGTAAAAATCCGTAAGTCTTGTAAGGAAGTAAATCGGATAAAAATTGTGTAAAAAATCCGTAAGTCTTGTAAGGAAGTAAATCGATAAAAATTGTGTAAAAACCGCGTAAGTCTTGTAAGGAAGTAAATCGGATAAAAAATTGTGTAAAAAAATCCGTAAGTCTTGTAAGGAAGTAAATCGATAAAGAAAAGGGTTTCTGCTGGGTTCGAGTCCCTCGGGTTGAAAGCTAAAACCGTAGAATTCTATTGGGTTCGAGTCCCTTGGTCGAGAGAACCATAAAGTTTGTGTTAATTTAATGTGTGGAATTCCAGTGTAAATATCTGTAAATGTGAATCTAGATGCATATGCTGTATGTAAAGCAAAGTTGGTGGTTAATGGAATATTTGTGAATAAATGTGTTTTGCTGTGTTTATTTGTTGACGTGTGTGAATTTAAACTGTATAAATAATTGTATAAAAGAACAAGAGTAGAAAGACGGTGAAAGTTAAATATAGGAAGGGTGCGGTCGTGAAGAGATAAGAAGAGGTGAGATGGCGGAATTTGAAAAGGAATGTGCAGAATATGGATGTCCGCCCGTAACTGAACAATGGAGTCGTTATTACAGATATGTTATTTACGCAGGCGGAGCCAAAGGATAGAAAAGAAAGAGAGAAAGAGGCTAAGGAATGTTGGAAATTGATGTGTGATGAGAACGGATGGTTGGAAGCAGAGAAAGTCAGAGTTTCACTGGCTTAAAAAATTAGAGAAATGGAAAAGAGAGCTCATAATAAGTTGATTGGGCATGAAACAGAGAAAAATGCAGTAAAATGGTTCAGTGCTAGGGCGCATGGTCAAAAAACTGAAAAGCTGCAGAAAGTGTTGAGAGTGTGGACAAGAATTGCATTGGTGGCTACGGCATTAACAGCTAAAACTTTGAATAAAGGGAACAAAGAGGAAGTTTGCAGGTCAGCAGTCAAGATGAAAAAGGAAGTTGAAGTAGGAAGCACTCAGACTACCTCATCCGCTCCTCCCATCAGTAAGCCCACGGCCACTGTTTCATATCCAGATTTGTGAACGGATGTAGTGGTGCTAAGGCACCATTTTGACAGTGGGTGATTCAAGATGCCTGTCGCGACAAATTTTGCCCGCCACACAATTAGCTGACTTAGAAAGACATGCTATCATAGAACTAATAGTTTAGGACATACCACTGATAGACGTAACTACAGGCCCCAGTCCCCATTACAACATATCAACACATTAAGATTTATTAGGGGAAATAGAGGCAACATGGGAGGGGGGGCATCCAACAGAGTGCTATGTTCTGTGTGTGGTGCATCCGATTATTTTGGGTAGAGATTGTCCAAAGCGCATGGGACAATCAGGCCATTATAATGGTCCACCTGCGGGGATGGGGTCCCCGAGAGGTGGTAACCAGGGTGGTCGTGGCAGGGGACCACATACCTCACACAACCCGAGGCAACAGCTCTCGTCATCTCCCAACCTACGGGCGCCTATGCACCCAACATGGGGCCCGGGAGATGGGGTGGAGAAATGTTGAAGGGGCCCTCTGGTAGGGTAAGAAATGGCCAGGAAAAAAAAAAAAAAAAAAAAAAAGAGCATTACGAGTGCACATTGCGCAGCAGGTGTTGCCACATGCATTTCTGCACTCTTCACATGCCCCTATCCCACTGTTGGGAAGAGATTTACTGGTAGAGTTGGAGCCAGCATCTTACGCCTGGCCAGGAGGAACTATTCTAATGCTAGCTCACAGATGGTTTACTTGCATACACATAGCAAATGCATCTTCCAATGTTATTCTTACTGCAGAGGGTATAATGCGTGCTCATCATTCACATACACAGAGATAGGTATTCCTTCCATAGGGCTTCAATTTGTGGCGGGCATACTCAATCACGCTGCGCAACATATTGTACAAACCATACGATTATTACCACATGGGCAAGGTTGCCAATTTGCTGTTAGCAGGCATGCATATTCAAAATGCTACCACACATTTTCAGAGATGGTTGTTGGATTGTGGTCTGAGGGCCTCCTACACAGTAGTATAGTTGGAAAATAGTGCGCACATTTTAGGGAAACTAGCGTTGCAACGGAAAGGCGAGAGGAATGTGCTGGTTGCAATGGTGATGCAGTGCGAGGGTGAGAGAAGTGGATACCTATTTAAAAAAAAAAAAAAAAAAAAAAAAAAAAACAACACAAGGAAAAACGGTTAGATGCAATTGACGCGGCGCTTACAACGCCACTATGGCACAGAGGTGGAGGCATGAGGCCACCAGGTATTGCTTATGCGCAAGCCAAACGTAGTGCAACGTAGTGGGGGTGTTGGGACGCTTCTGAGGTATTGCATCGTTCACCGCCAAGGCAAAGTGGAGAGAATGGACTTAACTCTGAAATTACGATTGGCACAAAATCTGTGCACAGACCAAATTGAATTGGCTAGCAGCCCTACCACTGGCATTAATGGCCACTAGATCAACTGTTAATAGAGTTTCTGGTTTAACACCTTTGAATTGTTTACAGGCCGCAGATTCCCAGGACCGCAGGAGTGCTGTCCACAGAGTGTATGGAACCATTGTCACACGCAGTGTATTTTGACAGATTAACTTCTCTGATTACGAGCTTTTCCCGCCAGGCACCATCAGAGGCATACCCAGACGAGGCACCAACACCTATCCAGACAGGTAAAGAGTGGGTGAGACTGAGAATCTTCAGGAGAAAGTGGAATGAACCACGGTGGTCAAAGCCCTACAAAGTTGCTGCAAGAACATCTCATTGCATCCAAGTGCACGAAAAAGGAGATACTTGGTTCCATTTGTCTGCTTGTGTTGATTGTGATCCACCTTCTAGGTCTCTATCAGATACCAGATTGGACCTGTCTTCGCAGGTCCAAGAGAGGGAGGATACAGAACGTACAGAACAGCAGGAACAAGCATATAATTTTCTAAATTCTGTAAATTCTAACCGTCCAAAACAGCAGCAGATTCAACTTTCTTACCAAACAGGTGATCTATTTCTAACACCAGACTCAGAGCCATTGGCTCATTGTGTAAGTGCTGACTGTGCATATGGTGCAGGTATAGCAAAACAATTTAAACAGAAATATGGTACACGTAAGGTGGTAAGCCAAAACAAACAACCAGGTGACTGTGCAGTAACCAAAGAAGACGACGGCAGATTGATTTTTCATCTAATAACAAAACAAAACTGTGGTGATTTGCCAACCTATGATTGCTTTACAGAGAGCCTGACACGCATGAGAAACTGGTGTGTGGAAAAATAATATAAAAGTGTATCCATTCCCTCGACTGGGGTGTGGACTGGACAAACTAGACTATGAAGGGGTAAAAGAAATTTTGAGTAAGGTGTTCACGGACGTGGACATAAAGATAACCATTTACTCCCTAGGTACCAAACGAGAAGACGTCTAAAACCCGGGGAGCCGGTGTTTTCTTTTGAATTATTTTTCCATTCTGTGGTTTTGTTTGTTTTTTGTTTTTTTTTGTTTAAGAGCTCATTTATTTTGTGTTTGTGTTTCTATTACATGGAAGGGTATTGAATTTTATTATTACAAGTGTATTATTGTACTGTTAAGACGTATATCCATATTGGAAGTGTTTTAAAAGTCCATTTTATTATTTTGCCATACCCGGTGTAGAGAGGGTGTTTAGCTTATTTTTAACCATAAAACAATATAAAAAATAAAAACCATACTAGAAAAATGCAATTGTGGGAGAACAAAAGGTTGCTGCTGGTGATAGGGATCATCTCAGTGATAGTAGTGGGAATAGTGTATGGGATAGAACATATGCAACAGACCAAAGAAAACCAAGGGAACTACATGACCGAGAAGACAGAAACAGTTGAGGGGTTGAAAAGACGTAAACGAGTGAGTGGGAAGGATGAAGGAAAGACCGATAAATGTCTAAAGGCATATGGGGGAATAGAACTTAATTATCCCAAGGGTCCCAAAAATTGGGGAAATGGAAAGCAATAGTAATGTCTGTATTAATGTCTGTTGCTACCTTTCTAGTAATATTAGTAACATGTGGGTGTTGTTGTAATCCATGTGCAAGGTCCCTATGCAACCGTGTAATTGTTACAGCTATCGAGAAGAAGGACACCCCACCACCATATTCCATGCCTTTGTTGTCTGATGTTTATGTTACAGGTGGAGAATATGAAGAAGAGATGATGTGACCTCTCAAGAGGTCAAGAGAGGGAATTGTGGAAAATATTCTTCAATAACTAACATCTTCGTTTTATTATTGATTTAATGTTTACATATATAATTGTTCCATATTAATCAAAATATATAACTAAGTAATTAATTCATGAATATACTTAAGTCATGAATTGAGTACGAGAAATGTGTTGAATCCAAATCTGTGAAAAGAATTTCAAATATGTTCAGGGCGTTACGCCTCCAACAAAGCGCTAAGGGATGAGGCTCAACGGCCCTGAGGAAAGTTACTGTGAAAAACAACCATATAATTAGGCAGAGTGCCAAAGACACCGTGCTGATTGGAGGGCAGATGAAGGAGGTCTCGGGAGGCATGGACAAAGAATGTGTTGTGCATAAATATGTGAAACTTATAGTAAACTGGGTCTTCCAACTGTGAGTTGTCGAAGTTGGTTACAGTTTGACATTGTGAGGAAGACCCAGCTGAATTCTCTTCATATCTGATTAATAAACCTCACCATTATAACCTTATTTCGTCCTCAGATATGAGATTCTGAACATGCTCGGACTGCCTTTAGAAAAGTCCAACAAGGGAAAAAACAGTTGAATTTCCACATGTGTTGTTCTGTCCAACGACTATGAAGTGATAATTGAGTTGATCATTATCTCAGCCATGTTCTGAGAGGTTAAGTTATGTCTCCACCCCTTTGTTACCAGGACGACCAAATTCTTCCCACCAGATGTGCCTGTTTCATGGGGTGACCTTCAGAGATGAGGCTTGAGTCTAGAAAAGGTAGAACACCTGTAATTGCAATTAGTTTGGGACCCCATGTGTTGTGTCTAACAACAACAAAAAGTGCTGAAAAAGTTGCTCTAATCTGAGACTTGTTGTGAGAGGTTGAGTTCTGTGTCTCCACCCCTTTGTTACCAGGATGCCCAAATTCTACCTCCCAGATGTGTCTGTTTCATGTGGCTTAACTTTAGAGATGATGCTTAAGTCTGGAAAAGGTAGAACAGCTGTAATTGCAATTAGTTGTGACTACATGTGTGTTGTGTTTAACTACTAGAAAGTTCTGATAAAGTTGCTCAAACCTAAAGGCGTGTTCTCAGATTTGAAAGGGGTTTTGGCCACACCCCTTTTCCCCCAGGATGCCGATAAAAACATCATCCAAGATTGTTCTCCTTTAGCAATGTAAATATTTCTATTTCACATACGCTTCCTTTAGTAGTAACAGAATAATGAGTAGACTTTTGGGCATATTTCACCTGTTGAATATGAACATCACGCAGCAGAGCATTGTCTGAAAGCTAATTGCAGATCAGTTCATAGATTGATTACCACCCTGTCGTCCAATGTCCAGGAATGTGCGCAGAAAAAGATGCAACCTTTTCAGCCATTCTTTCAAGAGAGGCAATATCAGAGCTTATGAGGTTTATCCGAGGCGATCATTGCTGGTTGAAAAACTTTACCCAATACCCCGCCAGGATGTCTTGAAATACAGTCAGCTTTTGGTAATTTTGCTAGTCTCTGAAGAGACTTACAAAGTAGTTACAAAAATAGAGATGTTTACATGGTTCTTACTTTTAGTGCTGGTGTTTGTAGAGGGAAAGAACAGTTGAATTTCCACATGTGTTGTTCTGTCCAACGACTATGAAGTGATAATTGAGTTGATCATTATCTCAGCCATGTTCTGAGAGGTTAAGGTTATGTCTCCACCCCTTTGTTACCAGGACGACCAAATTCTTCCCACCAGATGTGCCTGTTTCATGGGGTGACCTTCAGAGATGAGGCTTGAGTCTAGAAAAGGTAGAACACCTGTAATTGCAATTAGTTTGGACCCCATGTGTTGTGTCTAACAACAACAAAAAGTGCTGAAAAAGTTGCTCTAATCTGAGACTTGTTGTGAGAGGTTGAGTTCTGTGTCTCCACCCCTTTGTTACCAGGATGCCCAAATTCTACCTCCCAGATGTGTCTGTTTCATGTGGCGAACTTTAGAGATGATGCTTAAGTCTGGAAAAGGTAGAACAGCTGTAATTGCAATTAGTTGTGACTACATGTGTGTTGTGTTTAACTACTAGAAAGTTCTGATAAAGTTGCTCAAACCTAAAGGCGTGTTCTCAGATTTGAAAGGGGTTTGGCCACACCCTTTTCCCCAGGATGCCGATAAAAACATCATCCAAGATTGTTCTCCTTTAGCAATGTAAATATTTCTATTTCACATACGCTTCCTTTAGTAGTAACAGAATAATGAGTAGACTTTTGGGCATATTTCACCTGTTGAATATGAACATCACGCAGCAGAGCATTGTCTGAAAGCTAATTGCAGATCAGTTCATAGATTGATTACCACCCTGTCGTCCAATGTCCAGGAATGTGCGAGAAAAAGATGCAACCTTTTCAGCCATTCTTTCGCAGAGGCAATATCGTAGCTTATGAGGTTTATCCGAGGCGGATCATTGCTGGTTGAAAACTTTACCTAATACCCCCGCCAGGATGACTTGAAATACAGTCAGCCTTGGTAATTTTTGCTAGTCTCTGAAGAGACTTACAAAGCAGTTACAAAATAGAGATGTTTACGTGGTTCTTACTTTTAGTGCTGGTGTTTGTAGAGAGAAAGAACAGTTGAATTGCCACATGTGTTGTTGTGTCCAACGACTATGAAGTGATAATTGAGTTGATCTATATCTCAGCCATGTTCTGAGAGGTTAAGTGTTATGTCTCCACCCCTTTGTTACCAGGACGACCAAATTCTTCCCACCAGATGTGCCTGTTTCATGGGTGACCTTCAGAGATGAGGCTTGAGTCTAGAAAAGGTAGAACACCTGTAATTGCAATTAGTTTGGACCCCATGTGTTGTGTCTAACAACAACAAAAAAGTGCTGAAAAAAGTTGCTCTAATCTGAGACTTGTTGTGAGAGGTTGAGTTCTGTGTCTCCACCCCTTTGTTACCAGGATGCCCAAATTCTGCCTCCCAGATGTGTCTGTTTCATGTGGCTTAACTTTTAGAGATGATGCTTAAGTCTGGAAAAGGTAGAACAGCTGTAATTGCAATTAGTTGTGACTACATGTGTGTTGTGTTTAACTACTAGAAAGTTCTGATAAAGTTGCTCAAACCTAAAGGCGTGTTCTCAGATTTGAAAGGGTTTTGGCCACACCCCTTTTCCCCCAGGATGCCGATAAAAACATCATCCAAGATTGTTCTCCTTTAGCAATGTAAATATTTCTATTTCACATACGCTTCCTTTAGTAGTAACAGAATAATGAGTAGACTTTTTGGGCATATTTCACCTGTTGAATATGAACATCACGCAGCAGAGCATTGTCTGAAAAGCTAATTGCAGATCAGTTCATAGATTGATTACCACCCTGTCGTCCCAATGTCCAGGAATGTGCGCAGAAAAAGATGCAACCTTTTCAGCCATTCTTTCAAGCAGAGGCAATATCGTAGCTTATGAGGTTTATCCGAGGCGGATCATTGCTGGTTGAAAACTTTACCCAATACCCCCGCCAGGATGACTTGAAATACAGTCAGCTTTGGTAATTTTTGCTAGTCTCTGAAGAGACTTACAAAGTAGTTACAAAAATAGAGATGTTTACATGGTTCTTACTTTTAGTGCTGGTGTTTGTAGAGGGAAAGAACAGTTGAATTGCCACATGTGTTGTTGTGTCCAACGACTATGAAGTGATAATTGAGTTGATCATTATCTCAGCCATGTTCTGAGAGGATAAGTGTTATGTCTCCACCCCTTTGTTACCAGGACGACCAAATTTTTCCCACCAGATGTGCCTGTTTCATGGGGTGACCTTCAGAGATGAGGCTTGAGTCTAGAAAAGGTAGAACACCTGTAATTGCAATTAGTTTGGACCCCATGTGTTGTGTCTAACAACAAAAAAAAGTGCTGAAAAACTTGCTCTAATCTGAGACTTGTTGTGAGAGGTTGAGTTCTGTGTCTCCACCCCTTTTGTTACCAGGATGCCCAAATTCTACCTCCCAGATGTGTCTGTTTCATGTGGCAAACTTTAGAGATGATGCTTAAGTCTGGAAAAGGTAGAACTTCTGTAATTGCAATTAGTTGTGACTACATGTGTGTTGTGTTTAACTACTAGAAAGTTCTGATAAAGTTGCTCAAACCTAAAGGTGTGTTCTCAGATTTGAAAGGGGTTTTGGCCACACCCCTTTTCCCCCAGGATGACGATAAAAACATCATCCAAGATTGTTCTCCTTTAGCAATGTAAATATTTCTATTTCACATACGCTTCCTTTAGTAGTAACAGAATAATGAGTAGACTTTTTGGGCATATTTCACCTGTTAAATATGAACATCACGCAGCAGAGCATTGTCTGAAAGCTAATTGCAGATCAGTTCATAGATTGATTACCACCCTGTCGTCCAATGTCCAGGAATGTGCGAGAAAAAGATGCAACCTTTTCAGCCATTCTTTCAAGAGAGGCAATATCGTAGCTTATGAGGTTTATCCGAGGCGCTGATCATTGCTGGTTGAAAACTTTACCCAATACCCGCCAGGATGTCTTGAAATACAGTCAGCTTTGGTAATTTTGCTAGTCTCTGAAGAGACTTACAAAGTAGTTACAAAAATAGAGATGTTTACATGGTTCTTACTTTTAGTGCTGGTGTTTGTAGAGGGAAAGAACAGCTGAATTTCCACATGTGTTGTTCTGTCCAACGACTATGAAGTGATAATTGAGTTGATCATTATCTCAGCCATGTTCTGAGAGGTTATAGTGTTATGTCTCCACCCCTTTGTTACCAGGACGACCAAATTCTTCCCACCAGATGTGCCTGTTTCATGGGGTGACCTTCAGAGATGAGGCTTGAGTCTAGAAAAGGTAGAACACCTGTAATTGCAATTAGTTTGGACCCCCTATGTGTTGTGTCTAACAACAACAAAAAAGTGCTGAAAAAAGTTGCTCTTAATCTGAGACTTGTTGTGAGAGGTTGAGTTCTGTGTCTCCACCCCTTTTGTTACCAGGATGCCCAAATTCTACCTCCCAGATGTGTCTGTTTCATGTGGCTTAACTTTTAGAGATGATGCTTAAGTCTGGAAAAAGGTAGAACAGCTGTAATTGCAATTAGTTGTGACTACATGTGTGTTGTGTTTAACTACTAGAAAGTTCTGATAAAGTTGCTCAAACCTAAAGGCGTGTTCTCAGATTTGAAAGGGGTTTGGCCACACCCTTTTCCCCCAGGATGCCGACATAAAAACATCATCCAAGATTGTTCTCCTTTAGCAATGTAAATATTTCTATTTCACATACGCTTCCTTTAGTAGTAACAGAATAATGAGTAGACTTTTGGGCATATTTCACCTGTTGAATATGAACATCACGCAGCAGAGCATTGTCTGAAAGCTAATTGCAGATCAGTTCATAGATTGATTACCACCCTGTCAGTCCAATGTCCAGGAATGTGCGAAGAAAAAGATGCAACCTTTTCAGCCATTCTTTCAAGAGAGGCAATATCGAAGCTTATGAGGTTTATCCGAGTATGATCATTGCTGGTTGAAAACTTTACCCAATACCCCGCCAGGATGTCTTGAAATACAGTCAGCTTTGGTAATTTTTGCTAGTCTCTGAAGAGACTTACAAAGTAGTTACAAAAATAGAGATGTTTACATGGTTCTTACTTTTAGTGCTGGTGTTTGTAGAGGGAAAGAACAGTTGAATTTCCACATGTGTTGTTCTGTCCAACGACTATGAAGTGATAATTGAGTTGATCATTATCTCAGCCATGTTCTGAGAGGTTAAGTGTTATGTCTCCACCCTCTTTGTTACCAGGACGACCAAATTCTTCCCACCAGATGTGCCTGTTTCATGGGGTGACCTTCAGAGATGAGGCTTGAGTCTAGAAAAGGTAGAACACCTGTAATTGCAATTAGTTTGGACCCCATGTGTTGTGTCTAACAACAACAAAAAGTGCTGAAAAGTTGCTCTAATCTGAGACTTGTTGTGAGAGGTTGAGTTCTGTGTCTCCACCCCCTTTGTTACCAGGATGCCCAAATTCTACCTCCCAGATGTGTCTGTTTCATGTGGCTTAACTTTAGAGATGATGCTTAAGTCTGGAAAAGGTAGAACAGCTGTAATTGCAATTAGTTGTGACTACATGTGTGTTGTGTTTAACTACTAGAAAGTTCTGATAAAGTTGCTCAAACCTAAAGGCGTGTTCTCAGATTTGAAAGGGTTTTGGCCACACCCCTTTTCCCCCAGGATGCCGATAAAAACATCATCCAAGATTGTTCTCCTAGCAGCAATGTAAATATTTCTATTTCACATACGCCCTTTAGTAGTAACAGAATAATGAGTAGACTTTTTGGGCATATTTCACCTGTTGAATATGAACATCAATGAGCAGAGCATTGTCTGAAAGCTAATTGCAGATCAGTTCATAGATTGATTACCACCCTGTCGTCCAATGTCCAGGAATGTGCTGCAGAAAAAAGATGCAACCTTTTCAGCCATTCTTTCAAGCAGAGGCAATATCAGAGCTTATGAGGTTTATCCGAGGCGGGATCATTGCTGGTTGAAAACTTTACCCAATACCCGCAATAATGGCACAGCCTTGGCAATTTTTGCTAGTCTCTGAAGAGACTTACAAAGTAGTTACAAAAATAGAGATGTTTACTTGGTTCTTACTTTTTAGTGCTGGTGTTTGTAGAGAGAAAGAACAGTTGAATTGCCACATGTGTTGTTGTGTCCAACGACTATGAAGTGATAATTGAGTTGATCTATATCTCAGCCATGTTCTGAGAGGTTATGTTATGTCTCCACCCCTTTGTTACCAGGACGACCAAATTCTTCCCACCAGATGTGCCTGTTTCATGGGGTGACCTTCAGAGATGAGGCTTGAGTCTAGAAAAGGTAGGAACACCTGTAATTGCAATTAGTTTGACCCCATGTGTTGTGTCTAACAACAACAAAAAGTGCTGAAAAGTTGCTCTAATCTGAGACTTGTTGTGAGAGGTTGAGTTCTGTGTCTCCACCCCTTTGTTACCAGGATGCCCAAATTCTGCCTCCCAGATGTGTCTGTTTCATGTGGCTTAACTTTAGAGATGATGCTTAAGTCTGGAAAAGGTAGAACAGCTGTAATTGCAATTAGTTGTGACTACATGTGTGTTGTGTTTAACTACTAGAAAGTTCTGATAAAGTTGCTCAAACCTAAAGGCGTGTTCTCAGATTTGAAAGGGGTTTTGGCCACACCCCTTTTCCCCCAGGATGCCGATAAAAACATCATCCAAGATTGTTCTCCTTTAGCAATGTAAATATTTCTATTTCACATACGCTTCCTTTAGTAGTAACAGAATAATGAGTAGACTTTTTGGGCATATTTCACCTGTTGAATATGAACATCACGCAGCAGAGCATTGTCTGAAAGCTAATTGCAGATCAGTTCATAGATTGATTACCACCCTGTCAGTCCAATGTCCAGGAATGTGCGCAGAAAAAGATGCAACCTTTTCAGCCATTCTTTCAAGAGAGGCAATATCGTAGCTTATGAGGTTTTATCCGAGGCTGATCATTGCTGGTTGAAAAACTTTACCCAATACCCCGCCAGGATGACTTGAAATACAGTCAGCTTTGGCAATTTTTGCTAGTCTCTGAAGAGACTTACAAAGTAGTTACAAAAATAGAGATGTTTACATGGTTCTTACTTTTAGTGCTGGTGTTTGTAGAGGGAAAGAACAGTTGAATTGCCACATGTGTTGTTGTGTCCAACGACTATGAAGTGATAATTGAGTTGATCATTATCTCAGCCATGTTCTGAGAGGATAAGTGTTATGTCTCCACCCCTTTTGTTACCAGGACGACCAAATTTTCCCACCAGATGTGCCTGTTTCATGGGGTGACCTCTTCAGAGATGAGGCTTGAGTCTAGAAAAGGTAGAACACCTGTAATTGCAATTAGTTTGGACCCCATGTGTTGTGTCTAACAACAAAAAAAAAAGTGCTGAAAAACTTGCTCTAATCTGAGACTTGTTGTGAGAGGTTGAGTTCTGTGTCTCCACCCCTTTGTTACCAGGATGCCCAAATTCCTACCTCCCAGATGTGTCTGTTTCATGTGGCAAACTTTAGAGATGATGCTTAAGTCTGGAAAAGGTAGAACTTCTGTAATTGCAATTAGTTGTGACTACATGTGTGTTGTGTTTAACTACTAGAAAGTTCTGATAAAGTTGCTCAAACCTAAAGGTGTGTTCTCAGATTTGAAAGGGGTTTGGCCACACCCTTTTTCCCCCAGGATGACGATATAAAACATCATCCAAGATTGTTCTCCTTTAGCAATGTAAATATTTCTATTTCACATACGCCTCCCTTTAGTAGTAACAGAATAATGAGTAGACTTTTGGGCATATTTCACCTGTTAAATATGAACATCACGCAGCAGAGCATTGTCTGAAAGCTAATTGCAGATCAGTTCATAGATTGATTACCACCCTGTCAGCCCAATGTCCAGGAATGTGCGCAGAGAAAGATGCAACCTTTTCAGCCATTCTTTCATGCAGAGGCAATATCGTGGCTTATGAGGGTTTATCCGAGGCGGATCATTGCTGGTTGAAAACTTTACCCAATACCCTCGCCAGGATGACTTGAAATACAGTCAGCTTTGGTAATTTTTGCTAGTCTCTGAAGAGACTTACAAAGTAGTTACAAAAATAGAGATGTTTACATGGTTCTTACTTTTAGTGCTGGTGTTTGTAGAGAGAAAGAACAGTTGAATTGCCACATGTGTTGTTGTGTCCAAACGACTATGAAGTGATAATTGAGTTGATCATTATCTCAGCCATGTTCTGAGAGGTTAAGTGTTATGTCTCCACCCCTTTTGTTACCAGGACGACCAAATTCTTCCCACCAGATGTGCCTGTTTCATGGGGTGACCTTCAGAGATGAGGCTTGAGTCTAGAAAAGGTAGAACACCTGTAATTGCAATTAGTTTGGACCCCATGTGTTGTGTCTAACAACAACAAAAAGTGCTGGAAAAAGTTGCTCTAATCTGAGACTTGTTGTGAGAGGTTGAGTTCTGTGTCTCCACCCTTTGTTACCAGGATGCCCAAATTCTGCCTCCCAGATGTGTCTGTTTCATGTGGCTTAACTTTAGAGATGATGCTTAAGTCTGGAAAAGGTAGAACAGCTGTAATTGCAATTAGTTGTGACTACATGTGTGTTGTGTTTAACTACTAGAAAGTTCTGATAAAGTTGCTCAAACCTAAAGGCGTGTTCTCAGATTTGAAAGGGTTTTGGCCACACCTTTTCCCCAGGATGCCGATAAAAACATCATCCAAGATTGTTCTCCTTCAGCAATGTAAATATTTCTATTTCACATACGCTTTTTAGTAGTAACAGAATAATGAGTAGACTTTTTGGGCATATTTCACCTGTTGAATATGAACATCACGCAGCAGAGCATTGTCTGAAAGCTAATTGCAGATCAGTTCATAGATTGATTACCACCCTGTCGTCCAATGTCCAGGAATGTGCAGCAGAAAAAGATGCAACCTTTTCAGCCATTCTTTCAAGAGAGCAATATCGTGAAGCTTATGAGGTTTATCCGAGGCGGATCATTGCTGGTTGAAAACTTTACCCAATACCCCACCAGGATGACTAGAAATACAGTCAGCTTTTGGCAATTTTTGCTAGTCTCTGAAGAGACTTACAAAGTAGTTACAAAATAGAGATGTTTTACATGGTTCTTACTTTTAGTGCTGGTGTTTGTAGAGGGAAGAACAGTTGAATTGCCACATGTGTTGTTCTGTCCAACGACTATGAAGTGATAATTGAGTTGATCATTATCTCAGCCATGTTCTGAGAGGTTAAGTGTTATGTCTCCACCCCTTTGTTACCAGGACGACCAAATTCTTCCCACCAGATGTGCCTGTTTCATGGGGTGACCTTCAGAGATGAGGCTTGAGTCTAGAAAAGGTAAAACACCTGTAATTGCAATTAGTTTGGACCCCATGTGTTGTGTCTAACAACAAAAAGTGCTGAAAAAGTTGCTTTAATCTGAGACTTGTTGTGAGAGGTTGAGTTCTGTGTCTCCACCCCTTTGTTACCAGGATGCCCAAATTCTACCTCCCAGATGTGTCTGTTTCATGTGGCGAACTTTAGAGATGATGCTTAAGTCTGGAAAAGGTAGAACAGCTGTAATTGCAATTAGTTGTGACTACATGTGTGTTGTGTTTAACTACTAGAAAGTTCTGATAAAGTTGCTCAAACCTAAAGTTGTTCTCAGAGATTTGAAAGGGGTTTTGGCACACCCTTTTCCTCCAGGATGACGATAAAAACATCATCCAAGATTGTTCTCCTTTAGCAATGTAAATATTTCTATTTCACATACGCTTCCTTTAGTAGTAACAGAATAATGAGTAGACTTTTGGGCATATTTCACCTGTTGAATATGAACATCACGCAAGCAGAGCATTGTCTGAAAGCTAATTGCAGATCAGTTCATAGGATTGATTACCACCCTGTCGTCCAATGTCCAGGGAATGTGCAGAGAAAAGATGCAACCTTTTCAGCCATTCTTTCGCAGGAGAGGCAATATCGTAGCTTATGAGGTTTATCCGAGGGCGCTGATCATTGCTGGTTGAAAACTTTACCCAATACCCTGCCAGGATGACTTGAAATACAGTCAGCTTTGGCAATTTTTGCTAGTCTCTGAAGAGACTTACAAAGTAGTTACAAAAATAGAGATGTTTACATGGTTCTTACTGTTAGTGCTGGTGTTTGTAGAGGGAAAGAACAGTTGAATTGCCACATGTGTTGTTGTGTCCAACGACTACTATGAAGTGATAATTGAGTTGATCATTATCTCAGCCATGTTCTGAGAGGTTAAGTGTTATGTCTCCACCCCTTTTGTTACCAGGACGACCAAATTCTTCCCACCAGATGTGCCTGTTTCATGGGGTGACCTTCAGAGATGAGGCTTGAGTCTAGAAAAGGTAGAACACCTGTAATTGCAATTAGTTTGGACCCCATGTGTTGTGTCTAACAACAACAAAAAAGTGCTGAAAAAGTTGCTCTAATCTGAGACTTGTTGTGAGAGGTTGAGTTCTGTGTCTCCACCCCTTTTTGTTACCAGGATGCCCAAATTCTGCCTCCCAGATGTGTCTGTTTCATGTGGCGAACTTTAGAGATGATGCTTAAGTCTGGAAAAGGTAGAACAGCTGTAATTGCAATTAGTTGTGACTACATGTGTGTTGTGTTTAACTACTAGAAAGTTCTGATAAAGTTGCTCAAACCTAAAGGCGTGTTCTCAGATTTGAAAGGGGTTTTGGCCACACCCCTTTTCCCCCAGGATGCCGATAAAAACATCATCCAAGATTGTTCTCCTTTAGCAATGTAAATATTTCTATTTCACATACGCTTCCTTTAGTAGTAACAGAATAATGAGTAGACTTTTTGGGCATATTTCACCTGTTGAATATGAACATCACGCAGCAGAGCATTGTCTGAAAGCTAATTGCAGATCAGTTCATAGATTGATTACCACCCTGTCGTCCAATGTCCAGGAATGTGCAGAGAAAAAGATGCAACCTTTTCAGCCATTCTTTCTGCAGAGGCAATATCGTAGTTTATGAGGTTTATCCGAGTATGATCATTGCTGGTTGAAAACTTTACCCAATACCCCCCGCCAGGATGACTTGAAATACAGTCAGCTTTGGCAATTTTTGCTAGTCTCTGAAGAGACTTACAAAGTAGTTACAAAAATAGAGATGTTTACGTGGTTCTTACTTTTAGTGCTGGTGTTTGTAGAGAGAAAGAACAGTTGAATTGCCACATGTGTTGTTGTGTCCAACGACTATGAAGTGATAATTGAGTTGATCATTATCTCAGCCATGTTCTGAGAGGTTAAGTGTTATGTCTCCACCCCTTTTGTTACCAGGACGACCAAATTCTTCCCACCAGATGTGCCTGTTTCATGGGGTGACCTTCAGAGATGAGGCTTGAGTCTAGAAAAGGTAGAACACCTGTAATTGCAATTAGTTTGGACCCCATGTGTTGTGTCTAACAACAAAAAAAAGTGCTGAAAAAGTTGCTCTAATCTGAGACTTGTTGTGAGAGGTTGAGTTCTGTGTCTCCACCCCTTTTGTTACCAGGATGCCCAAATTCTACCTCCCAGATGTGTCTGTTTCATGTGGCTTAACTTTAGAGATGATGCTTAAGTCTGGAAAAGGTAGAACAGCTGTAATTGCAATTAGTTGTGACTACATGTGTGTTGTGTTTAACTACTAGAAAGTTCTGATAAAGTTGCTCAAACCTAAAGGCGTGTTCTCAGATTTGAAAGGGGTTTTGGCCACACCCCTTTTCCCCCAGGATGCCGATAAAAACATCATCCAAGATTGTTCTCCTTTAGCAATGTAAATATTTCTATTTCACATAATGCTTCCTTTAGTAGTAACAGAATAATGAGTAGACTTTTGGGCATATTTCACCTGTTGAATATGAACATCACGCAGCAGAGCATTGTCTGAAAGCTAATTGCAGATCAGTTCATAGATTGATTACCACCCTGTCGTCCAATGTCCAGGAATGTGCGCAGAAAAAGATGCAACCTTTTCAGCCATTCTTTCGCAGAGGCAATATCGTAGCTTATGAGGTTTATCCGAGGCGGATCATTGCTGGTTGAAAATCTTTACCCAATACCCCGCCAGGATGACTTGAAATACAGTCAGCTTTGGCAATTTTGCTAGTCTCTGAAGAGACTTACAAAGTAGTTACAAAAATAGAGATGTTTACATGGTTCTTACTTTTAGTGCTGGTGTTTGTAGAGGGAAAGAACAGTTGAATTGCCACAGTCGTTGGACACAACAACACATATGAAGTGATAATTGAGTTGATCATTATCTCAGCCATGTTCTGAGAGGTTAAGTGTTATGTCTCCACCCCTTTTGTTACCAGGACGACCAAATTCTTCCCACCAGATGTGCCTGTTTCATGGGGTGACCTTCAGAGATGAGGCTTGAGTCTAGAAAAGGTAGAACACCTGTAATTGCAATTAGTTTGGACCCCATGTGTTGTGTCTAACAACAACAAAAAGTGCTGAAAAAAAGTTGCTCTAATCTGAGACTTGTTGTGAGAGGTTGAGTTCTGTGTCTCCACCCCTTTTGTTACCAGGATGCCCAAATTCTGCCTCCCAGATGTGTCTGTTTCATGTGGCGAACTTTAGAGATGATGCTTAAGTCTGGAAAAGGTAGAACAGCTGTAATTGCAATTAGTTGTGACTACATGTGTGTTGTGTTTAACTACTAGAAAGTTCTGATAAAGTTGCTCAAACCTAAAGGCGAGCCTCTCAGATTTGAAAGGGGTTTTGGCCACACCTTTCCCCCAGGATGACGATAAAAACATCATCCAAGATTGTTCTCCTTTAGCAATGTAAATATTTCTATTTCACATAATGCTTCCTTTAGTAGTAACAGAATAATGAGTAGACTTTTTGGGCATATTTCACCTGTTGAATATGAACATCACGCAGCAGAGCATTGTCTGAAAGCTAATTGCAGATCAGTTCATAGATTGATTACCACCCTGTCGTCCAATGTCCAGGAATGTGCGCAGAAAAAGATGCAACCTTTTCAGCCATTCTTTCGCAGAGGCAATATCGTAGCTTATGAGGTTTATCCGAGGCGTGATCATTGCTGGTTGAAAACTTTACCCAATACCCCGCCAGGATGACTTGAAATACAGTCAGCTTTGGCAATTTTTGCTAGTCTCTGAAGAGACTTACAAAGTAGTTACAAAAATAGAGATGTTTACATGGTTCTTACTTTTAGTGCTGGTGTTTGTAGAGGGAAAGAACAGTTGAATTGCCACATGTGTTGTTGTGTCCAACGACTATGAAGTGATAATTGAGTTGATCATTATCTCAGCCATGTTCTGAGAGGTTAAGTGTTATGTCTCCACCCCTTTTGTTACCAGGACGACCAAATTCTTCCCACCAGATGTGCCTGTTTCATGGGGTGACCTTCAGAGATGAGGCTTGAGTCTAGAAAAGGTAGAACACCTGTAATTGCAATTAGTTTGGACCCCATGTGTTGTGTCTAACAACAACAAAAAGTGCTGAAAAAGTTGCTCTAATCTGAGACTTGTTGTGAGAGGTTGAGTTCTGTGTCTCCACCCCTTTTGTTACCAGGATGCCCAAATTCTACCTCCCAGATGTGTCTGTTTCATGTGGCGAACTTTAGAGATGATGCTTAAGTCTGGAAAAGGTAGAACAGCTGTAATTGCAATTAGTTGTGACTACATGTGTGTTGTGTTTAACTACTAGAAAGTTCTGATAAAGTTGCTCAAACCTAAAGGCGTGTTCTCAGATTTGAAAGGGGTTTTGGCCACACCCTTTTCCCCAGGATGCCGATAAAAAACATCATCCAAGATTGTTCTCCTTTAGCAATGTAAATATTTCTATTTCACATACGCTTCCTTTAGTAGTAACAGAATAATGAGTAGACTTTTTGGGCATATTTCACCTGTTGAATATGAACATCACGCAGCAGAGCATTGTCTGAAAGCTAATTGCAGATCAGTTCATAGATTGATTACCACCCTGTCGTCCAATGTCCAGGAATGTGCGCAGAAAAAGATGCAACCTTTTCAGCCATTCTTTCGCAGAGGCAATATCGTAGCTTATGAGGTTTATCCGAGTATGATCATTGCTGGTTGAAAACTTTACCCAATAATTCCCGCCAGGATGACTTGAAATACAGTCAGCTTTGGCAATTTTTGCTAGTCTCTGAAGAGACTTACAAAGTAGTTACAAAAATAGAGATGTTTACATGGTTCTTACTTTTAGTGCTGGTGTTTGTAGAGGGAAAGAACAGTTGAATTGCCACATGTGTTGTTGTGTCCAACGACTATGAAGTGATAATTGAGTTGATCATTATCTCAGCCATGTTCTGAGAGGTTAAGTGTTATGTCTCCACCCCTTTGTTACCAGGACGACCAAATTCTTCCCACCAGATGTGCCTGTTTCATGGGGTGACCTTCAGAGATGAGGCTTTGAGTCTAGAAAGGGTAGAACACCTGTAATTGCAATTAGTTTGGACCCCATGTGTTGTGTCTAACAACAACAAAAAAGTGCTGAAAAAGTTGCTCTAATCTGAGACTTGTTGTGAGAGGTTGAGTTCTGTGTCTCCACCCCTTTGTTACCAGGATGCCCAAATTCTACCTCCCAGATGTGTCTGTTTCATGTGGCGAACTTTAGAGATGATGCTTAAGTCTGGAAAAGGTAGAACAGCTGTAATTGCAATTAGTTGTGACTACATGTGTGTTGTGTTTAACTACTAGAAAGTTCTGATAAAGTTGCTCAAACCTAAAGGCGTGTTCTCAGATTTGAAAGGGTTTTGGCCACACCTTTTTCCCCCAGGATGACGATAAAAACATCATCCAAGATTGTTCTCCTTTAGCAATGTAAATATTTCTATTTCACATACGCTTCCTTTAGTAGTAACAGAATAATGAGTAGACTTTTTTGGGCATATTTCACCTGTTGAATATGAACATCACGCAGCAGAGCATTGTCTGAAAGCTAATTGCAGATCAGTTCATAGATTGATTACCACCCTGTCAGTCCAATGTACAGGAATGTCGCGAGAAAAAGATGCAACCTTTTCAGCCATTCTTTCGCAGAGAGGCAATATCGTAGCTTATGAGGTTTATCCGAGGCGTGATCATTGCTGGTTGAAAACTTTACCCAATACCCGCGCAGGATGACTTGAAATACAGTCAGCTTTGGCAATTTTGCTAGTCTCTGAAGAGACTTACAAAGTAGTTACAAAAATAGAGATGTTTACATGGTTCTTACTTTTAGTGCTGGTGTTTGTAGAGAGAAAGAACAGTTGAATTGCCACATGTGTTGTTGTGTCCAACGACTATGAAGTGATAATTGAGTTGATCATTATCTCAGCCATGTTCTGAGAGGTTAAGTGTTATGTCTCCACCCCTTTGTTACCAGGACGACCAAATTCTTCCCACCAGATGTGCCTGTTTCATGGGGTGACCTTCAGAGATGAGGCTTGAGTCTAGAAAGGTAGAACACCTGTAATTGCAATTAGTTTGGACCCCATGTGTTGTGTCTAACAACAAAAAAAGTGCTGAAAAAGTTGCTTTAATCTGAGACTTGTTGTGAGAGGTTGAGTTCTGTGTCTCCACCCCTTTTTGTTACCAGGATGCCCAAATTCTATCTCCCAGATGTGTCTGTTTCATGTGGCTTAACTTTTAGAGATGATGCTTAAGTCTGGAAAAGGTAGAACAGCTGTAATTGCAATTAGTTGTGACTACATGTGTGTTGTGTTTAACTACTAGAAAGTTCTGATAAAGTTGCTCAAACCTAAAGGCGTGTTCTCAGATTTGAAAGGGGTTTTGGCCACACCCCTTTTCCTCCAGGATGACGATAAAAACATCATCCAAGATTGTTCTCCTTTAGCAATGTAAATATTTCTATTTCACATAATGCTTCCTTTAGTAGTAACAGAATAATGAGTAGACTTTTGGGCATATTTCACCTGTTGAATATGAACATCACGCAGCAGAGCATTGTCTGAAAGCTAATTGCAGATCAGTTCATAGATTGATTACCACCCTGTCAGTCCAATGTCCAGGAATGTGCGAGAAAAGATGCAACCTTTTCAGCCATTCTTTCGCAGAGGACAATATCGTAGCTTATGAGGTTTATCCGAGGCGTGATCATTGCTGGTTGAAAACTTTACCCAATACCCAGCCAGGATGACTTGAAATACAGTCAGCTTTGGCAATTTTGCTAGTCTCTGAAGAGACTTACAAAGTAGTTACAAAAATAGAGATGTTTACATGGTTCTTACTTTCAGTGCTGGTGTTTGTAGAGGGAAAGAACAGTTGAATTGCCACATGTGTTGTTGTGTCCAACGACTATGAAGTGATAATTGAGTTGATCATTATCTCAGCCATGTTCTGAGAGGTTAAGTGTTATGTCTCCACCCCTTTTGTTACCAGGACGACCAAATTCTTCCCACCAGATGTGCCTGTTTCATGGGGTGACCTTCAGAGATGAGGCTTGAGTCTAGAAAAGGTAGAACACCTGTAATTGCAATTAGTTTGGACCCCATGTGTTGTGTCTAACAACAACAAAAAGTGCTGAAAAAGTTGCTCTAATCTGAGACTTGTTGTGAGAGGTTGAGTTCTGTGTCTCCACCCCTTTGTTACCAGGATGCCCAAATTCTACCTCCCAGATGTGTCTGTTTCATGTGGCTTAACTTTAGAGATGATGCTTAAGTCTGGAAAAGGTAGAACAGCTGTAATTGCAATTAGTTGTGACTACATGTGTGTTGTGTTTAACTACTAGAAAGTTCTGATAAAGTTGCTCAAACCTAAAGGCGTGTTCTCAGATTTGAAAGGGTTTTGGCCACACCCTTTTCCCCCAGGATGCCGATAAAAACATCATCCAAGATTGTTCTCCTTTAGCAATGTAAATATTTCTATTTCACATACGCTTTAGTAGTAACAGAATAATGAGTAGACTTTTTTGGGCATATTTCACCTGTTGAATATGAACATCACGCAGCAGAGCATTGTCTGAAAGCTAATTGCAGATCAGTTCATAGATTGATTACCACCCTGTCGTCCAATGTACAGGAATGTGCGCAGAAAAAGATGCAACCTTTTCAGCCATTCTTTCGCAGAGGCAATATCGTTAGCTTATGAGGTTTATCCGAGGCGTGATCATTGCTGGTTGAAAACTTTACCCAATACCCCCGCCAGGATGACTTGAAATACAGTCAGCTTTGGCAATTTTTGCTAGTCTCTGAAGAGACTTACAAAGTAGTTACAAAAATAGAGATGTTTACATGGTTCTTACTTTTAGTGCTGGTGTTTGTAGAGAGAAAGAACAGTTGAATTGCCACATGTGTTGTTGTGTCCAACGACTATGAAGTGATAATTGAGTTGATCATTATCTCAGCCATGTTCTGAGAGGTTAAGTGTTATGTCTCCACCCCTTTGTTACCAGGACGACCAAATTCTTCCCACCAGATGTGCCTGTTTCATGGGGTGACCTTCAGAGATGAGGCTTGAGTCTAGAAAAGGTAGAACACCTGTAATTGCAATTAGTTTGGACCCCATGTGTTGTGTCTAACAACAAAAAAAAGTGCTGAAAAAGTTGCTTTAATCTGAGACTTGTTGTGAGAGGTTGAGTTCTGTGTCTCCACCCCTTTTGTTACCAGGATGCCCAAATTCTATCTCCCAGATGTGTCTGTTTCATGTGGCGAACTTTAGAGATGATGCTTAAGTCTGGAAAAGGTAGAACAGCTGTAATTGCAATTAGTTGTGACTACATGTGTGTTGTGTTTAACTACTAGAAAGTTCTGATAAAGTTGCTCAAACCTAAAGGCGTGTTCTCAGATTTGAAAGGGGTTTTGGCCACACCCCTTTTCCTCCAGGATGACGATAAAAACATCATCCAAGATTGTTCTCCTTTAGCAATGTAAATATTTCTATTTCACATACGCTTCCTTCAGTAGTAACAGAATAATGAGTAGACTTTTTGGGCATATTTCACCTGTTGAATATGAACATCACGCAGCAGAGCATTGTCTGAAAAGCTAATTGCAGATCAGTTCATAGATTGATTACCACCCTGTCGTCCAATGTCCAGGAATGTGCAGAAAAGATGCAACCTTTTTCAGCCATTCTTTCATAGAGGCAATATCAGTAGCTTATGAGGTTTATCCGAGGCGTGATCATTGCTGGTTGAAAACTTTACCCAATACCCCGCCAGGATGACTTGAAATACAGTCAGCTTTGGCAATTTTTGCTAGTCTCTGAAGAGACTTACAAAGTAGTTACAAAAATAGAGATGTTTACATGGTTCTTACTTTTTAGTGCTGGTGTTTGTAGAGGGAAAGAACAGTTGAATTGCCACATGTGTTGTTCTGTCCAACGACTATGAAGTGATAATTGAGTTGATCATTATCTCAGCCATGTTCTGAGAGGTTAAGTGTTATGTCTCCACCCCTTTTGTTACCAGGACGACCAAATTCTTCCCACCAGATGTGCCTGTTTCATGGGGTGACCTTCAGAGATGAGGCTTGAGTCTAGAAAGGTAGAACACCTGTAATTGCAATTAGTTTGGACCCCATGTGTTGTGTCTAACAACAAAAAAGTGCTGAAAAGTTGCTTTAATCTGAGACTTCTTGTGAGAGGTTGAGTTCTGTGTCTCCACCCCTTTGTTACCAGGATGCCCAAATTCTATCTCCCAGATGTGTCTGTTTCATGTGGCGAACTTTAGAGATGATGCTTAAGTCTGGAAAAGGTAGAACAGCTGTAATTGCAATTAGTTGTGACTACATGTGTGTTGTGTTTAACTACTAGAAAGTTCTGATAAAGTTGCTCAAACCTAAAGGCGTGTTCTCAGATTTGAAAGGGTTTTGGCCACACCCTTTTCCTCCAGGATGACGATAAAAACATCATCCAAGATTGTTCTCCTTTAGCAATGTAAATATTTCTATTTCACATACAGCTTCCTTTAGTAGTAACAGAATAATGAGTAGACTTTTGGGCATATTTCACCTGTTGAATATGAACATCACGCAGCAGAGCATTGTCTGAAAGCTAATTGCAGATCAGTTCATAGATTGATTACCACCCTGTCGTCCAATGTCCAGGAATGTGCGCAGAAAAAGATGCAACCTTTTCAGCCATTCTTTCAAAGAGAGCAATATCGTAGCTTATGAGGTTTATCCGAGGCGTGATCATTGCTGGTTGAAAACTTTACCCAATACCCGCCAGAATGACTTGAAATACAGTCAGCTTTGGCAATTTTGCTAGTCTCTGAAGAGACTTACAAAGTAGTTAAAAAATAGAGATGTTTACATGGTTTTACTTTTAGTGCTGGTGTTTGTAGAGAGAAAGAACAGTTGAATTGCCACATGTGTTGTTGTGTCCAACGACTATGAAGTGATAATTGAGTTGATCATTATCTCAGCCATGTTCTGAGCGGTTAAGTGTTATGTCTCCACCCCTTTTGTTACCAGGACGACCAAATTCTTCCCACCAGATGTGCCTGTTTCATGGGGTGACCTTCAGAGATGAGGCTTGAGTCTAGAAAAGGTAGAACACCTGTAATTGCAATTAGTTTGGACCCCATGTGTTGTGTCTAACAACAAAAAAGTGCTGAAAAAAGTTGCTTTAATCTGAGACTTGTTGTGAGAGGTTGAGTTCTGTGTCTCCACCCCTTTTGTTACCAGGATGCCCAAATTCTATCTCCCAGATGTGTCTGTTTCATGTGGCCGAACTTTAGAGATGATGCTTAAGTCTGGAAAAGGTAGAACAGCTGTAATTGCAATTAGTTGTGACTACATGTGTGTTGTGTTTAACTACTAGAAAGTTCTGATAAAGTTGCTCAAACCTAAAGGCGTGTTCTCAGATTTGAAAGGGGTTTTGGCCACACCCCTTTTCCTCCAGGATGACGATAAAAACATCATCCAAGATTGTTCTCCTTTAGCAATGTAAATATTTCTATTTCACATAAGCTTCCTTTAGTAGTAACAGAATAATGAGTAGACTTTTTGGGCATATTTCACCTGTTGAATATGAACATCACGCAGCAGAGCATTGTCTGAAAGCTAATTGCAGATCAGTTCATAGATTGATTACCACCCTGTCGTCCAATGTCCAGGAATGTGCGCAGAAAAAGATGCAACCTTTTCAGCCATTCTTTCGCAGAGGCAATATCGTAGCTTATGAGGTTTATCCGAGGTGTGATCATTGCTGGTTGAAAACTTTACCCAATACCCTGCCAGGATGACTTGAAATACAGTCAGCTTTGGCAATTTTTGCTAGTCTCTGAAGAGACTTACAAAGTAGTTACAAAAATAGAGATGTTTACATGGTTCTTACTTTTAGTGCTGGTGTTTGTAGAGAGAAAGAACAGTTGAATTGTCACATGTGTTGTTGTGTCCAACGACTATGAAGTGATAATTGAGTTGATCATTATCTCAGCCATGTTCTGAGAGGTTAAGTGTTATGTCTCCACCCCTTTTGTTACCAGGACGACCAAATTCTTCCCACCAGATGTGCCTGTTTCATGGGGTGACCTTCAGAGATGAGGCTTGAGTCTAGAAAAGGTAGAACACCTGTAATTGCAATTAGTTTGGACCCCATGTGTTGTGTCTAACAACAACAAAAAAAGTGCTGAAAAAGTTGCTCTAATCTGAGACTTGTTGTGAGAGGTTGAGTTCTGTGTCTCCACCCCTTTTGTTACCAGGATGCCCAAATTCTACCTCCCAGATGTGTCTGTTTCATGTGGCGAACTTTAGAGATGATGCTTAAGTCTGGAAAAGGTAGAACAGCTGTAATTGCAATTAGTTGTGACTACATGTGTGTTGTGTTTAACTACTAGAAAGTTCTGATAAAGTTGCTCAAACCTAAAGGCGTGTTCTCAGATTTGAAAGGGGTTTTGGCCACACCCCTTTCCCCCCAGGATGACGATAAAAACATCATCCAAGATTGTTCTCCTTTAGCAATGTAAACTACCAACCTCGCCACACAACCATTAATGTCTAAATCGCTGGCTACAAAAGTGAGTCCTAAAATTAGCCGTTTTCTCTCCCCGGTGTCATGTGACTTGTTAGTGTTACAAGGTCTTAGATGTGAATAGGGAGCAGGTGTGTTAAATTTGGTGTTATCGCTCTAATTCTCTAATACTGGTCAGTGAAATTTCAGCATGGCACCTCATGGCAAAGAACTGGGAAGGGGTGTCTGCCTGTCAGTGCTCAGACCATACGCCATCAAATTGGTCTGCATGGCTGTCGTCCCAGAAGAAAGTCTCTTCTAAAGATGATGCACAAGAAAGCCCGCAAACAGTTTGCTGAAGACAAGCAGACTAAGGACATGGATTACTGGAATCATGTCCTGTGGTCTGATGAGACCAAGATAAACTTATTTGGTTCCGATGGCGTCAAGCGTGTGTGGCGGCAACCAGGTTGCATGAGTGTTGCTGGCTGCGTGTTGAGTTATTTTGAGGGGACAGCAAATTTACACAGTTATACAAGCTGTACACTCACTACTTTACATTGTAGCAAAGTTTCATTACTTCAGTGTTGTCACATGAAAAGATATAATAAAATATTTACAAAAATGTGAGTGGTGTACTCACTTCTGTGAGATGGTTATTTTTAGCATTGATTAGCCAGCATATTATATCCTTCATTGCCCCTGTGTTTGTTTGTATCATATTCAGTCAGGGCAGTAGAGGTGGCGCAACAATAACGACAAGTCTATAATCCCACCCACTTTGAAGGTGTACTAAAATGTAATGGAAAAGCAAACCGAACCGAGTCGACCCGTGCTGTACCAACCCGTGCTGTGCCGTTACCTGCAGTGGATTAGAGAGCCCTTGATATCCAGCACTTGTGTGACGCAGATGTGTGTTTATCCCAACAATTTTAGTCGGTCTACTGTTCTTGTTAGTGATGCTATGTTTGTGAACGAATCATTATTTTTGAACGAATCTTTAAAATGAACGAAAATGCATCGACTCATACTTCTTGTTCACAAAAATGTGTCTTCTTTCTGTGTTTTCTTTTTTGCGGTTGGTAAACAAATGATAGGTGCATTCTCGCCACCTTTCTTATTGATTTGTGGCAAAGTAATGACGTTGAGGTTTCAGCTGCTTATCGCTGCACATTGAGTAAACACGCAGTACTTTTTGACTCGTGTGTTTAATTATGCTCAATTGTAAGGTTTTAAAATAACTACAAAACTCACAAAACTAACCTGGGTTGCGTTTCTCTACAAGTACAATATCAGACCAGCTGGATTCTTTAACAAGTTTTTTAATACATGTTCTATTATTATTGGTAATGACATGTCAAATTTCATACTTTCCCCCTCTCTCTATTGTCAAGACTCACAACGCTGTAAATTGGATTGTGCAGTTGTGTCCTATAGATATAGCCCATATAGCCCATACCTCCACAAAAATGTAGTGTTTGGCATCCCAGGTACTTGTATAAGGGTAATGTAGTTGCATTGGTTCTTGTTGTGGTTCTGTTGTGTTGCTGTTTAAATTTGCCTTTCTTTATATCACAGTAAGTAAAATTCAGTCTTTACCTGCCACTTACGATGGTCATGTTGACTTAGAGGAATATAGTAGGAATACTGTACATGTTTATGTTCTCTCTTTTATCTACATTTACTATCAATTTGAACTATCAATTTATTTTTTGCTGACCTGTCACTACTATATTATACAAATGATAAAAGCATTAATGTCCAAAGGCTTAGCTTTTCTTCTCTTGAGTTTGAGAAAACCTTTCATTTACACAATTTAAGAGAATTGCATTGCACCTAACTGTCCTGTACTACTTTTTATTGCAGGACTGATAAAAGACCGGCATTAAAGATACAGATGAGGCCAAACAGAGAAGAATGTACACATTAAAATAAGACTTTTGGATAAAAGGTGTCAGTCTTTTCTAAAGGGCTGGAATACTGTCATATTCCATTAAAAGCAAATAAAGGGTTAATCCTTTTATAAATACTTTACAGTTACCCATTGAGGTCTTGGAGATAATAATACTCTTGAAAGTTGTGCTGGAGGATAGTGATGCTGCCTACATGAATCTTTCTCTTACTTGCAGTTGTTTTAGTGCAATTTTAGACAAGGCCATTTTAGAGAGAAGGCACACTGTTGCAAATAATGCATATACTTCAAAATAATTGCAAAATAATTTATTGTTTCTTAGCCTTTCCTTTTCTTATAATAAGCAAGAATTTAAGAAATGTCTCAAAAAGAGACTATTATTTTATGTTTCATGATTATTCAACTTTTGTTTTACTTTCTTAGTGTTGTTGTTACCATCTGTTGGAAGACATATACATTTGCACCTTAACATCCTAACCAGTTTAAAAGTTCATTCCTATCGGTCTGTGAAATACATAATAATGCAGACTCTTAATCACTGAATTCATATTTTACTTGGTATAAAGCTTATTATTAGACTTTAAAAGCTAACTGTGAGATGAGAAAGTCATGTTTATTTAATTTAGTATATGCTAATCAATGGGCCAGATTCAAATCCTGAGCAAATACAGGTTTTATATGCTAAACAGAGGTTCCTAAACTTTCTCATCAAATAAAAAAGAAAATCTGAAAAACATAGTTATGGACGATCTCCAGTGTGAATTCTCATGTGAACTGTGAGGCCTTTTTCTCTTGTAAAACTTTTTTCACACTGAGGGCAGGTGAAAGGCTTTTCTCCAGCATGGATTTTTATGTGCTTCACAAGGTTCCCTTTACGTTCAAATCTCTTTCCACAATGAGGGCAAGTAAATGATTTGCTGGATTCTGTTCTTTTTCTTTCCTTTTTGAAAAGAAAGTATTTTCGATCTGTAAGCCGACCAGAAGATATTTCTGTAACTGATGGGTGCTCTCTAGTGTGAATTCTCATGCTGGTAGTCAAGACTTGTTTTGTGTTTGAAACTCTTTCCACACTGAACACATGAGTATGGGCTTTCCAGTGTGAATTCTCATGTGGGTACTAAGACTTGATTTGTGTGAAGAAACTCTTCTCACACTGAAGACATGAGTATGGGCGCTCTCCATTGTAGGAATTCTCATGTGGTAGTCAAGACTTGTTTTGTGAGCCGAAACACTTTCCACACTGAAGACATGAGTATGGACGCTTTCCAGTGTGAGTTCTCATGTGGATACCAAGACTTGTTTTGCGTGCAAAACTCTTTTCACACTGAAGACACGAGTATGGGCGTTCTCCAGTGTGAATCCTCATGTGGAGGTCAAGACTGCTTTTGTATGTAAAATGCTTCTAACACTGAGGACATGAGTATGGGCTCTCCAGTGTGAATTCGCATGTGAAGGTCAAGGCCTATTTTTTAGCGCAAAAACTCTTCCCACACTGAACACATGAGTATGGAGCTCTCCAGTGTGAATTCTCATGTGGATGTCAAGACTTGTTTTTTGTATGAAACTCTTCCCACACTGATGACATAAGTATGGACGCTCTCCAGCGTGAATTTTCATGTGGTTGTCAAGACTTGATTTTTGTGTAAAACTCTTCCCACACTGATGACATATGTAAGGACACTTTCCAGCGTGAATGCTCATGTGGATGTCAAGACTTGTTTTGTTTGCTAAACTCTTTCCACACTGAAGACACAAGTATGGCCGTTCCCCAGTGTGAATTCTCATGTGGAGGTCGAGACTTATTTTGTGAGCGAAACTCTTTCCACACTGAAGACATGAGTATGGGCGCTCTCCAGTGTGAATTCTCATGTGGAGGTCAAGACTTTGTTTTTGTGTAAAACTCTTTCCACACTGAAGACAATTGTATGGCCTTTCTCCAGTGTGAATTCTCATGTGGGTCTGAAGATTACATTTTTGTTTAAAAGTCTTTCCACACTGAAGACACGCATATGGGCGCTCTGCAGTTTGAATTCTCATATGAATTGTAAGGTCTTTATTAGATATTTCCGTCTTTGTGGAGTCACGTGAGGTATCGGCAGCTGATGTTTCTTCCAGTTCCATTAGGTCTAAAATGAAACAAAGTATACATTTATGTGACGTACTATTTAGTAGATCAAAAATACATGTAAGTGTAAATAAATACACTGATAGCCAAAATGAAATGTAAATAAAATGTAAATACATGAACAAAAAAAACCCATACAAAATAAAGTATCCATTATCATTTTCCTTTACATGTCTACTCTACTTTTTTATTCTACACACATACACAAAATAAACACACAAATACCTTTCTGCATTTTTACATTTTCAAAATAAATGATTAATTTGAATCAGCTAGTGCTCACAAAATGATGTTTGGGGCTGTTCAAATGTAATATGTGATTCTACTATTAGAAAATAATTATATTTATAATATATTTACTATTTTTTATACTATAGTAAAGATGCAATATTACGCAAAATGAAAAATGTTTTGAAAAATGAGGGCATCTGTAAATGTCCTTTAATTTTTTTTACAGGTTTTTACAGATTTGGCCAACAGAGGGAAATTCTAATTTAATTCAACCATGGACATGAAACAGCCCGCAATTGTTAATATATACTGAGAAAGTGCTGCTCACCCAAACTTTGTGGGTTGTGGGTTCGTGTCCGCCGAATATTAACTCGCGGGAACCACTAGATGGTTTTGTTGAGCTTTGTTGTCGTGTCTCCGGTATGAGAAGTAATACGTAAAACATGACAACGTTACAAAATCTAGACGTTATTTCAGGGTTTGGGGTGGGAAATGTCCTAAATCCGAGATGTTTGTAACGCATTTCAATATTCAGAGCACAGCATGTCACATTAACATCCCCACCGCGCACTAACCTCTTAGAAAAGCTCTTAATATCCAGCAGGCAGTTCTCTCTTAGACGTTTCTGGTCCGCAGATTGTGTGTTTATCCTTATGATTTAATACAGTGTCCTAATCTTGCTGAGTGATTTACGTTCGTGAACAAATCGTTATTTTGAACGAATCGTTTCTGAGTTAAATTTTTCGTTCACTTAAAATCTCTTGAGAATGAAGGCGCTGAATGTCTCCTACTAGTGAATGTCTCCTACTATTGTAAGTCGCTTTGGATAAAAGCGTCAGCTAAATGCCTAAATGTAAATATAAAATCTAATGTGCGCAGGCTTAGCTTTCTTTTCTTCCTTTTCTTTGGCGTTTTATTGGCGGTTGGCAAACCAGCTTAAAGGTGCATTACCGCCACCTACTGGAGTGTAGATCAAGATATGCATATATACAAAACAACAATAATATATTATTTATTCTCTTTACTTAATTCGCATTCTTTCTCTCAACAATATTCATCCTAACTGATGACCTGCCAGATTTTAAAGTTTCAATGGCTGAAAACTATCAGCAATGACAGTGTTATTCATTTTCTTCTCTTTTATTTTTCTTCACTGTAGGGTATGACGCCCGCGAGGTGGAGAAAAAAAACAAGACCAGCAATTCCGTGGTCACGGTTTTGTAAACCGTATGCACAGGTTCTAAAATTGTTCCCACAGTTTTAACAAATCGTGCCCACGGACCGTAACCTCAATTTTGAAACTCCGTGCTATATATAAATATATAAAAAAACGAAAATATTATCACTATATATACAGTATCTACAATATTAAAAATAATTTCTGTACCCATGTGTGATCTTCAAATCTTATAAATCCTGTTAAAATCGGTAAAAAAAAGTTTGTCAGCAACAATCATTTTACCATAAATATTTTTTTGTGCAATGTTCAGACTGTGATGTAAACGCAAATGTAAAATGAATATATTGTACTGAAGGTTTGCAATAAAACGCGCACACATTTATATCCTACAAAGCTGTTGAATGCTTTATTCAGATTTTTTTTATATACATTTTTTATTATGAAGTAAACGACAACAATTACAACAGCAAACAAAGATAATAACAAAAGAAAGACAATGAGGTTTACAAACATTAATCCAAAGCATATTATATTAGATTATTGGATTTGGTACCATGAAAGAGTCTTACATGCAATAGAATTATTAGAATTTTTAAAGAGTTCACATACATATCAAAATCTTTCCTGAAAATAAAAAGTAAGGGTTTTCTTTGAAAATTTACATTTATGAATGTAAAATTTAGCAAGGAATATCAATAAATTAATAATAAAATTACAGTGAGAAGAGTCAAAATTAAAGAGACAAACCAAAAACAATTTTTTGGGGTTATACAAAAGTTTGGATCTAAGTGCTTAATTCTGATTACTTTTTCAGTTAATGCACACCTATGACGTAGTTTCAGGTCTGTCCATCTCATTACAGTTCTATATCACATCGCCAATTAAGTTTAACTGAAATAACATAAAGGTTTTACTGTAGCCTACAGTCCATTACAGTTTCATTTCAATAACGCATTACCAAAGTAAATATACAAATAAATACATTGAATACAATACCCAGACAGAAATCTGATATATTTCCATATATGTAGCCTACTTTAAGGTTTTAAATATGTTTCAATATATCAGATTTCTGTTTGGGAAATAAAACAATTAAATAGAAAAGACAGACTGAACTATTAAACACTTACTGTATAGACTACGTTTTTTCTCTTCATGATGATAATGTAAAATTAGAACAAATAAATTGGTAAGCTCATTCGTTCACATGGCTTTTTCGTTGTTTTAATGCAGATAATAGAAATGAAATGAAAATTAAATGACTATTTCTCTGATTGGTCATGTTCACTAACTGGGGTGGGATTTACACAAAGGGCGGAGCTGCACTGGCGCCTCCAGAATTATTTATGAGATGGCCAGTTGGGGGCAGTAAAAACCCTGGGGTGGCATAATTAAATTGTAGCATGCCTAAATCTAACAGTAGACAACAATATTTGGCATTGGTTGTAATACTTGGTTGCAAATGCTATATGCTTTACAACTTTAGTATTACTATTTTCTGTATACTGTAGACTCAATTAGAAAAAGTCACTCTGCAATTCAACTGCAAGTACCCTTATGTTTATTTGGAGTGCAAACTCATTTCAAACGAAATTCATAACCCTTTCCCTTCATTAAAACAACCATTACAGAGTTGTAGTCCGTGTATATTTATCAAACAGCCTTGCAACTCTTATTTAAAGAAAAATTAATAGTACATAAGCTCCTGGATTCACAAAATTACAGTTAACAAAGAAACATTACACAATAGTTATTACTTGCATGTTATACTGCTTAGTTTCACATGAAAACCCTAACAAAATAACAGTAGTAACTATTGTGTCATATGACCTACTGTCACACATTTCTATTACAACACAAAATAATTTTTTTCACAGCACCCGTACTGGCCAAATACTGTTTTATTCAAAATACTGTATTTTTGCTTTTTCTATGCAAAGTGTTTAAAACGTATGATCATAATATGCTGAAAGCCATATACAGCCCATCATCATCATCATTTGACAAAAATGTCATTTTTCCAAAGAAAGCGGCAAGTCTCACAACTCTATTACTAGTGTGTTTGTGTGTGACTAGAGGGAAGACTGCCCCTGTCGTCCAAACCAGTTCTTAACAATGTCCTGATATCCGGAAATACTGGAGACAGATAAACCATAAGGAGCACTTCTCTATTAGTTGTTTAAAGTGTCGTGAGCTGACGTACGTACTCAAAACACGATCATGACAGTTCTTCAGGAGATCACCCATGGATGGATCACATATATTATGTTTTACGTGCTCTGTGTTGCCTTCTCATCAGTATTTGTTGCATATTGTCTGTATGTTAGACATGTTCATCAGAAATATGATCACATGCCTGGACCTCAAAGGGACCGTTAAGACAATTCATAAATGTATAGTAATGATATATATATATATATATATATATATATATATATATATATATATATATATAAAAGAATATTAAAAATCAAGTTACTTTATTATGCACGTTAGAATAAGTCATTACACGACAGCTATGGTTTATACTGTAGTTTTTACTGGGACATACACCAAACTTTTTATTATTAAAGCAACGAAATCGGACAGCGCTCATTCACGGACTTATTTCTGGAAATTTGGTAAGAGTCAAAAAAAACTTTCTACTCTATATAAATCGGTGAGTTTATCTGCACTCTTGTGCTATATGTGAATCTCTCTCTCTCCTGTCTCTCTCTCTCTCTGTCTGTCTCTCTCTCTCTCTCTGTCTCTCTCTCTCTCTCTCTCTCTCTGTCTCTCTCTCTCTCTCTCTCTCTCTCTCTCTCTCTGTCTCTCTCTCTCTCTCCTCTGTCTCTCTCTGTCTCTCTCTCTGTCTCCCTCTCTCTCTCTCTCTCTCTCTCTCTGTCTCTCTCTCTCTCTCCTCTCTCTCTCTCTCTCTCTCTCTCTCTCTCTGTAGTAGACATGCAGAAATATTTGTTAGCAGTCAAGCTTAAAAACTACTGAGTGTTCTTAATAGCATTCTTGTGTTTCTTGTTTTTAAGGGCAGAAAGGTATGGTCCTGTCTACAAGCTTAATAGTACCCATTTGGTTGTAATCATGATTTATTGCCCTGAGACTACAAAGGTAACTATTTAACCTTTATTTATATTTCTAATGAGAAGACAAATAAACCTAATCAAATTCCTGCCCCTTTTATAATAGATTGTGTCTTGATGTCACCCAAGCATCCCAAAAGATCCCTCATGTCTACAAACGCCTCTTTAACTTGTTTGGAAAAAAGGTTTGTTTTACTTTTACCCGGGAGATGAACTTCAGTCATCACTTGCCACCTATTTCAAGGCATTATTTCACTTTACCTTTGTAATCTAATGATTACATGTTTTGCTACATGTGGAATCCAGAATAAATATGAATGAATAAATATTAAATAAATACAAAAGAAATCTACAAAGAAATCTAAAAAAGTGAGATGAGTATACATTTATTTCATTAATTCATTTTATTTAAATGTTTATTTAATACCACTTTTAATAATTTCCACATTTTTGTATTTATGTATTTATGTCAACATTTATGTATTCTTAATATTTATTAAGACATTTTCACATTTATTTATTTCTACATATCTGTGTAATGAGTGGGGCATGTTTAATTTTTGTATTTATTCATTTTTTTATATATATATATTTTTGTATAGATTAAGCTTTGTGTTTATTTATTTTCAGTATTGGCAGGTGTAGGATACCGCCTTGGGCTAATTACTTGTCAAAGCAAAATTGCTATTTTTGGATGAAAATAATTTATTTTCTTTTTGTTTACATAGATGGAGCTATTCTAAATAGACATAGACATATTTTCATAATTCCACCCAGATTTCGTTGAGTATAATCTTTACTAATTGTACTGACTTTTACATCTTTTAATGAACAGCCCTACTGACTGTGAATGTGACAAATTACGCATTAGTTGTTTTCAGTGGTAACATTAGCTGAATAAGTTGCATCATTTAACTCTCTTCGGGTTCTTGGGAGGCCGGGCTGGTGACGGCTGCAGACCATGACATATCTGGTACAGGCAGCCAAGATCATGGATCCAAGTAGCCCTTAGCAACGATCAGTCAAATACACAACATGTATGAGATAATAAAATGTTCTGCTTTGATGGAATATATCGATGATATCTTTGTACTTATCAGATAATTTATGCGAGGGAATCTTATGGAGCACGCTTTAATGAGATGTCAAGAACATCACTCATGGACGGAAGACTGGCGAGTGCTATTGACAAAGAAAAACACCTGCCGATCCATGCACCTATATGGTCAGCTGTGTCACACTCGACGTCATTGCCAAAGGTTTGATCTTCTTTAACAAAAAGAAAATGCCAGATCATCTGTTATCACTGGGTAATTGCTAGTGATAGCTTTTACTAAAAAGTTTAATGTGTTTTATTCACAGGTGGCTTTTTGATGTGGAATTTAAATTTGTCTAAGAATGCGGACTCTCCTTCAGAATGCCATAGAGGTGTGTTTGAAGGGCATGGTGTATTATCTCAGAGACCCTTTTTAGGGTAAGTGAATTTGTTCTAAAAATCCTTATGTCATGCCTTCAAGTGTTGGCTAATGTAACATAATATTATTATAGAGTGTTAAACATTTGCTTTGTGTAACTTCCAGCTTAACCTCAAGAACTGGAAGACTGGGTAATAACAAATTAAAGATGCAGCTGAACTCTTAATGCATTACAAATAGGAGAGGAAATGGATTGAAAACGGGAAGACAGTAGCAGTGGAAATGGTGTGAAGATGTTCTAAAAAGACATTCTCCACTCCAAATTCTCAAATCAGCGAGTAAGCAAATCTTTACTTGACACAGTAAATCATTTTTTAGGTATATACTGGACATCTAACAACTTTGTTTTGTTTTTGCTGAAGAGGGAGGAAAAGAGTAGACAACTCAGAAGATCATGAGCTGATGCTGGACGAATTTTTGTCGCGCTTTTCATTGCGGAGTGAGTTACGTGTTATTTATTTTTATGTGCACAAACTCCAGATGCTACTTAACCTTTCACCTAATTTCTCTTGCAGGGCAAGAGACAACAGCCAATCAGCTCTGGATTTTGTAATCATGGAATTAGGGCGACACCCTGAGATTTATAAACGGTAAAACACTTTAAAGAAATATGAGTTCCTTGTAACACATGGTCTCATCAGTCAAAGTTATTCACGGTAGTTTAACAAGTTAGATTTCTTTTTAATCTCCAGTGTTAAAGTTTAAGAGGTGGATGAAGTTCTTGGGACAAAAGGGAAAATTTTGTATGAAGATCTTGGAAAACTCACGCGCATGTCTCAGGTTGGTCCATTTTAAGGAAGGATATTTTACAGCATCTTATTCAACACTGGTAAAATGCTACTTTGATTTCTATTGAATGCTGCAGGTGTTTTTGAAGGAAACACTGGCGTCCTGTACTCCCACTGCCCATAGGAACATCACTCGATGGCTATCTGAGGACATGATTATAAATGGACTGAAAATCCCAGGTGGATGTGCTGCTCTTGTGAGTAAACTTCACATAAGATCTGGCAGCACTCTGAGTTTTCTTAATACTTTAAGACCCACTGCCACAATTTTTGGTGAAATATTTATATGACTTGCCAAATAATCTTAGCGTGTATACAGAATGCAGAAATTTTCAGTAAACCAAATAGCTCATACATCGGGTATAGCCTGTTTTTCTTAAAAATTTGGATATTTTTTTATATAAATGTTGTTGGTAAGAAATGTGGCTTCAAATTTTTCAAATTGTTTTTTAACCACTGCTGACTTTCTTTAACAGTTCCAGTTCCTGTGTCTCTGCAAGATTGGAAAAGTTCTTTGAAGAAGATCCACTTAAGTTTTGATCCGGAGAGATTTGATGTAGATGCCCTAAAGTAAGTCATTATGAAACTTGATATTTAGGCAGTTATATTGCCTTCAACCAAGCTACATAACATTATATTAACTTGACTACCAATAACCCCACCTCCTGCTATTTCTGTTTTATAAGGCCTTTGTATTGCTACTTCCCCTTTGCACTTTGGACCCACGATCCTATTTAGGCCTAGGTCTTTCTCACAGGTGATAAAACACACATACACTTGGACTTTGTTCTCCATGACAGAATTTGCAGACTTTCAGATCTGTGTAAAAGGTCATCTGTTGTGTTTTTAGGATGGAAGCGAAGTTGTGCTTTGCCAAACTGACTTCAGAGATTTGAGTTCTGATCTGGTTCCTGGACAGTCTTTCGACATTAAAGACACAGGAACTCTGCGTCCCAAGGGAGTGCTATCTGCAACATAAAACACTGCACATAGGGACATGTTGTAGGAATAAGTTTCTTACTGGATAGTCTACTAATGTGTACTTTTGTGTTTAAACATTAATTACACTGTTAAACTCCCAACAAGATAACAAGACTTTGTAATACTGAAACTATAACACTACATACAAAGTGTATCTAGACTAGTAAACTCCTCTGTACACCACTCTCTATCTTTAGAAGTATCCACAAGTAATAATTGAATGTATATATATCAAATACCACCAGTCCATATACTTTTATAATGATAGTTTAGAATTGTAATACTGATTGCAAACGCTGTGCAAATTTCATGGGATGTATGGCCTATAAATGTAAAAATAATTGTGTGGTCGGTTTCACAAATAGAAAACTCATTGAACTGATGACAGACACATCAAAAATAATTAGAATTTACATTTAATTGAAATACACGGGCATCAGAAAAGTCTCTAAATTTCTAACAATTTCCATTTGAGAAAAACATTATAAAAAATGTATATAATTTGAGACTCATAAGGACATTTAATCAATTGCATGATAAGGTTATTGGTCAAATCGTTCTATTGGACAAGCTCACTGATTGGGATTCTTTGTGTCACAAATGTGGTTCTTTTGTGGCTCACTTTATTAAGATCATGAAACAGTATTATCAATGAATATCAACTTCTAAACAGACTCTTGAAAATTGTGAAAAGCCCTATATAAATAAAATTTAATTGAGTTATTATATGTCTATAAATGTTTTAGTTATTGTCCTGGCCAACCGCATGTGCATGTGCCCATTAAATGTGGAGCACACGTTTCCTTTGGCCAACATTGATGAAGTGTTGTTATGACAAGAGATTTGTTGATCACAAATAATAGACCTTTACATGATTAATTCTCAAAAGTTCTTGGTCATTTTACTCCACTCATCTTGAATAAGTCAAGAAACTTTCCATATATAATCACACCCAAGTAATAATCTCAAATAACACAGACGCGTGATAAGCTTTTACCTTTCTGTTTGTTTGGGAGCTTTTAAGTTTTATATCTTTTATTATATACCACAATTTTAATATATTGGTGACAAACAAAAACATCAGAGAAAAGATCTATCATGTACTTTTTGACTGAGGATAAAGACATAGTCATAAAGGAAATGCTGTAATTCTACACTGCAAAAACTGAAATCTAAGATGGTAGAAAATGCTTTTCTAGAAAAACATGTCTCTTGGTCTTGTCTTTATAAAATACATTTGCACACTGGGCTATGAATCTTAATTTAAGAAATTGTTCTTTGGAGTTTTTACAGTTTAAGCTAGTCTAGGTTTTGTGTAGTTTTAAGACTCAACAGTGACTAGGATATAAGTTCTGTTACTCTTGTTTAAAGGCGTGCACCTTGTACCCAATTTTTTATTATTTAATGCTTTAAAACACTGAAAACTGCCAGTTTTATAGCTGTAACTATAACGGTGACAGTACATGTATAGTTACTATATGTAACTATATTTCAAGTGACTAGATTTAAAAGATCGGGGTTTTTGTCTAGTTTTAACATCCAGAAGCATTCATTAGTCACTAGACATTTCTTACAGCTTATTTTAAGAATTTTTACTTCAAGCCAGCCTTGCGTACCCCATTGGCAGATTATTAGGATTTTAGTTCTAGATTTTAGTTCTAGATGTTCTAGGGGGTTGGAAACATAGACCTAAACTGTTTAAAAGTCAAGGTTTATAAAGCAATACAATATAATAATATCAATTGGCTGTTAACCCCTTTAACTCAGATTAATGTTTTAAACAATGAGGTACACATTGGTATATTGTTCAGTAAATTCTGAATCTTTTGCCTACAACATAACTCTATGTGCAGTGTTTGATGTACCATGATAACTCCACTTGAGGGGCCTTAGAGTTCCTGTGTCTTTAATGTCGAAGACTGTCCAGGAACCAGACTGATGTCAAATCTCTGAAGCAGTTTTTCATAAGCACAACTACCCATCCAACACAACAAATGACCATTGGTTAATAGGATCTGAAGGTCTGCAAATTCTGTCATGGAGAACAAAATGTGTGTGTGTTTTATCACTCTGTGAGAAGACTCAGCCTAGACAGGATCGGTCCAAGTGCAAATGGGTAGTAGCAGTAATAAGGCCTGATAAAAGGTAAACAAATTGAGATTAACAGTTGAGTTGTAACAGTAGTTAACAACATAACAGCTTCTTAACAATACATGCACATTAAAGGCAGTTCTTCATAATAGTGGTGGATAAAATATGTTCAACAAATAGGCTAAATAGCTTAATGAACAGGTTATTTGACGTAACATAAGGTCATTTGAGACTGTCACCAGCAGTCTCACTTTCTTCAGCTCAATGACTTACTTTGGGGCATTCAAGTCGAATCTCTCGGGATCAAACTTTAGTGGATCTTTGAAAAATATCTCAAGTCTCGAGGAGACATAGGAACTGAGCTGTTTGCAGAAAAAACAAGCGAGTAAAAAACTATTTGGGAGTTTAAACAGTATAACATAAAATAAATCATTCAGCTATACACAAACAAAACATTTCATAAAAGTGTGCCATTACTATGTTATAATGTGGGACCCAAAATATTGTTGATCCAAAAAAGGAACCATCTTTTGAAATATTTTTTAAAGTGTTAGATTGTTTGCTCTGGCTCACCTCCTGTTTGCTTACATAAAGAGGTTGGAGGTTATGACCTGGCACCAACCACCAGGGGGCGATCGAAAGGCATTTGCTTCACTCTTGGGACACCTGGTTTTAGCTCTGTCTGTTTTATGTATTGTTGATCTTTACCTTTGGCTTCAATCTATTCTTTCTTGTAATAATTTTAGTATTCCTACTTCTCTAATTCCTTCTTCTATAATTCTGTGCTTACTGTACATGTAGAGTGGAGAGATTATTGCACTTCCTTTAGATAACAAACTATTGAAATGGTTTGGAATAATGTTTCTGTTTTAAAACTGTTACATAAACAGGTTGTCATTTTCAAAAATTGGCATGGAAACTTAAATGACTGCCTAAAATAAGTAAAGCACTTTAGATCTTATGTGAAAATACTCACAGCAGCAGCACATCCTCCTGGGATTTTCAGTCCATTTATAATCATGTCCTCAGATAGCCATCGAGATGTTCCTGGAGCAGGGGGGTAAAGACGCAGTGTTTCCTTCAACACCTGCAGCATTCAATAGAAATCAAAAACAGCATTTACCAGTGTTGAATAAGATACTGTAAATATCCTCCCTGCAAATGGACCAACCTGAGACAAGTAAGTGAGTTTTCCGAGATCTTCATACAAAATTTCCCTTTTTGTCCCAAGAACTTCATCCACCTCTGCTTTAGCTCTGAAAATGAAATGACTGTTAAACCAGCGCAATAGACTAATGGAACAAAATAGCAAGGAACTCACATTTCTTTAAAGTGTTTTACCGTTTATAAATCTCAGGGTGTCGTCCTAATTCCATGATTGCAAACGAGAGCTGATTGGCTGTTGTCTCTTGCCCTGCAGAGAAATTAGGTGAAGGTTATAACATCTGGAGTTTGTGTACACAAAACAAATAACACGGTAACTCACCTGCAATGAAAAACGTGACAAAATTGTCCAGCATCAGCTCATGATCTTTTGAGTTGTTCACTTTTTCCTTATCTTTAGCAAAAACAAAGTTGTTAGATGTCCAGTATATACCTAAAAATGATTTACTGTGTCAAGTAAAGATTTGCTTACCTGCTGATTTGAGAATTTGAGTGAGAATGTCTTTGGGAACATCTTCACCATTTTCCACTGCTGTCTTCCTGTTTTCAATCCATTTCTCTCCTGTTGTACGTAAGAGTTCAGTTGCATCTTCTATTTGTTGTATCACCTTCCAGTTCTTGGGGAAAAGCTGAAGTTCCACAAATGCAAACGTTCAACACTGATATAACATTGATCACTTGAACAAGTTCACTTGAAGTTCACTTGAACATGACAAAGATATGTTTGGAAATTAAAACATACCCTAAAAAAAGGGTCTCTAACGCTATACAGCATGCCCTTTAAACACAACTCTATGGCATTCTGGAAGGGGGAGTCATTATTCTTCAACAAATTCAACTCCACACCAAATGCCACCTGTGAATAAAAACAAATCTGAATAAATCTCAAATCAAATTTAACAGCAGGAGGAAGAAGGATAGAAATAATAGTGTGAAACCTTGGCAATGACATCGAGGGTGACACAGTTGACCATATCGTGCATGACGACAGGTGTTTTCTTGTCAGCCTTTTCCTCCAGCTTATCCACAAAGTGTTCTGACATCTCATTAAACGTGCCCATAAGACCTCGCAAGTATCTGATAAGTACAAAGATATCATCAGATATATTCCATCAGCAAAACATTTTATTATCTTATACATGTTGTGTATTTGACTGACGAGCTGCTAAAGGCTGGATCCATGATGCGCCGCTGCCTGTACCAGATGTCATGGTCCGCAGCCGTCACCAGCCCGTTTCCCAAGAACCTGAGAAAATTTGAGTTATGTGAGTTATTTAGATTTTGTCATCACTGCAAATTTTACATTTATAATAGACTCACATACATGTTGATAATTATGTTAATTTAGTACATTGTTAAGGCTTTCACACAATGATATGAAAAAATAAAACATTACGAGATTAAGGTGGAAATATTTCAAAAATAATATTTCGAGGTTATTCTCGTAATGCTACGAGTTTATTCTCGAAATATTTCGACTTTAATCTCATAATGCTGCTTTTTATTTTTTAGGTGGCACTAATCCTCCGTCGTAGTTTATTAATTATTAAAAGTGAAAAATATTTTTTTTAAAAACTGTAAAGTTGGTGTTCAGTCTATTTGTCTTTTAAGCTATCTGTACCGATAACCAAGTTAGGTCAACTAAATTAAACATTGAGTGTTCATTGTCCCTATTACTCACTTCAACTGAGTAACAACTTATTAGGGTTTACAGTACACTCTGGAACAAAGTTAAACATTCAATTTACATTTATTTTAACGTTCATTTATTTTTTCTCTGGAATAACCAATTAAGGCTTACCTTTTCCAAACAAGTTAAAGAGGCTGTAGACAAAAGAGTTTTGGGATACTTGGGTGACATCAGGATTGTCTACAAATAGAGGTAGAAATTTTGATTAGTCTTTTGGATTCTAACTATAATTATGAATGAGATATATTATTTACCTTTGTAGCCTCTGGGCAATAAATCATCACTTCAACAAAATGCAGGATGTTTAGTCTGTATACAGGTCCGTATTCTTTTGCCCTTTAAAATTGACTTTTAACCTACTTTATTAACACATCCAGAGAAACACACTACATTATAGGCCAATCATATCATTTCCCAACATGTTCAGGAAATATGAAAAGAAAAGAGAAAAAAAAAAAGAAAAGAAGGAAAGAAACAAACAAAACAAAAAATAAAGGAAAACAAAAAATAAATAAATAAATAAATAATTAAAACCAACATGTACACAAATAACCCAAGAGAAGATTCAAAATTCCAAGCAAACATCACCAATTAAACATTATTTCCCCATCTTCACCAAGTAACAATAAAGCTCTATTTACACACCATTTAAACTCAAATTCGAGCAAGTTATCGGTCATTTAAAAGAACGGTGCTCCATTCTTATCCTGATTCCACTAATGCAGTAAATAACTGAAGGAGCTCTACATTGTGGCCATCAGCAGCCATTCTGCAGGACTTCCAAATAGCTAATTTGGCTTGACCAATCATAAAATTAGCTACAGTGCACCTGTCTGTGTGCTCTGGAGTATTTACATCCAAGGATAAAAATGTATTATTAAAATCAAACCCCAAGTCCCCAAGTAACCTTCCAAGCAATGTGAAAAGTGGGACCAGCCTAAAGCACTCAGTAAAAACATGAAAAACAGATTCTGGTAAAGAACAAAAAACAAGATGAAGTAACATTTAAATTGAATTTGGAAACATGAGAGTTAGAGGGCAGTGCAGAGTGTAATAGCCTCCACTGCAAATCACCAGATCGTTTGGGCAGGGGACCCTTGTAAAGAGCCTCCAAGAGGAGAGAGCTCAGTTGGAGCTTTAAAAATTCTCTCCATTTCAGTATCAACCCTGTCTTTGATGTGCTCAAAATGACCTATTTTGACACATATCTGGTAGAGGTCTTTCTTTCCAGCCTTCTGAAAATCAACCACTTTTAGGTTGTTAAAAGTAAGCAGTTTTCCATTCCGATCGTCCTCCGAACAACACTTGGGAGACACAAATAGCTTGGGAAAAGAGACTCTGGAAGGACCTCCTGCCATAAAACAGTTTACAAACATGAGGAGGGTGGAGGGTAGGGCTGTCTTTAGCTCCCTTATGAGCCGTTCTACTGTCCTGATTGATCTAAACCCAACCTGCTTGCAACGTCCCTCATTGGCCTCCATGATTTAGAGGCTGAATCGATCAAGTCTGAAACTTTGGTCAGTCCTTTTCCATAAAGGCTTTAACAGTTGTGTCAGATGCACAGATATTGACGTTTAAAAATGGGTTATAAAACAGTGGTTCTTCAAGACCAAAATGATTGACCTCATGTCTAGTCAGATTAAAATTTGACCAGGCATTTAACACAGAAAAATAAAAATTACCACCAAATAAAAACTTTTTATCATAAAAGGGCATTAAAAATAGCTGCCTATCAAGACATAACCCACCAAAAGTTCTGAGCAGTGCCAGACCAAACGCCACCCATGGCCTAAATTCTACAGGGTAAAGTAGCTTTTGCGCAGTTTGTAACCTCATAGCTTTTGCCTTGGATTCCAAATCAATCAGTCCTTGCCCTCCTTCTATCACTGGCAAATAAAGATTAGCAGGGGGAAGCCAATGATACCCACCCCAGAAAAAATCAACAAAGGTCTTCTGTAAACGTTGTGTCAAGTCTTTGGTGGGTCTAGCACATTTAAACGATGCCATAACATTGAAGCAGCAAGTTATTGACAATAAGTACTCTCCCCTATATGATAATTGAGGCAGAAGCCATTTCCATCTTTGTAAGCGCCCTGAAACTTTCTCAAAGATTCGTCCCAATTCTTCTGAATATACTGGTCAGAACCAAGAAAAACTCCCAACACTTTAAACCCTCCATGCTCCAAGAACAGTTCTGAGGAAGCCAAGGAGGACCACTATTCTCCCAATCACCCATTAAAAAGCTGAACTTTTTGCCAATTTATTCGAGAGGAGGAGGCCTTTGATAAACCTCTAAACATTCATTCAGGCTCACTACATCCTGGGCAGATCTAATGATAAGTGTAACATCATCAGCATAAGCACTTAATCTAACAGTTATTGGGCCTGAGGTGGAAGGATGCACTGCTGATATGCCACCCAGCTTGTTTCTCAGTACAACCAAAAGCGGTTCAATTGCAATGGCATACAAAATGCCTGAAAGACCACACCCCTGCCGTGATGCCTCTGCTTACACTAAATGGTCTTGTAAGAGAACCATTGATCTTTAACAAGCTATATGTGTCAGTGTACAGTAATTTAACATAAGCAATAAGAGATGGGCCAAAACCAAATGCCTCAAGGCATTTGAAAAGAAAACTGTGATCAACTCGATCAAAGGCTTTTCCTGGTCCAAAGAAACAAAACCAATATCCAGCTTATGTGCCCTGGCAAGGGAAATCAAACTCGAATCAGAAAAGATTATCAAAATAGACCGTTCTGGAATGCAGTATGATTGATCAGCATGAATTACCGAAGAGATGTACAATTTAATTTTGTTAGTTAGAGACTTTGAGAGAATTTTGTAGTCAACCCCGAAAAGAGACTGGACGCCAGCATCTAATATCTTCAAGATCACCCTTTAGGTAAGAGGGTGATCACAGCTCTTCGCAGGCTCATTGGCAGTGTACCTCCTTTAATACTTTCCGTAACAACAGCAAACAAGTCTTCTCCAATAACGTACAAAAACATTTGTAAAATTCTGCACTAAGTCCATCTAGGCCTGGAGCCTTGCCAGAGGTCAGTTCTTGAACAGCTGCAGATAATTCCTCAAAGACAAAAGTTTATCAAGCTCAGATTTATATTCCTTTGGAAGTTGTGGTAAATCCTCTAGGAGAAGATCGGCCATGACCTCATCGCAGGGTTCAGCACTGTAAAGATCCTCGTAAAAGACAGGGCATAGGATATAATTCCATGATTATCCGTGACTCTTTTCTCCTCGGAAGTTTCAAACAGCCTAAAACTTTCCTTTCTGCAGTCTTTTCCAGGTTAAAGAAAAGATGTGGGAGCATCCATATTATTGTAAGTTAAAATCTTGCACGACAAGTGCCTCCTGGGCTCTGTCCTCCAGTAACTTGCTCAATAATAATTTGTTACGCTCTAGAGTGTCAATGGAATCAGTACTATCTCCTTCAAAATTAAGTTGAAGTATTTCCTGTTCTAGTTGAGCCATCTTACTCTCCAAAAGCTTTTGTTGTATGTCGAGTAGTCCTGGCAAAATAGTTTGATTTGGATCTTGCCGATATCCCACCACTGGCTCAGAGACTTGTACTGGTTTTCTTTTTCTCTCTCCACACCTCCCAGAAATAATTGAAAGAGTGCACAAAGTTGTGATCTAATAATAATCTATTATTGAACTTCCAATAGGAGTGTTTAAAAGTGTTCTTTACAGTGACATCAATGGATAAAAGTGGTGATCAGACAAAGCAGTAGGGAAAATACCACTATTAAAATATTTATCTCTTATGCCTTTCTGTACATAGATCCTATCCAACCTGGCCCCAGATATTCTATTAGAGTTCATTTTTAACCATGTATATTGCCTTACTTGTGGAAATATTTCTCCAAACATCTACCAGATTGTGATAATTAATCAAAGAACGGTGCATCCGCTGATTGACTATGAGGTTCATCGTGGTTTCTGTCTTTGGTGTGATCTAGAGTGCAATTAAAATCTCCAGCTAAAACAATAGTCCTATCGTGAGGCACATCACATAGAGCATTTTCTAGTTTCTAAAGAAAGTAACACGTTCTGGCCCAATGTTGGGAGCGTACACATTAATAAAAGAGAAATCAATGTCATGAATAGTTACATCGACTCTAAGCAGACGCCCTGCAACCAGTTCATACGCTTACAGGCTGCTCTTTATGTTCAGGTGCTAGCAAAATTGCAACCCTGCACTGACACTAGACCCATGACTTAAGATAGCCTGACCTTTCCATTCACTCCACCATTGAATCTGATTATTTACATCTGTATGTGTTTCCTGTAGAAAGCCACACTGGTGCTCTTCATTGTGATAAAATCAAAACACTAGTTCTTTTACTGCATCACGACACCCATTAATGTTTAAATGAACTGATTCTCAAAGGTGCCATAAGGATGAATAAAAGAAAACCACTCCATAATACTAGTCCACAAGAGTATTTAAGAAAAAACAACCTTTATTCATTTTTACCTTAGGAGTTTAAAAGCTCTTAACATTGCTAAGAAGCTTTTTGAGGCATTTACCGTTTGGGTTTATCAAGTTCATCAAAGGAAGCTTTTCTCATGGCCATATACCCAGACACCAGAAACAAGCTTAAATCGGGAAAATAGGACTGATTTTTAGGTTTCAGACCCTTCGTTGTATCCAGAAAGTGATTGATCTGCTGGACAGAATAAAGTTTTTCTTACCTCCAGAGGATGGCTCTGAATCCATCCCATCATTTTCCGTCCCCTCAATGTCCTCATAATCATTGTCAGATTCGTTCAGTTTTAACTCCAGCTCTTGAGATGAGAAGTCATCTTGACTCATAGTTAATGAGTCCAGAATAGACTCATTACTTTCAGCGGCATTACACGATGTTTGATCAGTAGCACCAGTCCAGACACGGACCTCGAGCGCCCTGTCCGAAGCTCGTCTCTGCCTGCGGACAGCGGACAGAGGATTCTCGGCCGCCCACTCCCGCAGCCTCCGCTGGGCAAGAGACAGCCAGCACCGGCCTCGGGCGCAACCCCAGCGCTGAGCTCGCCCGGCCGACGGGGTTCTGAGCCCCAGCGCCGCAGCCGCATCCGCCGGCCGCCTCTCGCTGTTTCCCCGTCTGCAGCCGAGCCTCGGCAGGGCCCGCTGGCCTGTCTCGATTCGGGCAAGATTGCCTAACATGCCCAAAACCACCACAAACAAAACATCGCATCGCATCTGAACTGATATAAAAGTGTAGTTTTACCATCGATACTTATTTACGGATAAATTGAGTTGATCATACTGTGATTTAAGGATCATGAACGCCTGACGCCTGAATGACATGACATGCTTTATGTCAGGGTTTTTACATCCAAGGGGGATCATTTTAATGGGACTGACTATTCTGCCATACCTCTGGAGCATTTCCTCTAATTTATCATTGTTTACAAACGGGGAACGTTTGAGATGACCACCTCTTTGATGGACTTGATAAAGGCAGCACGGGCACAGATGTCATTGATTACTAAACCGTCCTCTATTAGTCCATCTACCATATACACCTCGCTAAGAAAGAGAACAATAGCTTTGTTCATCCGGGAGGCAGATCTAATGTTCGCGCCCCCGACCACCGCGCTCACCGCTGTGAGACAGTCCTCCACAGACACCGCTGCATCAGGCATACACTTACACCCATGTCTGAGTGTTAACTGCGAGAAATCTCCCGCATCAGACCCCATTATCCCCAACTACTGACCGAAGTCAGCGATAAATACACCCCTAACTAAACCTATAATCTCCAATAACCAAAATAAAGAAAGAGAAAAGCAAAAAAAAAGAAGCAGA
>CM032807.1:15479677-15680428 GCA_019155185.1 Beaufortia kweichowensis
TCTTTACATTTACATTTAGGCATTTAGCTGACACTTTTATCCAAAGTGACTTACAAATATTAGGAGACACTTCTTTGCAAATGAAGTAAAATCCATACAAATTATATAGGGGTGAATTATTTTTAACGCTATTTATGTAATTTTCACAAAGTTCTTCCTTTTGAGATCACCTGATGGCTCACAAAGCCACAAAATGTTGTTCAGCCAGATGTGTGCGGTACTCACGGTCTTCCATATCCTTCAGTAAGAGCAGTTTTTCTGACGGGCTTCTCTCTGTCTGGTCTCTCTGCATCAGGAAGAACATGTCAAACACTCAGAACTTTGATTCTTGATGAACAGAGAGAGTTAGATTGTCTGTATCTGACCAGTCTGGCGATGATTCTGGCCACCAGTCGCACCGTCTCTGATGGACTCCACTTCTCACCGAACGCACACATGGCATTACACTCCAACTTGTGAACAGGCCAGTTCTTTTTCTATTAGATACACACAACAAATGTATACGTGTACATGAATGCAACTATACTGAAACACTATATTGAAAATAATACACACCTCAGGGTGATAATGATGCTTACAGTCAAAATCACTTTTATTTATTTTATTTTGTGTTTTTTCTTTCTTGTCCAATGAATTATAAAATACAATTGTAGGAAGACAGAGAGTGAGTTTGTAAATATTAAACTATTCAGACAAAATTTTAAACAAGGACTGAGTTATTTATGTATCATATATGTTGTAATGTAAAACTTAACATCAACTATCATGATTTTTCATCTCATGGCATTTTGTGACACCCCAATATTAACTATTAGCTCAGGACATTATTACATGTTTTACCTCAAGACGCTTTTAAGTGTTTTATCTCAAGACAATTTTAGCTGTTTTATCTCAAGACAACAGGTGTTTTAATATCAATAGACTTTTGCATGTTTTATCTGTGTCATGGAATGTGTGACAAAACATGTACATTATGTGTGTCATAGGTTTTACCTGACACTTTGCATTGCAGTAGAATGCTTTCTTACATTTTCCACATTTTGCAAGACCCTTTTTCCTGCACACGAAAGGGAAAAACACAAATGAACTACGGCTACAACAACTAGTCGATCAAATCGATTATAAAAATCATAGTTAGTTGCAGCCCTTAAATAAACACCAAACATACACATTACATAGTAATATTACTATATAGCTCTACTTATTCTGCAAGGTGCCGTTTATTATAGTTTATTCAGAACTAAATCCAACAGAAAGCAGTAGAGAAGAGCCGTCTGACTCCTGTAAAGCAGCTGTCAGCAGAAATCCACTACCACCGGCCCGAGTCAGAGCTAGTGTGTTCTGTTTGACCATCTGCTTTCAGCCATATGGCAGTATTTTTAGACATGACATTTAGGACACTTTGGAAATGAGAGATAACAAGAGAAGACCAGAAACACAATACATCAGGTTAACACTGACTTAAGTTTAAGTCATATTTTATCCAAATTAAGGAAATGAATTTCATTCATGGGAGATGATAGATTTGAGCCTAAAACAGCAACAAGTTTGTGTTGTAATGTCAGACCTTGTGAAGCACTGCTCACAGATGAATCCTCTCTCATTGACGGACAGCACGGATGAATATGCCGGACACGAAAAGATCAGATCACCGACTCCATAAGCTCTGTTCACCCGCAGACCTCTGCCTTTACCCGGGCTGATGAACTGCTCGATGCCCGCGATGCCCTCCGACTTCATCATGACTTTAACACACTGAGGTCTTATCGAGTCTGTCCTGTAGCTCAGAGAGAGAGAGAGAGAGAGAGAGACAGAGAGAGAGAGAGAGAGACAGAGACAGAGACAGAGAGAGAGAGAGAGAGAGAGAGAGAGAGACAGAGACAGAGACAGAGAGAGAGAGAGAGAGAGAGAGAGAGAGAGAGAGAGAGAGAGAGAGAGACAGAGAGAGAGAGAGAGAGAGAGAGAGAGAGAGAGAGAGAGAGAGAGAGAGAGAGAGAGAGAGAGAGAGAGACAGAGAGAGAGAGAGAGAGAGAGAGAGAGGGAGAGAGAGTCGCAGACTGACCGTATGCCGTGCGCAAACAAATAACATTATCGGAAAAACTCACAATTATATTTTGTAAAGCCTCTTATAGGAGTTTCGGTTTGACTTTTTACATTTAGGTTGACTGAAAAATTATATTAAATTGAGAAATTACATTTTTGCTCTGGATTCTTCATCTAGAACCACCCATTGTACTAAAGTGATCATTTCCTAATTCGTCTAGATTATTTTTCCTCCTCTAAATTAATTTATTACACAGCATGTCCATCATATGAAAAGGGTTATATGATGGTTCTGAAAAGAACATTATTTTGTGTATTTTGTTTAATAAAATGTGTTTACGTGGTTTTAGGGTTTAAAGGTCATTATTTTACACACACAGATTATTGTTGCTCCTTTATGCCTGAAACGCGTCGATTTTACAAAGCTCATCGTTTTGAAAAGCGCGATGTGCTCTGATTGGCCAGAAATCCAGTGCACTCTGATTGGCCGAGACCGGAAGCGTGTGACGGAAATGTTACGTCTCTTACCATATTTGAAAAACAGTAGGTCTCAAAGTCTATAAAACTATTTGTCTGTCTGTGACAGTTTATCTGAATAAAGTTTATGCAAGTTAAGTAGTATTCAAGTTTGTTGTATTTATGTCTGTCAATAAAAAAACAGTTCCTAAATGTGATTTTATTCTGTTTGTGTGTGTGGGGGGTATTAGCTATGTCATTTCACAAGAACATTGAATGAGAACATAACGTTAAATTTCTTTACTTAAAATCGTCTTCATTTTTAAATATCCCTCAGCATTTTATCATTGTCCTGTTTATATGGAGGAGGGATCAAGAATGCTCTTCTTCAGGCTCTTTAAATGCTCGCGCTTGTTAGTCATGTGACCATATAAACATGGCGGATCTAGTATGTCCGAAATGTGTGCATACTGCCTCCATGCATACTATATAGGGCGTACTGTTTTAAATGTCAAGTAGTAGGTACTTATTCAAATTCAGTGCGATTTCGGACGCAGGGTAACTAAAAAGAAAGCTGCGCATGCGCACATGTTCATTCTGCATGCAGAAGGGAGAGATTTCAGTAAAGAGTCCGTGCATTTCGTGAACGAGAATTTTTTACTTAAAAGATTTGTTCAGAAAGGACGTTTCCTTCACGAACAGAAGACTTAAATGGTCTGGACAAACAGAACTGCGTGAAGAGAAGTTCGGGATATCAAGAGTCTCAGGTTAGTGCACTATAGGGATGTTCATGTGATCAAATGTTCATGTTATGTGCACAAAGGGCACATGCACATACTGTTTATATTTGACAAGTAGGTAATGCGTGTATGTATGTATTTTCTCACTACATTTTTGTTATTTTGAAGCGAGTCCTCTGTATTACTGTGTGAATGCTGCCATGACTGTACTTTCTGACCTCTGGTCATCAGTTATGATATCTGTGATGATTTTACAACAGTTAGGGTAACGTTTCTGTTACCCTTCATTCAGTAAAACTAATTCATTTCACAACTGAATTTCCATCACAAAACATGACAATTATATATACCACACACATGTATTTCAACTTTACTACATTGTTACCTGAATTGCTGGAATGTAAACATAAACATAAAAATAATTGTTAAATTATTGTAAAATAATTATTTGATTGTCATATATATGTTAATGACAAACTCTATTTTTTTATTGATTTATTTTGACAGGATTCACTTATAAGTGAAGGGTCACTACATTCACAAGTTATTATTAAAGTCATGTGTGACACAGTCCCGCTTCAAATCATTAAAGAGGAAAGTGAAGATGTGAGTGATCCAGACCCATACAGAATAAAATATGAAGATACTGAGGACCAAAAAGGTTGGTGTCTCTTTTTAATCTTTACAAATAACTAAAATATTAAAAAATAATTTTCTACCAATCACTAAGATTTTATTATAATTTTGGTGAGCTTCTATGGTGTTGATAAAATAAAAACATAAAAAAGTCATATATAACATGGAAATACAATATATACTTCCTTTGTTTTATTTTAGACCTAATGGAACTAAAAGAATCATCAGTAACCAAAACCTCATATAATACCACAATGGCAGAGATATCTTCTGGTTGCTTGCAGACCAAAAATATTTTCTGTCCAAAGAGAAACCAAAGAAAAAAAGACAACAAATCATTTACCTGCCAATACTGTGGAAAGGATTTTTTAAGTAAAGGGAACCTTGTGAAGCACATAAAAATCCACACCGGAGAGCGTCCATACTCATGTCTTCAGTGTGGAAAGAGTTTCACACAAAAAAATAACCTTGATGTCCACATGAGAATTCACACCGGAGAGCGTCCATACTCATGTCATCAGTGTGAAAAGAGTTTTGCACACAAAAAAGATCTTAATGTTCATGTAAGAACTCACACTGGAGAGCGCCCATATTCGTGTCTTGAGTGTGGAAAGAGTTTTGCACACAAAAGGTATCTTGATTTTCACATGAGAATTCACACTGGAGCGCGTCCATACTCGTGTCCTCAGTGTGGAAAGAGTTTTGCACGCAGAAGTAATTTTAAGCAGCACATGAAAATTCACACTGGAGAGCGCCCATACACCTGTCCTCAGTGTGGAAAAAGATTTGCACGCAAAACAAATTTTAGTGTCCACTTGAGAATTCACACTGAAGAGCGTCCATACTCGTGTCTTCAGTGTGGAAAGAGTTTTACAAACAAAAGTAATCTTGACAGACACATGAGAATTCACACTGGAGAGCGTCCATTGTGATGTCTTTAGTGTGAAAAAGTAAAGTAGTAATTCAATAATAATTAAGTTTATCTAACAAATTAAATTATGTAACAGTAAGCAATTTGATCAGACCGATTGGGATGAACTTTTAAAAACATATAACATGTAAGATGTATAGATTGTAGAAACAGCAACATGGGTACCAAAGTAACATTGGCTAAAAAAATATTCTTTATTAAATGTACATAAATCTATATGTCTGATGGTAACAACAGCACAAAGAAAATAACAAAATAAGGACAAAATAAAAAAGTGTTCTTTTTTAAAAATACTTTACAACTTTTGCCTCTTTTATGGCTATTTCTGTTTGAAATGTTAAAGTGTAATGTCTTTTCATGGTTGTGCTGCAACACTGCTCCTCTGCAAGGATGAATCTAATGACTAGAGGTTTTTTTGTTATGTTACTAACACAAGCACATTTAAACCATAAGTGTATCATAAGTGTAATCAGGGCCGCTGCTGGTCAAATGGGTGCCCTAAGCAGAATTGTATTGTTGTTCCCCCTAATATTATAGAATTAAAAAACACCTACTATACAGGTCAAAATAAAACTTTAATGAAATATAAAGGTAAATGAATAAATAGTAATTCATTTGAATTATTTCTACATCAAGCTCTACATCAAAAAATACAAACTAAAATTACACATATTAAATAAAACATTTTAAAAGATTAAATATTTTCAAAATAAACAACAATAAATAGCTAACACTGACATATGTTATCTTCTGGAGCATTCAAAATGTACAAGGTCACACCTACTTTTGAAGTCATTTTAAGTAAAATCTGTAAATGTAAAGTGTTGAGTGAAAGTGGGCTTGTCTATAGACATACAAAAATGCCGAGCGCTTTGGCTTATTGCTGCAGTGTGTCAACAGTTTACGTGTAAGTAAACGTCCATTTGCAATTTTAATTTACAAAAATAACAAATGCACATTGTTGGTGTAGTATTATAAACTCAAGTAGTCATATGTATGTATTGTTTTATTTTTAGTATGATTCATTTTACCCACACCTGTTGACGCTGGCGGGTGACGCCAGGGGGCGATAGTGAGTGGCTAGAGCGTCATTTAGGTCATGAAGAAATCACACTGCCAGCCAGAAGCACGATGCAATAAGAACTTCTTGTTCTGTTTATGTATTTTTACAGGTAAGATGGGTGATGTACCATCGCAGTTTGTGAATTAAACTTGCGTTTAATGATTACTAAATTAAAAGAGCAGAGCTACCACAGAGCAGGTAGAGAAGCATATAGCTACTTAAAGTGCTCAAACACAGTTCGTAATGTAATGCAAACGTTAGAGAGTTACTTTCATTCATTTTTAATTTTCTCTGATATAATATGTTCCGAAGATTGTATCAAAGAGTGTTATGAAGAAATCAATGCAATAATAAATCATTTCTTGTTTTGTTTATATGTTTTTACAGAATAAAACAATATGCCAACTTTGCCTCTTCTGTGTGTGCAACATTATATTTTTAATCTTAATACACTTGTTTACATTGGATCCAGTGGACGTGTATGTTTTTCTGTGGTAATTCTAAATCTTTTCTTTTATAGTGTTACAATTACATTTAGTGTTATGTGAACAAGACGTACACACACACACACACACACACACATAATTTATATTTGGCAAGTAAGTAAAGGGTTTATTTTCTCACAACTTTGTGTTGTTAATTTAAAGCGAATCCTCCAGTTCTGTCTTTCTGTCGTGATCTTTCACTTACTGCTATTAGCAAAACATTATCTATGTGACTACAGTATGTAGATATTTATAGATGTGTGAATTATGAGGACAAAAGCTGATTGTTTGTGTCAGATTGATGTCTGAATGTTTTCTGTATCACTGTGTGAATGTTGCTGCCATTTACACTTTAGAGAAAATGATATCTGTGACGATTACATTGTGTCTAGATTAAAAAAAAACTTGCTTTGTGAATAGTTGTTAGGATGTTTTTAATTCATATTCGGATATGACATCGCATATGTTTTATTGCAAATATTCTGTAAAGTTTATTCATTTCACTGTTGAATTTTCATCACAATGTAAACATGACAATAATATAAAATATTGTGACGCTGACACTGTATTATTATCTTTCTAAGGTAAAGATTAATCACTGTTTGTGTGGAGGTGTCCGGAAGGGGGCAGTAGAGGAAAGAGAGAGAATTGAAATGTAGAACCTCTGCATTGTTGAAATGTAAACGTGCATTTAAATAATTGTAGGGTTGTTAACAAAATAAGCCATGTTAAATAATTATTTTGTTTGAAAGAAAGAAAGAAAACTAATGTCAGTAAGTCAGGTAAAGCACAATGACCATTCATTTTAAATGAAGCAAGTGGCGGGTCATTGCTAAGCAGAGAAAGCGCATCAAACACGCCTATTGAAGGAATACAAACACACTGATTAATAATTTCAGTATTTTAGGTTCAGCTATGAAAAGTCGGATTTGTTACATTTAGGGTCATTACAACACGTTTTTACTGTAGTAAAAATATCTACAGTATAGAAGTTTTGCATTACTTGCACTTGATTTTGGCTATGGCTGCAAACACACCCGTGATACTTGTGACTGGTTTTGTGGTCCAGGGTGACAATTACAGCCTGGACAGGAGCAACAAAAGATAAAACTTGTTTTTTTTTTCCTATAGCAACACCTTTTCTATTGGTGATCAACACAAGTTCTTCACTGTAGATCTTTACATCTTTCCTTGTTGTGAACAAAATAAACGCTTAAATGTTTGTTCTGTACTGTTTGAATAAAAACACAGAAACAATAAAATAGTTTTCTGAAAATGTTGCTTATATTAAACTAACTTTTATCAACAAAATGAATTATATGGATAACTAGCTGCCTTTAAAATGAATTCTAGGTTTGTGGTTTTATTATTACAACATCAACAAAAAAACAGAGTTTTTATTAGAAAAGAAAAAGACAGATAACACGTAACTGCTCTAAATTTAAAGGCCTTCTGATTTTTCCCTATAGTTCAAAACAAATGCTTAGTTTGTTGTTTAGTGTTATTTTTAATGAAAAAGGGAAGGAAGGAAAAAATAAAATTTAACAAAAGTTCTCATTCGTCATTATCGAGTCTCACTGAGAGTGCTGATCAAGGTGGGCGGTGGGCAGGTAATTTAATCCATGGCTAGCCACCCACCGTGTAACAGCTATAACACCGACCACCGTAACATCCCTATATGATGCAGTCATGTGGGGTAGTAAAGGAAAGGAATGGCCTACCAAAAAGTCCAAGTCAAGTCTCCAGTCAGCTGTTTAGGAGTCCAAGTGAAATTCGACTTAAGTGCGACTTGAGTCCAAGTCACAGACTGGAGTCTTTGATAGGCGATCTCTGGTGTGAATTCTCATGTGTCTGTCAAGACTTGCTTTGTTTAAAAAACTTTTTCCACACTGAAGACATGAGTATGGACACTCTCCAGTGTGAATTCTAATATGTTCTTCAAAATGTATTTTTTGTAAAAAACTCTTTCCACATTGAAGACACGAGTATTGGCGCTCTCCAGTGTGAATTCTCATGTGTCTGTCAAAATTACTTTTGTTTGTGAAACACTTTCCACACTGATCACATGAGTATGGACGCTCTCCGGTGTGAATTCTCACATGTTCGTCAAAATGTATTTTTTGTGAAAAACTCTTTCCACACTGATCACATGAGTATGGACGCTCTCCAGTGTGAATTCTCATGTGTCTGTCAAAATTACTATTGTGTGTGAAACTCTTTCCACACTGAAGACATGAGTATGGACGCTCTCCAGTGTGAATTCTCACATGTTCGTCAAGGCGTATTTTTTGTGAAAAACTCTTTTCACACTGAGGACACGAGAATGGACGCTCTCCAGTGTGAATTCTCATGTGTCTGTTAAAATTACTTTTGTTTGTGAAACACTTTCCACACTGAAGACATGAGTGTGGACGCTCTCCAGTGTGAATTCTCACGTGTTCGTCAAGGCGTATTTTTTGTGAAAAACTCTTTCCACACTGAAGACATGAGTATGGACGCTCTCCGATGTGAATTCTCACGTGTTCGTCAAGGCGTATTTTTTGTGTGAAACTCTTTCCACACTGAAGACATGAGTATGGACGCTCTCCTGTGTGAATTCTCATGTGAATTGTAAGGTCTTTTTTGCTTGAGAAACTTTTTTCACACTGAGGACATGTGAAAGGCTTCTCTCCGGTGTGAATTCTCATGTGTATCACAAGGCTCCATTTTCTTCCAAATCCCTCTTCACAAAGTGGGCAAGTAAAAGATTTGCTGGCTTCTGTTCTTTGCTTTTTTCTTTTTGGACAGAAAGTATTTTTCATCTGCAAGGGACCAGAAGATATCTCTGCCATTGTGCTATTACTCCAGGTTTCAGTTACTGATGGTTTTTCCAGTTCTATTAGGTCTAAAATTAAACAAATGAAGTACATATATATATTATGTGATATTTGACTTATGGTTTTTCAATTGTTCTAACACCATTAAATTGTAATAAAATATTAGTTATTGGAAAAGAATCAGGTGATTTTACTTATTTTAATTATAAGTGAAGATTAAAAAAGACAAACCTTTTTGTTCCAAGGTATCTTTATTTTTTATTCTGCATAGATCTGTATCACTCACATCTTCACCTTCCTGACAAACAAACAAAATAATTATTTAACATAGTTTTTAAGATATTTAAATGCACGTTTACATTCCATCAATGCAGATAACACTGTATTAAAGTTTAATTAAGCAATAAGGTGCTATAGGCTGTAGCCTTTCATAAAACGCTTAACACACAACAAAAAAGACTAATACATGTATTGAGGCAACTTTCATGAAATAAACGTACATTTTAAAACGGGTAGCAGGAGGTGTCTTTATCTCCAGCGAAGCCGAAACGAACAAAAACAAGCCAACCGTCTCAAAACGAAAACGATACGTCTACTCTTCTTCTATGCTACACGTCAATCATCTCTCTTTCCTCTACTGCCCCCTCCCGGATGCTCGCGGGATAGTTAAACTGCGGTCATGAAACTGCAGCTTGTAAATCCTAAACCTACATGCGACACTGCAGAACTATGATATTGGGGTTGTTCATGTGTTCTCCGACTTATTTTGGAAATAGGAGACCTTACAAAAGCGTACAGTCTCCTTTATTAAGTAAATTTGGTCAAAGACTAGACGTGGTAGTGATATTACTGTGAATGAGGAGACAAACATGTCAAGACACAAATGTTGTATTGTACAGCCTATTATGGGGCAAAATCTACATGTCTTTGTCGTTTTCTATAGACTTTTTTATGTATCGGACAAATGATCAGTATGAAAGAGTAGCAACACTATATCTATGTAATGATCTCTAGTCATTTATTTCACCACTGAGATTTTATATTGAAATATAAATTTTCGAGTATCCAGGCAGAATTACATTTTCGACTTATTTATAATTATATATATAAATATTTATTTGTGGCCTAGTCTGTAAAAACCCAGCTAAAGTCATTTTTTGTGATTTGCTGTTTTCTTCATTCATCTTACATGATATAAAGAACATTCTGTGAAAGTATAACCTTGATATGTTTAATATTATGTCAAAGATTTAAATCATAGTGATCTTCAGCCTGGTTTTCACAGACAGGGTCTCATTAGGTTCAACTGTTTGTCTTGTTTTTCAGTGTATTCTTTATATAAATGTAGTTCAATGTCTTATCTAACTAATCTTTTTAATCTTGTTCTCTTTGTTAATTCCATAATAAAAAATATATATTTTATAAAAGTGCAATTCAGCGCGGGTGGACCAGGGGGTTGGATTTGGTCATCACCAGACCCGCCCCTTTTGCAAGTCCCGCCCCAGCGTGTGATCATGTCCAATCAGAGTGAAGTTTACTCGGAGAAGATCTATTTAAAAGTTACTGTGCGAGAACTAGAGACCGACTGATAATGATCATAAGGAGTTAATCGCCATTAAACAAGAAAAGAAGAAGAAGAAGAAGAAGAAGAAGGAGGAGGAAGAGACAGATTGTCCGAAATCTTCTGGACAAACACAAATCTGTGTCAAGAGATCTGCGGGATATCAAGATCTTCTCTAAGAGGTTAGTGCACTTTAGTGATATTACTGTGTTGAACACCTAATAAAAGCTCACAGACTTTTGCGTTATTAAGTAATTATTAAAGTATTGAGTTGGTCAAAAACAAGACGTCGATGTGATAATACTGTGAATAAACTATAGACCATTTATTGACACAATAATGTGGTTTCATACTGTGAGTAAAGCAATACTAATACAGCGTTCCAGACAACTCAGATTAATGATTTCCCATCTTAAAATAGAAAATAACGTCCGAATTTAGTAGCATTAAAAGAACACTATCCTACATTAAAGTTGTGTGTAACCCAGTCATTTTACATATAAGGAACGTCCATTTGCACTTTTAATTTACAAAAAATTCTGTCTTTCTGTCGTGATCTTTCACTTACTGCTATTAGCAAAACATTATCAATGTGACTACAGTATGTAGATATTTATAGATGTGTTAATTGTGAGGACAAAAGCTGATTGTTTGTGTCAGATTGCTGTCTGAATGGTTTCTGTATCACTGTGTGAATGTTGCTGTTTACACTTCAGAAAAATCGACGATCCGTCAGTAATGATATCTGTGACGATTACATTGTGTCTAGATTTAAAAAACTTGCTTTGTGAATAGTTGTTAGGATGTTTTTTTAATTCATATTCGGATATGACATCGCATATGTTTTATTGCAAATATTCTGTAAAGTTTATTCATTTCACTGTTGAATTTTCATCACAATGTAAACATGACAATAATATAAAATATTGTGACCCTGTATTATTATCTTTCTAAGGTAAAGAATAATCACTGTTTCTTGGTAATGTATGTGTGGACGTGTCCGGGAGGGGGCAGTAGAGGAGAGAGAGAGAGAGAGAGAGAGTATTGGTATCGTTTTCGTTTCGAGATTAAATGCATTGGTCGTGTTGTTTTTGTATGATTCGGCTTTGCTTTATGTTGGAAATCTCCTGATCATAAAAGTTGCATTCACTCCTTTAGTCTTTAGTTTTTTGTTGTGTGGTAAGTGTTTTATAAAACCTTATTACTTAATTAAACTTTAATACAGTGTTATCTGCATTGATGGAATGTAAACGTGCATTTTAATATCTTAAAAACTTAAATAATTGTTAAATAATTATTTTGTTTGTTTTAATTGTTTGTTTGTCAGGAAGGTGAAGACATGAGTGATACAGACCCATGCAGAATAAAAAATAAAGATTTCTTGGAACAAAAAGGTTTGTCTTTTTTAATCTTCACTTATAATTAAATTAAGTAAAATCACTTGATTCCCTTTCAATCGCTAACATTTTAAATCTGATTTCATGGTGTTAGAACAATTGAAAAATCATAGAAAGTCAAATACTGTATTACATAAAGTATTTATACTTATATTATTTCAGACCGAATGGAGCAGGAAAAAACATCAATAACTGAAACCTTGTGTAATAGCACAATGGCAGAGATATCTTCTGGTCGCTTGCAAATGAAAAGAGGAAAGAAAAGAACAGAAGCCTGCAAATCTTTTACTTGCCCTCAATGTGAAAAGGGATTCACAAGTAAATGGAGCCTTGTGGAGCACATGAGAATCCACAGCGGAGAGAAGCCTTTCACATGTCCTCAGTGTGATAGAGGTTTCACATTTAAAAAATACCTTAGAGATCACATTAGAATTCACACTGGAGAGCGTCCATACTCATGTCTTCATTGTGGAAAGAGTTTCTCACATAGATACAGTCTTAATGTCCACATGAGAATTCACACCGGAGAGAAGCCTTTCACATGTTCTCAGTGTGAGAAAAGGTTCTCAGTCAAAAAAGATCTTATGATTCACATACGAATTCACAGTAGAGAAAAATCATATCCATGTCTTCAGTGTGAAAAGAGTTTTACAAGAAAATCATTTCTTGATGTCCACATGAGAACTCACACCGGAGAGCGTCCATACACATGTCCTCAGTGTGAAAAGAGTTTTACAAACAAACAAAGTCTTAACGAACACATGAAAATTCACACTGGAGAGCGTCAAAATACATGTCCTCAGTGTGGAAAGTGTTTCGCAAGAAAATCATTTCTTGATGTCCACATGAGAACTCACACTGGAGAGCGTCCATACACATGTCCTCAGTGTGAAAAGAGTTTCACAAGGAAAAATGTTCTTGTTGTCCACATGAAAAGTCACATTGGAATGCGCCCATACTCATGTCTTCAGTGTGAAAAGACTTTTGTACGCAAAATATCACTTAATGACCACATGAAAATTCACACTGGAGAGCGTCCATACCCGTGTCTTCAGTGTGGAAAAAGATTCACAAACAAACAAAATCTCAAGAGACACATGAGAAGTCACACCGAAGAGCGTCCAGACGTATGTCTTCAGTGTGGAAAGACTTTCAAACATACGAAAAGTCTTTACAAACACATGAAAATTCACAGGAATGAGCGCTGATGACCATGTTATTAATATGAAAACTACATGCCTGTCCCATCTCACGGTCAGCTTTAGAATCGGGATGACATGAATTAAGGATAAACTTTTTGTTCAATTTTTAATGCAATATTTAGCATTAGTCCAAGTAAAGGACTAATCAAATAATCTAGAATATGCATTATTATTAACAATTTTAACAGAAACAGACTGATTGGGATTAACTTTTAAAACTGTTTAACATGTAAGATGTACAGTTTGTAGCAACATATGCTTGCATTAATCAATGTAACTTTATCTCAAAATATTTTGTATTAAATGTATAGAACTGTATGTCTTCCAACAGATGATAACAACAACACAAAGAAAATAAAAAAGAGCCAGTGGTAATATAATTTACTTATGAAATAAAAAGTGCCTTTCTGAGTCTTCTTTTGAATTCTTGTACATTATAACAATGCAGAAACATTTCACATTATTGTTGTTCATATTCATTTTAAAACAATTAAATAAACTATTTTAAATTTATTTCATCTAAAAATATTTTTAGATGAAACTATTTTTAAATAGTTTTTTGGTTCTGTAAAACTTTTTTATTTAACCCATTTAAAAAGTGATTTATAAATTGATTCCTCATTTTATTTTTAAGTGGCACTCCTGGTCCTCTATAGTCTATACTATCATAGCTATAATGGGCGAATCAGTGGTGTAAACAGACCAAGATCTAAACTCATGTCTACAGTGTGAAGAGTCTTTATTCCCATCGGATATCGTCTCCAGTGTAAATAGAGGTGGTCCATAGAGATGGTCCTATGGGCTGGTTCATAGTAAAACACAAACACACAGTTAAATGGGGAGCAGTGATTTTCTCTGCGTTGCTGGAATAAATGTGTATTTAAATAAATTGTTAAAACAATAAACTGTGTCAAATAATTATTTGTTTGTCATTTTAAACTTGTTGACATGATAAAGATACAGTCAGGGCTCTAAATCAGAAATGTTTGTAAAGCCATTACTTTCTTTTAAAACGTTTATTGTGTTTTGTTTAAGTAAAGACACAAATGTTGTATTGTACAGCCTATTATGGGGCAACATCTACATGTCTTTGTCGTTTTCTATAGACTTTTTTATGTATCGGACAAATGATCAGTATGAAAGAGTAGCAACACTATATCTATGTAATGATCTCTAGTCATTTATTTCACCACTGAGATTTTATATTGAAATATAAATTTTCGAGTATCCAGGCAGAATTAAATTTTCGACTTATTTATGATTATGTATATAAATATTTATTTGTGGCCTAGTCTGTAAAAACCCAGCTAAAGTCATTTTTTGTGATTTGCTATTTTCTTCATAAAATCATCTTACATGATATAAAGAACATTATGTGAAAGTATAACCTTGATATGTTTAATATTATGTCAAAGATTTAAATCATAGTGATCTTCAGCCTGGTTTTCACAGACAGGGTCTCATTAGGTTCAACTGTTTGTCTTGTTTTTCAGTGTATTCTTTATATAAATGTAGTTCAATGTCTTATCTAACTAATCTTTTTAATCTTGTTCTCTTTGTTAATTCCATAATAAAAAATATATATTTTATAAAAGTGCAATTCAGCGCGGGTGGGCCAGGGGGTTGGATTTGTCTACGTCATCACCAGACCCAATAAAATAGTTTTCTGAAAACGTTGCTTATATTAAACTAACTTTTATTAACAATAGTTAATAATAATATTAGATGGATAACTAGCTGCCTTTTAAACGAATGCTAGGTTTGTGGTTTTATTATTACAACGTAACATCAACAATAAAATAAAACATCAACAAAAAAACCAAGTTTTTATTAGGAAAAAGAAAAAAGACGGATAACACGTAACTGCTCTTTAACATAATACATTTAAAGGCCTTCTGATTTTTCCCTAGAGTTCAAAACAAATGCGTAACACCATGTAACACCGACCACCGTAACATCCCTATATGATGCAGTCATGTGGGGTAGTAAAGGAAAGGAATGGCCTACCAAAAAGACTTTTTTTACCAGTCCAAGTCAAGTCTCCAGTCAGCTGTTTAGGAGTCCAAGTGAAATTCGACTTAAGTGCGACTCGAGTCCAAGTCACAGACTGGAGATTCCATCTTTGATAGGTGATCTCTGGTGTGAATTCTCATGTGTCTGTCAAGACTTGCTTTGTGTAAAAAACTTTTTCCACACTGAAGACATGAGTATGGACACTCTCCAGTGTGAATTCTAATATGTTCTTCAAAATGTATTTTTTGTAAAAAACTCTTTCCACATTGAAGACACGAGTATTGGCGCTCTCCAGTGTGAATTCTCATGTGTCTGTCAAAATTACTTTTGTTTGTGAAACTTTTTCCACACTGATCACATGAGTATGGACGCTCTCCGGTGTGAATTCTCACGTGTTCGTCAAAATGTATTTTTTGTGAAAAACTTTTTCCACACTGAAGACACGAGTATTGGCGCTCTCCAGTGTGAATTCTCATGTGTCTGTCAAAATTACTTTTGTGTGTGAAACTCTTTCCACATTGAAGACATGAGTATGGACGCTCTCCGGTGTGAATTCTCACATGTTCGTCAAGGCGTATTTTTTGTGAAAAACTCTTTCCACACTGAGGACATGAGAATGGACACTCTCCAGTGTGAATTCTAATATGTTCGTCAAGATGTGCTTTTTGTGAGAAACTCTTTCCACACTGAGGACATGAGTATGGACGCTCTCCAGTGTGAATTCTCATGTGGACATCATAACTTGCTTTGTGTGTAAAACTCCTTCCACACTGAATACATGAGTACGGGCGCTCTCCAGTGTGAATTCTCATGTGGACATTCAGATGTGCTTTGTGTGTGAAACTCTTTCCACACTGAAGACATGAGTATGGACGCTCTCCTGTGTGAATTCTCATGTGAATTGTAAGGTCTTTTTTGCTTGAGAAACTTTTTTCACACTGAGGACATGTGAAAGGCTTCTCTCCGGTGTGAATTCTCATGTGTATCACAAGGCTCCATTTTCTTCCAAATCCCTTTTCACAATGTGGGCAAGTAAAAGATTTGCTGGCTTCTGTTCTTTGCTTTTTTCTTTTTGGACAGAAAGTATTTTTCATCTGCAAGGGACCAGAAGATATCTCTGCCATTGTGCTATTACTCCAGGTTTCAGTTACTGATGGTTTTTCCAGTTCTATTAGGTCTAAAATTAAACAAATGAAGTACATATATATATTATGTGATATTTGACTTATGGTTTTTCAATTGTTCTAACACCATAAAATTGTAATAAAATATTAGTTATTGGAAAAGAATCAGGTTATTTTACTTATTTTAATGAATGGTGAAGATAAAAAAGCCACAAACCTCTTTGTTTCAAAGTATCTTAATTGTTTTGCTCTGCATAGATCTGTATCACACATGTCTTCACGCTCCTATCAAACAAACAATTAAACAAATGAAAAACCAAAATAATTATTTAACATAGTTTTTTAGATATTAAAATGCACGTTTACATTCTATCAATGCAGATAACACTGTATTAAAGTTTAATTAAGCAATAAGGTGCTATAGGCTGTAGCCTTTCATAAAACGCTTAACACACAACAAAAAAGACTAATACATGTATTGAGGCAACTTTCATGAAATAAACGTACATTTTAAAACGGGTATCAGGAGGTGTCTTTATCTCCAGCGAAGCCGAAACGAACAAAAACAAGCCAACCGTCTCAAAACGAAAACGATACGTCTACTCTTCTTCTATGCTACACGTCAATCATCTCTCTTTCCTCTACTGCCCCCTCCCGGATGCTCGCGGGATAGTTAAACTGCGGTCATGAAACTGCAGCTTGTAAATCCTAAACCTACATGCGACATTTCAGAACTATGATATTGGGGTTGTTCATGTGTTCTCCGACTTATTTTGGAAATAGGAGACCTGACAAAAGCGTACAGTCTCCTTTATTAAGTAAATTTGGTCAAAGACTAGACGTGGTAGTGATATTACTGTGAATGAGGAACACGTCAAGACAACTCGGATTTTACACCTTTAAAACGGAAATAACGTCCGGATTCAGTAACAATATAGTAATAAAAGAAAATGATCCTAAAATAAACTTGTGTATATTATCACGGTAAAACAATGGTTATTTTACGTAGCTGTATGGAAACGTTTAACATCCATTTGCACTTTTAATGTACAAAAAAACATTATCATATCACAAATGATGTACGATATGTTCTCAGTTGTTTACACTAGATCCGACATTTATTTTCCAACAAACTAATGCACATGCACGTGTTTCTGTGGCAGAAATATTTTGTCGTGTTATGTTAACAAAAACACACACATCATTTATATTTGACAAGTATGTAATGCGTATATTTTCTTACAACTTTGTTATTTTAAATATTTATAGATGTGGTAATTTTGAGGACAAAAGCTTATTGTTTGTGTCAGATTGCTGTCTGAATGTTTTCTGTATCACTGTGTGAATTGTGATTCCATTTACCAATGATATCTGTGATGATTTATAGCGATTGGGATGCTTCTCTTAAAATATACAAGAAAATCTTTAGGACTTAGGCTTCAGGAAGAAATATAAGGACAATTTTCATCATGTTTTTTTTAAGTTGGGGTTCAGGGCTTCTGTATCTTCAATAGTAATTAAAATACGTAAAAATGTATAATTTCTAGTGTTAAACAATTCAGTATAACAGTATAACCTTGATTTAAATCATAGTTATCATCAGCCTGGTTTTCACAGACAGGTTAAACTGTTTGTCTTGTTTTTCAGTGTATTATTTATATAAATGCAGTTGAATGTCTTATCTCCTATGTCATCATCACCAGACACGCCCCTTGTGTAAGTCCCGCCCCAGGTTGTGAACATGTCCAATCAGAGTGAAGTTTACTCGGAGAAGATCTATTTAAAAGTTACTGTGATTATTATTACACGACTGCGAATAGGACATTCTGGTTTAAATCACTCATTGTATATCCTGTAGTGAAGCGGAGATTGTTGAGCATGTACTTCTACATTGTACTGTATTTACCAAACAAAGAGACGAGCTGATTAAGAAATTGAAGGATCTAAATATAACAGTTGATCAAATCTATTAAGTTGTGCTTCGGAACAATCAAGAGTGCAGAGAGAAATACTTAATTATGTCGAAATAACAGAATTGGAAAGAAGAATTTAAATGTAATATATTTTTGTCTTATTCCCCGTCGATGCTTCACAGTCCAGTTGGTGGCGGTAATACACCATAAGTTGGCTTGTCAACCGCCAATAAACGACACAAGAAGAAGAAGAAGAAAAGTTGCAGCGCGAGAACAAGAGACTGACTGAAATCATCTGGACAAACACAAATCTGCGTCAAGAGATCTGCGGGATATCAAGATCTTCAAGATCACTAACCTCTTCAAGAGGTTAGTGCACTTTAGTGATATTACTGTGTTGAACACCTAATAAAAGCTCACAGACTTTTGCGTTATTAAGTAATTATTATTATTAAAGTATTGAGTTGGTCAAAAACAAGACGTCGATGTGATAATACTGTGAATAAACTATAGACCATTTATTGACACAATAATGTGGTTTCATACTGTGAGTAAAATAATAGTTAAACTCAGTAGCGGCTCCTGACCAAAATGTTTGGAGGGGCTTATCAAACCTGAAGCAATGCGATGAAATGTTAACATATCCACCTCACTTTATGACTTATAACAGTCTAAAATGTCTTCAGAATAAGGATGAACATTTTTGAGTTAACAGTTAATTAGGACTGTTTATATAGAGTTCTATGTTTTCAAGTGTCTGAATATTTTGGCCCATACAGACGAGCCGCGCCTGGTTAAACTAATACAGCGTTCCAGACAACTCAGATTAATGATTTCACACCTTAAAATAGAAAATAACGTCCGGATTTAGTAACATTAAAAGAACATTAAAGTTGTGTGTAACCCAGTCATTTTACATATAAGGAACGTCCATTTGCACTTTTAATTTACAAAAAATGCTGTCTTTCTGTCGTGATCATTCACTTACTGCTATTAGCAAAACATTATCAATGTGACTACAGTATGTAGATATTTATAGATGTGTTAATTATGAGGACAAAAGCTGATTGTTTGTGTCAGATTGCTGTCTGAATGTTTTCTGTATCACTGTGTGAATGTTGCTGCCATTTACACTATAGACACTGACACTGTATTATTATCTTCATAAGGGAAAGAATAATCACTGTTTCTTGGTAATGTATGTGTGGAGGTGTCCGGGAGGGGGCAGTAGAGGAGAGAGAGAGAGAGAGAGAGAGAGAGAGAGAGTATTGGTATCGTTTTCGTTTCGAGATTAAATGCATTGGTCGTGTTGTTTTTGTTCGATTCGGCTTTGCTTTATGTTGGAAATCTCCTGATCATAAAAGTTGCATTCACTCCTTTAGTCTTTAGTTTTTTGTTGTGTGGTAAGTGTTTTATAAAACCTTATTACTTAATTAAACTTTAATACAGTGTTATCTGCATTGATGGAATGTAAACGTGCATTTTAATATCTTAGAAACTTAAATAATTGTTAAATAATTATTTTGTTTGTTTGTCAGGAAGGTGAAGACGTGAGTGATACAGACCATCAATAACTGAAACCTTGTGTAATAGCACAAGGGATTCTGGTCACTTGCAAATGAAAAGAGGAAAGAAAAGAACAGAAGCCTGCAAATCTTTTACTTGCCCTCAATGTGAAAAGGGATTCACAAGAAAATGGAACCTTGTGGAGCACATGAGAATCCACAGCGGAGAGAAGCCTTTCACATGTCCTCAGTGTGATAGAGGTTTCACATTTAAAAAATACCTTAAAGGTCACATTAGAATTCACACTGGAGAGCGTCCATACTCATGTCTTCATTGTGGAAAGAGTTTCTCACATGGATACAGTCTTAATGTCCACATGAGAATTCACACTGGAGAGAAGCCTTTCACATGTTCTCAGTGTGAGAAAAGATTCTCAGCCAAAAAAGATCTTATAATTCACATACGAATTCACAGTAGAGAAAAACCATACCCATGTCTTCAGTGTGAAAAGAGTTTTACAAGAAAATCATTTCTTGATGTCCACATGAGAACTCACACCAGAGAGCGTCCATACACATGTCCTCAGTGTGAAAAGAGTTTCACAAGGAAAAATGTTCTTGTTGTCCACATGAGAAGTCACATTGGAATGCGCCCATACTCATGTCTTCAGTGTGAAAAGACTTTTGTACGCAAAATATTACTTGATAACCACATGAGAATTCACACCGGAGAGCGTCCGTACACGTGTCTTCAGTGTGGAAAAAGATTCACAAACAAACCTAATCTCGAGAGACACATGAGAAATCACACAGAAGAGCGTCCAGACGTATGTCTTCAGTGTGGAAAGACTTTCAAACATACGAAAAGTCTTTACAAACACATGAAAATTCACAGAAATGAGCGCTGATGACCATGTTATTAATATGAAAATTGTTTCACAAAAGCTGCATCAGTGTTTACGATTACATTAACCTACAGGTGTGAGTCTGTTCACACGACACATTACAGGTACAGTTGGGATACTGTGATCTCTTTATAGCCTTAACAAAAAAACTACGTGCCTGTCCCATCTCACCGTCAGCCTGGCCTAATGAACTGTCTTTTGTCCCCATTTCCTTTCTGTCTGTCTGTCTGTCATCCACCGCCAAAGCCTCACCCTCCCTCCTCTCTTGGACAATTTGTGGCATGAGGTCATGCTTTCTGGGAGGAAAACTGTCACAGTGACACCAAGAGAACTTCATCATCCATCGCACCTCCATCTTGATCACTCTTACACCTGTCACCAATGACTAATGAAGCCTTGTGTCTCTCTCTGTTCTTGTTGTAATGTGTCATGTGTCAATTTTTCTGTGGATGTTATTAGCCTGTTCCTGTTGTATTACCTGTGGATGTCTCTGTGGATTTATTCACCTGTTTTTCACCCAGTAAAGTTTGCATTTCCCATTCTGAATCTTGTGTCTGTGCCTTCAATCTATCTTGTGACAACTATCAATGTATTTTGTTCTTAAGATGATTTTAAGTGATACAGAAGCTGACTGTAGTGCTTTGTCTATGTGTAGGAGATCTTTTACACTGGTTATTACAAAATTAAAATCTCATTTGATAACTGTTTCACATGAGAACTGGATTGCTGGATAAATGCATAAAGACAAAAATTCAGATTATTTCTGCAAATGTTTTTTTTACATTTAAAAAAAAAATAAAAATACCAAAGAACCACCATAAACTACGTATCATTGTAATTGTTTATTTATTGGATTTATGTTTCATCTTTCATAGCTGTCGTTAGATATCAATCATAAGCCCCATATATTTATGAGTATAACACACAGCATAACAAAATGATGTAATAAATCTTGTGCTAAATAGAAATATATTAAATAAAAACAAACAATAAGTACAAACAATCCCTTCAGTAACATAGGCACGAAAGTAACTGCAATAAATCTTCACAGAACATAATTATTTATATTTGTATTCTCTTTCCTTAACCCTGCTTATTAAACATATATGACAATGTACTGTATTGTGTGATTAAAAGCCAACAACTCACCAAGATAAACAAACACGTGACTTAATAAAAACAAAGGCAGAATTTTCATTTTGGGATGAACTTTACCTTTAAGCTAATGTAAATTTATTTTGTAATGAATGAATGAATGAAAATGGCCAAGAAAATACTGCACTCATAATGTATGTAAAATATGTATATGTAAAATAAATAAAAAATCATTTACATGGTATAGAGCACCACTGTCTCAAACATGAACATACAGTAAACGTCTAATACACAAAGACTCGTAGCAGGGCTCTGGAATGATTCTAGAAATGAGGGAATAAAGGACAATTACATTTGCTTTGTCGAAGTTTTATAGATTATTGCCATGCATTTTAAACATAAAGACACACCCTCTTAGATTAGATTTTAGACTTTGAAAACAGTTTCTTTTTCAATCACATTGCTGTAAATAACTAAAGTTGTTCTATTAGACCCCCAACAAACCAGAACAAAAAAAAAAGAACATTTCTAACTCTAAACTTTTGTAGTATAAATTTGCATATGTTTTGGTTTTATGTTATGGAATAACAGTGCATGTCTTACAACTTCATCAAAAACAAAACCTCAGAGCGGGTAGAATAAAAAAAGTTCAAAAAATGTTAAAAACTGAAAATCAGAAACACACAAATATCATGTCCTGTGTTTCCAGAATAATACACTTTATATCTTCACACATCATGAGATCAGTCAACATTCAATAAAGAATAAACAAAAGCCACACAGAAAAAAGTCAATTCAACAAAACGATAAAGAAAAACATGATCAACTGTGTAATGTTACTTCATATGACATGGTTAGCAGGGAATAATAAAAAACTGGAATGATGGATATTCACAAACCTAAAACATATTTAATCGTGTAGAAGTTCCTGAAGACAGTTTTTGGATTTGAAGATCTCTGGGACATCACAGTCCAGTTTGCAGATGACTTTATAAATTGCCTTCTTCCACGATGGATCTGCGTCTTTACCGGACACAACTGCGTTGAAGAATTCTCGTAATGTTATCTGAGCAACCTCCAAGAAACGTTCAGGAACCTGCAGGAGACACACGTAAGATGTTACTGTAAATAAATGGCACACAAAAACATAATGGAGACATCAGGTTATAGTGTTCAGATACCAACATCTGAAAAATGTGTCACAAAGGCCAACCCACACAGACCAACAAGTAAAACACAAATCAAATCATAGAGTTTGAAGCTTACTGTCTACTGTAACTTTGACTGATTAGCGTTTGTCTTTTTTAAGTTCTATATTAAGGAAATGAAATAACCAATATATTGACTAATAAAGCCACCTCCCTGTGTATCTTAGCTATGCACGTGTGTACGTTCATCACACACACAAACGCACAGATCTTTGAGCTAGTGGAGACTTCTCATTAACACAATAGTTTCACATCTAATAATAATGACACAACATATAGATAATTACAAACAAAAAAAGAATTTAGGACAATAAACCATAGACATGCAGAGATGTTACACAACTTTCAGCAAACAAGATTTAAGAACAATAACATTAAATCATAAAATAAAATAATCTGGATTTGGGTAAATTTGATAAATTCATATCAACTTTTGATGTCAGACAAAAATCTGATCACCTTTAAATCAATGAGATTTCTGACTCTTTTTCTCAGGAGAAATAACACACCATTAATTGATTTGTCAAATATCAAACTATTTCTAAGAGAAGTATTTTCAGTCATCACCTGAATCAGGCCAATCTAGATTGTATTAAGCATAAAACTCTCCTTGCCTATAAAATATCCAGACTATCACATCCAATAAATCTTCTCATTCATAAACCTACTGACTGAGATTGACGCAAGATGAGTCTGAAAATGTCCTCCACAACTTATAAAAGTGATCAGGCTTGGTAACAAATTACTTATCAGTTTAAAGGAAGACAAATGTTTCTTTCCAAATATTGAGTGACCATGAAGACGAGAAGAGAGACAAGAGGACACGTCACAGATGAGAGAGAAGAAAACATGCAGACAATGTGATGAAGCGAAATTGAAGAAAAGATTCACTTTCTTCATCTGTCTAAAGTACCAGATCATGAGGGAAACATTTATCAGAGCTGATCAAAAAAAACAAAACACTGGCACTAATTATACATGTCAATTATACATATACATGTCATGACAATAAAGCTACATTTGAATTTAATATTTTATATATCAGTTGTAATAAAAAGTAAAAAAACTAAACTAATACATGTCTTAGTTACATGTCTCATTTCACTAGCATTGACACTATGTTTCCTCTATATAGCCCGAAGCGAACACTTCTTTTACACCTGATGAGATGAAAAGACAGGACGACATCCTAACCCAACGTTTAGACGTTTAGTTTCTACAGTCACATCAGTTATGGTCTATCACAGACAGTCTATGTACATATAACTGAAACTTCATCAGATCTAATGTAATTAAGACACTAGCAGTGCTGACTGTCCTTTTATAAATAAAACTTTGACTTATTTTAGCATATATAACAGCTGTAAAACATACTACATTTCAAATGAAAAAGATACTATACTATAACTAAACAAAATGTATGTTTTAGATAAATTGAGGAAACCTAGAAATATTAACCTATATAGGAAAACATTAAGGCCAGTATTAATGGAAGTAATAAGAGGTTTTGTTTGTTACGGTGAATAAGTCGCGACTGAAGGGGTTGTTAGATGCAGCGTTAAGTGGATTAACCCCTTCAACCCCTTTAGCTGAACACTTATCACACAAATATTAAAGCCTAAAAATATGTCTCAAAGCATCTTTCATGAAGTAAAATGACTAAAAGTCTTTCTTCCGCTGGATAAAACCGTCTGTGAGTGAGTGTGAGATATGTTTCTGTTGTGATACACACAATCACAACTGTTTTTATCAAGAAGAAAACACAACTATTATTGACCAATCACAATCAACAACTGAAACTAACCATTTCATAGATGAAAAAACACCAGGATCTATTGAGAACAGTATTTTTTAGCCCACACCAGACAAAGTGTACGCCTTGTTTTATACAATGGAAATCATATGACTTCAGATGATTTGGAATCTTTCAGCTGACCTGACCTGTCATTGGTTGAAAAGCTGTTAAAATTATTATATTTTTTCATTTTGTAATCTAAGCATATTTTTGAAATGACATCCTAAAATGTTTCTTTAGTGAACTTCCTTTAAGAATAGTAAAACTGATCCAAACTCTGGAGTTGACCTTGTAGAGAGAATGCTACAGTGACTCAGTCTTACTTCTTCTGGGAACATGTTTGTGTTTGATCTGCGCTGACCAAACACACGCTGACCGTGAGAGATAAAGAAAGTGATATACTTCAAGGATCCATGAATGGTGTACACACGTTCTGAAGCGCTCTGGTTAATCCATAACCAAACCCACATGAGAATAGTGCGCTTCTCATGCAGCGTCAGAAATCTCTCGGGTTGTTTGGAGCTCTCACAGATGACCTCTCTGAAAGCAAAGCTTTAACACGAGCAGCCTTGATGAAGAGGAAGTAAACACATTCATCTCACTGGCCTTGAGTCCAGCCCTGCGTTTCACTCTCACAACGTTATATCGTTACATCTGAAGGTGTTGTTTTTCACTTTGGTGCTCAAGGTCAGGTGTGGATATCCAAAAGACTGTGTCGAACAATTAGAAGAACACAGTGATATCACTTTAGAAATCTGAATCCTGACTTCAGCACAATCGCTCACCTGAAATGGCTGGTAAAACACAGTCAAAAGAGACAGTCAGCAAGCCCGCATCTGAATCGCACCTTCCTTTAACTGCTAAATGTACGGTATGTTTTGCCACATTGGGAATATGAGAAGACCTCAATATCACATCCAGATCTATCTACTGTACACTAAATCCATTCCTTTTATACTTTTTCTCTCTTATTTGCTTTATTCTGCGCTGTATGTAACTCAAGCCGCCACATCGGCAAATCTCACAAAATTCCCCAAGAACAGGTCAAGGTCATATATGACCCAAACAATAATGCATTACAAGCAAATGAATATGTTCTGTGTGCGGTGAATCTGCAAAATGAAAAAAAAAACATGCAAAGAAGAAGAATAAGAGAAGAAAGAAAACAAAAAGAGCAGGTGAAATAACAAATCACATTAGCATCATAGATCTCAGAGACTCTTGAACAAAGTGTGTAAGTGTGTGTCTGATTCAGTTCAGTACTTACAGATGATGTACAATACTTTGGAAGAACATTGTAATGCTCTGTTTTGTTGCATTACAACCTGAAATTACTGTGAAGAAACAAAATTTTTTCATTTTTTTGTGACACAAACAATAATCAGCACAAAACAGAAATGCAACTTCTTGGATTTTATTCCAAGATTGTCTTTAATAATGTTTTGTTCATTCCAGTTAAACAATATGGACATGATGACTCAATATATCTTTAATTCTTGTTGTAATTAATTTAAAGAGTATGAGAATATTAAGAATACTTATTTAAGGTACAGTAGGTAATGAGGGCAGCGTTGCTGGGTATTAAAGTTCACACGCGGCATTATTTAATAAACACACATACACACAGGCGCTTACGGAAACAAACACACTCATATGTGGTTTAAGGTGAAGGCGGTTGGTTTATGTGTGAAATTTGCATGGCTTAGCACATTTTCCCTAAGCAAAGTTTTTATCAGATGTTAGTATCTTGTAGACACCTGCTGAGAAAATCCTTAACATGCAAAATACAACCCTTTCCACATCTTCACACACACACACACACAACGCAGTTAACAGTAGATAGTGAAGTAGTATGCTGATCTCTATAGTATTTGCGTTTTCCTCATTTATGTATGTAAATAACAGCTGAAGTTCCTGAAACAATAACAACATGTGTGTGTGTGTGTTATTCTGTATATGTGTGTGTGTGTTATTCTGTATGTGTGTGTGTGTTATTCTGTACATGTGTGTGTGTGTATGTGTGTGTATGTGTGTGTTATTCTGTACATGTGTGTGTGTTATTCTGTATATGTGTGTGTGTTTGTGTGTGTTATTCTGTACATGTGTGTGTGTGTGTTATTCTGTATATGTGTGTGTGTGTGTGTGTTATTCTGTATATGTGTATGTGTTATTCTGTACATGTGTGTGTGTTATTCTGTACATGTGTGTGTGTGTGTTATTCTGTATATGTGTGTGTGTGTGTGTGTGTGTGTTATTCTGTATATGTGTATGTGTTATTCTGTATATGTGTATGTGTTATTCTGTACATGTGTGTGTGTTATTCTGTACATGTATGTGTGTGTGTGTTTCGGTTGTTTCTCAGTAATGAGATCAAATGTGAATAGAGACTCCTGCTTTTAAAATGGATCTTGAGGACTCAAGTAATGTCACACGTGTTAAGATGTCAATGGAGTCTGAGGAGATGTAAAGGCAGATTTTTAAGAGAAGGCAGATTTTAATCACATTTCTCTTTCAGGTACACACAGCATTAGCAGGTGACCTTCCCCTATAAACACACCCACAGTAACCCGCTCACAGCCGCTCTGTCCCTCCCTGCTGATAATGTCATCTAACATCTCTTCTTGTCAAAAACAGCAAGACACATAAACACATTTAAGCAGCTCATCAGACGGCATCCCTCCAGACTCCTCTCATGATCTCAATTATTAACCAATAACCAATTCATTAGGCCAAAAATGAAATAAATTAGATTTCTTTAAATGGACTACAAGTAAACAGTATGAACACCAACAAAAGCCTCTTTTTAATCTAAAATCTTAAAAAACATAGCACCCTAATATGGGTAGGTTATTAAACAACTGAGGTTAATAGAAAGTCTCCAGTAAGAAACAAAAACGATACACACTTGAGTGTAAATGCACATACCTGAAAACCATTGGACTTGTTGTAGTGCATGTTGAGCACTCTGTAAAGCTCAGAGTCAAAGCTCACGCTGAGGTCATCAGCGGACAGAACTCCATCACTGACGGTCTGCCGAGCAAACTTCTCCATCTGAATGTAGTAGAACTCTCGGAAGTTACTGAACCACTTGATCAGCTGAGATGTGATGCACCTGTTAAACTGACAGACATTAAAAATATTCACATTAGACGTGACCAACCAATCAATCACAGTCAGCGATAAAAATGTTTCAAGACCACCATAACTGAACATTATTAATTCTGTGTGGAGCACGTTTTATGGTTTTATGGATGAATGCATGAATGATAGAGGGATAGATTGGTGGATAGAGGGAGAGATGGAGGAGCAGATGGATGGATTGATGGATGATAGATGGATGTGTGGAAAGATAGATGATAGAGGAATGGATAGATGGATGATGTGGATGGATAGATGGATGATAGAGGGATAGATTGGTGGATAGAGGGAGAGATGGAGGTGTGGATGGATTGATGGATGATAGATGGATGATGTGGATGGGTGAATGGACGGATGGATAGATAGATGGAGGCATTGATAATGATAAAGGGATTGATGAAAGACGAATGGGTAGAGAAAATGAGGAAATGGGGAATAATATGGAAGAAATGAATGACAGGGCAAAACCCAAAGTCAAAAACTCCAGAGATGAGTAAAAGTGTGTGATAAGATTAAATATGTGACAGTATGGAGAAGGAAATAACGTAATTATGAATCAATAAAACCAATATTCTCAAACCAAAACATTTAAAGTCCCAGCATTTACTACTGCAATAATCCACTATAACACCTATAACAGTTTCTAAGTGTTACTGAATGACATTTAAGAGTAATAACATGCATGTTCAACGCCATTACATTTAGTATAACGCAGTTGACATGTTTATTTGACATTTGACAAGCAGTGGTAACAATTATTTGCTTATTAAAATGTAGAGTTGCCGTGAATGTCACATCAAACCATCAGCTCTCGAGCCGTGTGCTGGTATTACATTATGAACACAGTGAACATGTAATGTAGGATTATATCAGTCTGCGCTCACCTTCACATCTGAGAAGTACATCTTCAACATGTTGGAGCTTGGGTATCTGGCATAGAAGAACATCAGCTTGGCCTTCTTCAGGTGGTTTGGGGATAAACCCTCCTGGATGTGACGCCAGCAGTGAAGGAAAATGAGCACGATGCAAAGGATTAAGATTTGCTTGAAATTATCATCTCATCACTCAAGGTGTCAAAGCGTCTCGGGCAATTTCACGTAAAAAAAACCACGGCCGACAGATTTTTACATCAGACAGGCATTTAACAGGCAAAGCGAGCAACGTCTTTCACCGATCTGAAAAACCTCCAACCAACTCCAGATGTCAAAGAGATAAAGACGTAATTTGCATATCACCTTCAAATGTGTTTGAACTCTTACTTTAGGAGTGACAGACGGTCTGGTGATAGACTTGGTAAAAATCAGTTTCAAGGGAACACAGGGTTATCTCTCACTTTCTCTCAATAAAAGATTAAAACTATGTTTTGCTGTAACATACAGTTCTTTATTACACTGGTCACTGGAATATTTTATTTTTATTAATCAAAAGCATCATTTAATCCACATGTCAGACGTCTGTACAACTGTCCAATATTTCAGCCAAAGATGCACATTTTCCTCCATCCTTTAGCATTCATCAATAATCTCTATGAGCTAAAAACACTTTGTTAGTTCAAACTGCACTGCATGTGACATTCTTACAAAGGGACGTTCTCCTGCGCTGATCTCCGCCAGACAACAAAATGGCTGATTAGGCAAATCTGCCAGACAAAGAGAGCCGGTCCGCCTCCTCTATGGCCTTTCTGCTCTCTGACATCAGCACTCGGCCTTTTGTGTTACTGTCAAACACAAAACATCCCAGCAGAGAGAGAAGGAACTTTTACCTGCTAACACATCGAATAGCAGATTTCTCTGACTCTTTGAAAACATCTCAATCTGATTGACCACATTTCGGACCCTACATTGAATATGAGTAACAAATGTGCTCCAATGCATCTGCTTTAAATAATTATTAATTATACAAAATACTGGTACTGACAATAACTTTCATACAACAAACCATGAGTATTGATCATCGATTATTATCGTGTTAATTTGACGAATGTGAAAATATCATAAATAATTCAGCATTAGTTCACCACAATAACTACAAAATCTCTCTCCGCTTTCCTACACCCAAGTTTTGTGTGTGATTCATTGGCTAAAAAAATAGAAAACACACAATAAACAATATTAAATATGAATTTGACTGATTAGCATTATTGATTAAAAAACGTTTCAATACATTGACTACATGTATTGTATTGTACATGTATAAGTATTAACTACACTGCAAATAATGTATATCTTACTCAGAATTGTTGTCTTGTTTTACAGTACAAATATCACATTTTTTTAAATCAGGATATATTTCCTCGATAAGCAAAGTGACACAAGCTATTAAGTTTTGTTTTAAGAAAAAAAAAGAATAAAGAAGTTTATGCTTAAAACAAGAAAAAGAAACCTTAAATTATGTACTGAAAGAATAGATAAAACTTAATTCAAGTTTATTTTTCTTACCCTATTGTTTTAAGCATAATCTCACATTAATTTATTCTTTTTTTTCATAAAACAAGGCATTGACATTTTGCTTATCGAGGAAATATATCCTGATTTAGAAACTTTTAGATATTTGTACTGTAAAACAAGACAAAAATTCTAAGTAAGACATTGATTTTTGCATGTAGTTATATACAGCCTGATGTCTCCTATTTGTAATTAATCATTTTGCTTTTGGTCTTTACTTTCTTTATGGTAAAAAAACTACAGAATACTGAGACAAGAAAGACATTGTTTCTAATCTTTGCATAAACTTCTTTGTTAAGCAAAGTGCAATGTTTTGACATCCCACAACAAAGCAAGCAACATCTGGAAGGTACGGCTATTGTTTAATTGCTTTTCATCTGTGTTTTTATATCTCCCTGTACTGTTTTGTCTCTCTTTGACTGTCATTTCTGAATGACACTGGAGTGGAAAGCACAAGCCCCTGGGTCAGGAGACAAGACAAGCGGCCAAATGAAAGACAAACAGACACACCTGTCTAGCAGAAGAATAAAGAATAAACAAAAAGAGAAAATGTCGTGTGGCAACCAAGCGGCAGCTGATGGCCCTGAGGTTGTGGACGGATTCTTTATTTACACCCCCATTATGTAGTTCGTAATACAGACTACATCGCTGATCAAAAATGTAATGGTTACTTTAATTGCACATTTAACCCTGGTTGAAAGTTTTGGTATGCTGATTTTTAACAAATAAATATAAATAGATCTATAATAATAATTATTCATGTTTTTATTTAATTCTTTATTTGTTATTTAAACCAATTATTTATTTCAATGTAAGATACTACACAGAAACGACAAAGTAGCCACAGCCTGACACACATCTCTCTGAAAATGGAAGTACATGTCTCGATGACAAAGACCACAGCAGCTGTGACTGGTTCTGCTTTGATATCAAGACTCAAGCGAGATTAAAAACTAAACCTGCAGGTTCATTCTTTATCTCATTGACAGACTCAAAGGTCATAGGGTAGCTTTAAAGTGAGTAAATAATAACTGAATTTCGAGTGAACTGTTCCCCTTAGTGTAACTACAGTAAGACATGCAATGAAGAAAAGCTTGTAAAAAAGTTTTTCATTAAATCTGAAGCATCATTTCTCTTTTGAAAGGATATTGTACTCCCTGAGTAAGGCAAGATGTCTGACATATCCTGAAGGTCTCCACATTCAGATTTGATGAATGAGAGTGACAGACCTTCAGCAGCGGTTCCCAAGTGAACGGGTGAGCAGGAACGATGATGCCTTAGATGGTGACCGGAGGCCATTTTGGTTTGCACGCTTATGGTTTCTCGAGACAGATCCATTGAGTCAAGAGAGCCTTGGTCTTTACCGGAGTATCCTGCACCTAATGCATTCTGGAATGAGTAACTCATGAAAGGAAGAGGAAATGGATGCCGGAAGGATGGGTTACTGAAGCCCATGTTGGCAGAAAGAGAAGAAGTGTGAAGAGAGGGATGTGGGTGACCGCCAAGTGCTGAGGATTGATGGTGTTCAGATGCAGACTTTCTCACCACCAGGGACAGTGCCTCGGTCTGGTTGTTGCCGCTAGGAAGAGGTGCTCCACCAAATGATCCAGGTGGGCCGGGAATGATGAGGTCACCGAGGCACTGTACCCTCTGGAAGTTTGGGTTGTCCCCATTAACAAAGCAGTCCTGGGTTGGTGGGAGTGATGGGTATACTTGCAGCGCTGGCCGAAGAGGTTTGGAAAAGACTTTCACTACGGTTTCTACCACTTGAGACATGGCAGAGTTTAACTCCTGCTTCAGGGTTTCTGTCAAATGTTTGCTCTCTTCATGCAAGGAGATGAAATCTTTGCCCCTCAGAGAACCATCCCTCTTGGATTTCTTATCAACCGGCAAGGCTTGTTCAAGAATCTTTGCTTGATTCAGAAATCGTCCAGGATCCAAATCTAGCATTTCATTGTCTGAGCGATCGTCCACTAAATCTTGAATGAGGTGTTCATCACCATCGATAAGCCCTTCATCAGATCGTACGCTGTCTTCTGAGATATTCCCCCCATCTGGTTCAGAATCTGTGCTATCGTACATCTGGAAGAGCTTCTCTTGAAGTTGTCTGAGCTGTTTCTGCATGTCCTCCAGCTGCAGTTTCAACTGCCGGCGTTCTTCAACCTTCTGCTCCTTCTGTCCAGAAAGCAGCTGCCGGTGCTGCTGCTGCTGAGGTAATTTTTGCTTTCTCTTGTTTTCACGATAACTCTCTCGAGGGCTACAGGACTGTGGAGGACCCTCTGTTTCTCCTTCTTCTTCCTGCCCATGATCTTTTCCACTGTGTGCCATCACGTTAGGCGAGTGGCTCATTCCACGAATTATGTTCTCGACACGAGCACGCTTGGCCCGAAGGTGCTCATCATTCAACCGCTCCGAGTCAAACTGACACAGCGTGGTGTGTCCAATTGGCGATAGACGCTCTTGAGGGCTGTCCCGGGATGAAACGCTGCAAGTGTCCTCTTGTCTTGCTTTAAATTCGTCTCTCCCTTGTTCTCCACCACTCACCTTTGACACACTTCGCTTGAGCAGTTTTCTGATGATAGTAGCACTATGAAAAGGTACCATGGCATCCTCATACGAACTGGCTCTCTTCAGCAATTTTCGAAGAACGGTTGACTTAGGCGCACCGAAGTCCACGTGCCCGAGCTGAGCCGCTTGGCTCTCCAGCACATCCTGCTTCAGGCTGTGACAGGAGTTCATGACGGTGGATTTGGCCGCACAGGTATCAGTGATAATGACTGAAGCTGTTTGGGTAAAGGTAGCAGCTGAGCTCACAGTTCTTTTCACTCCAATGTCCACCCGTCTTCTCTTGGTTTGTTGGTTTAGAGAGATCTCTGTGCCATGGTCTGGCATTACTAGTGCTGCAACTGAGCCATTTGAGCCAGTAAACGTGGACTTTGGCAGTACTAGGAATACAAAAGAAATAAAATAGGTCAATTGTGTAAAAACCAAAATGGGTATTTACGATAAATGACATTGTTTTTACGTAAACATTTTGCATAATATGCATTAGTAGTTTCATAAAAAAAAGTGTCTTGAACGAAACAGAAGGATTTTAGTATGCCCTCTAACTAAAGCACTGCCAAAACTGGCCTTTGTGATTTTCCACAGACCGAATGACAAATAGCTATAATAGTTAATACTTCAAAATGTAATTGCAACATTCTGATATTTTCTTTGTATCCTCTTTCTGTGAGAAATAAACAATTTCCTAGTTTACCTGTGTGACTACCACAACACTCACCTCCCAATATCACACAGTAAATTAAAACCTTTGCAAAGGGATGTAAACTTGTGGTCACAATTAGACAATTAGGCTCTGTGAGGGTTAGAAAGGGATATAAAACACTATTATAATAATATGATAACCACTTCATCTGTGTAATGTTCTCTCTCTCACTGTTCACTGTGTGTGTGGGGCGAACAAATGTCCCCACAAAGATAATAGCAGTATTTTTTTAATCGTATAGGGACATTTTGTGGGTCTTTTTGGAGTCCTACACCATACAATATAAAGTTTGTACAGTAGAAAATGATGTCTACAGTGTGTGTGTGTGTGTGTGTGTGTGTGTGTGTGTGTGTGTGTGTGTGTGTGTGTGTGTGTGTGTCTTACTGTCCATCTTATATGATACAAGCTGAAATTTCCTACTTCCTTTTTGTCAAAATCATACTGTGTTTCAGTTGAATAAAGGATTTCCAAAATTACCATTTTCAATCGTACATTATAAAACTAAAACCTTCACACACATATAGAGAAAAAGCCTTTGAAAATCAATAAAAAAAATAATTAAAAATATAAATAACTGTGGGCAGCGGCTCCTCATCAGGGAGATAAAACCACAAAGCATAATAAATCATTTGTTATTATTTATAAAACAACAACAACAACAATAGTAAAACGAAGAAAATCTCCAAAAGATTGAAACATTATTTATTTTATGTTTAACTTAGTTGTACATCATCGCATCTTCTCGAGACACGGCTAATGACATTCAGTGGTAAATACACCTGCCGTGGACAAAACTTCAGATGAGGAACTAAAACAAGCAAAAATTACCACCTAAACCCACAGTTTCTGCTAAAACACATCAAACCACTGCCACTAAATACCACTAAATAAATACAGAGATAAAGATAAAGTAAATATAACTAAAAAACCGCATCTATCTGACCGATGTTGTGCGGATATTATTCCACATAAATGCAAAAATAATGAAAGCAAATTAAAAGTATTTTCAAGGTATTAAAGTAGGATAGTTAACAATAAAACACATGAACGTCAGCATATATCACTTACCTCGCAAATGAGTGCAGAGGAATCGCTGTTTCGGGCGAGATGTCCCACAGAAACAGTAGAGAAAGTGACTGACTGGACCCGAGATGTCCCACAGAAACAGTAGAGAAAGTGACTGACTGGACCCGAGATGTCCCACAGAAACAGTAGAGAAAGTGACTGACTGGACCCGAGATGTCCCACAGAAACAGTAGAGAAAGTGACTGACTGGACCCGAGATGTCCCACAGAAACAGTAGAGAAAGTGACTGACTGGACCCGAGATGTCCCACAGAAACAGTGACCGGACCGGAGCTGAAACTCCTGCGCCTGTCAGCGGCACTTAAAGACGCGACTGAAGGAAACCGGAAGACTCCTGTCATTAAAGCGTCGTGATGTAACGAGCGCATCCACCAATAAGAACAGCCCAATAACTCATGACAAGCTACACACAAACTACAATCGATGTTATTACGACACATCAAGAATATAAAATATGAATCCTGATCTGAACAGAATCTGGTTTATTCTTTAGATTCTGGTTTATTCTGGTTTAACTCCTTTAAAGGATGCCTTTAAACTTCAGATTTTTATTTTCTCTGATATGACTCAGAACAAAGTAGAATTGAAGTGTTTTTATCCTTCTCAGTTTAAACAAACGCTAAATGTACACGTATTTATAACAACCATTAGAGAAAAATAAGGCGCTTTTACTTTACCCTATTTTTTATTTATTGCAAATATTTCATTAACATTGTCCTGCTTTATACATTTCAACGCAATATCGGAAATGAATTATTCTTAGTTTAGATTTTGGATATCGTCCATATTTCCATTATGACGTGTTTGCTTCCCTCTTCCTGTAAATTTTTCGTTGTGTATTTATTTATAGGATTTATTTTATTTGGCAATTTTACGCTTTCTTCCTGCCGTGCAGATCACTAGCCTACACAGTGTACTTAAATAACTTATAACAGGAAAAAAACCACACATTAAATAATACAATAAAATTTCATTTCATTTTGCAAATCGACAAAGCTTGCCTGTGTAAACATCCAAACCACCAATATGGGTCATACATTGTTTGAGGTCTAAACTAATAAAATCAAAAAGTTGATTTTATATCCTTCACAGATTCCCATTTTTGATTTTCCAGAAAGGAAAGATGTTTTCGTGTGGTTTGGTTTGACTGATGTCGAGTCCCTGCGGTGCGCGGCGTTGGAAACACATCACATCATTACAGGAGTGTGTTTGTGAACGGAAGTGTGTGTGTTTGAGGATGAAGGATGTGTTTGCTGCCGTTGGCATCAGTCACCGTGAGCACTAAAGACCTGTAATAAACCCGTGCTCTTATTTCCTTCATCACATCTCCCCGCGTCAGAGCGCGCACCGGAGGCGCGTGGCACAGGAGCTTTATTGCTTCAGAGGTGAAATTAAATATATATCCATTGTACGAGAATGACCTGTTTTAATTAACATCTTTTGTTCTAAATTAAAGAATCACAGATTTATAGCTGCTGTTGTACACCAAAGTTCAGGATTATGAACATTGGAGACAAGATCTTTGGAACAAGCGGTTATAATCATGCCAGTTTGGCCCAAACTAAATCTCAACAGACAGAGAACAAGAGAGATACAGGAGGTCTGATGTCCAGCATCCTTAATAGCCAACGAGCTGTTTATCTCCTCTGCTCATATGCTTTGAGTAAAACACACTGGAGAACAAGCAGATAAGCCACTAATCTGTGATGGTCATCATAAGACTTTTAGTCAGGGTCCCTGTTCTTGCAATATGATTACACTCTTAAAAAAATAAAGGTGCTTCAAAGGGTTACTTACAGTGATGCCATAGAAGAACTATTTTTGGTTTCCTGAAGAATCTTTTCGTCAAAGGTTCTTAAAAGCATCATTTCATGTGTACCTTTTTATAGTCTAATGAACCTTGTTACAGTACAAAGAACCTTTTGTGAACCTTTTTTCTTTGGATGTTGAAGGATCTTTATGAAACCATACAAAAATGGTCCATCTATGGAGAAGCACAATTTTTAAGAGTTTATGAGGAAAGTCATGTGGTGGGAAAAATGAACAAAAGAAAAAATAGAAGATAACAATCATAAATAGCATGTTGTTAGATGTTTATTTATCTTTTTTATTTCCACTCTGTGCTTTTACTATGTGTATAGTTTCTTTATACAGTGAACAGCATTTACATTTTTTAAGTACAATTTTAAAGTTAGCTTAATAAGTTATCTTCACAGTTTTTACATTATTTCAACTCATCAAATTAGGATAAACAATTTCAACTTATTTTTTATAAAGTGAGCAAACATTTAAAAGAAAATTAAGCTAAGTTGACTGTACTTAAAAATGTAAGGCAGCTAAGATTTCATTTTATAAAATGTAATTCTAATCAGCTGAAATCTTACAGTGCTACTCTGACTTTGTATGACCCACATTCAGCGCGTCCAGGTTAAAAGCTCAAGGGTTCCAGACGGCTGTAAATCACTCTGTCCGCATCATGCATTTATACATACAGACCTAAAGGCCATTCATTTCCACATTATGAGTGACCTATTCCTGTGCTTTGATGTTCTCTTGACCCGCTGCCCTTCTGAATGACTTGAAACAGCGCTCCAGATTTGACTGCTATTTTCATAAAGACTAATTCTTCGTGAAAGCGAATGGAATAACACAGATAAGAGGCGGCGCTCTGTAGTACACAAGAAGCGGTAGTTCTAGTTGACCTCAAAGTTCCTCACAGGTTCAACATCTGTTTCATTTAGCCGTTTTTACGAGGAAGTGAGAAGATATCTTACAATAACAGTCACAGGTAAAAACAGTCTCCGGTTTTTTTGGCAATACACTGCTGTCTGGAAAATAAGCTAGTCCCTAAATAATACCAATATGATGCTTTTAAAGAGGTGAGTTAACAAAATTCTGTTATCATTTTTAAGCCTGATGTGATTTCAAACATGAATTATGACTTTATCTTTCATGATGTTTCTGCTGCTCTTTTTATGCCATGAAAGATTATAGTGACCAAATCAAAAATAACAAATACAACGAATCAAGCGTTAAACTAAGCGTTAAAGTCAAGCGTTAAACTACATGAATGGAGGTGTAAAATGTCATTTAATCTCACTGATGTCTAACAGAAATACATGAGATATTTAATAGATCTACGAACGGTTCTTTACAGCAATGTCACAGAAGAACCATGTTTGGTTCATCAAAGAGCCATTTCATCTTACTTTTTATAGTCTTAAAAACCTTTTTACACTACAAAAAAAAAACGTTTTATGGAACCAAACAGCCAGCAATGTTGCATCAAATGTTGGCATCATGAAGCACCTTTATTTTTTACACCCCAAACCAGAACTGTGTTCATTTGAACTCATAACAATTGAATATCATATATCAATAATGTTATTAAATTCACTTTAAACAAGCAAACAAAAGCAAACACATGTATTCTTTGTCTTATACAATTTTGTGTTTTCTTAAAAAATGAAAGAATTTCCAACACATATTTATCGAGTACCCCCTGGTTTAGTAGACCCTGTGGTACATGTATTTCTAATTGGTGTTCTAGAATAACTCCACTGTAGGTCACAGACACACACAAAGACACGCGCCACCTGCCCTCCTCTCATAAATCTATATGTCTGTGGTGTGGAGGGCACTGTGCACCTTGTCAAAAACACCTCCATTAAGTGCTGAATAAACCACAACATCCTGCCCTCTGCGGCACTCCAGAGACCCGGACAAAGACTGCGGCCCACCAGCAGCGCTTCCCTTCGGCCTCCATCCATCCATCTCCTTCCCTTTCGCTCGACTCTCACTCTTTCCTCAGGCACTGCATGTTCCTACGCTGTACCGCGGTCCTCTGCTCAAAATGATTTTTTTCCCCTAATTCCAATGACTTCCTGTTTCCTGTGATGTCATGATGGAGCAAAGTCGGCACTTAACTGGAGGATGCCGACACCCATTTCCTGTCGTGTGCCAGACTCACTGATGCGGTCAAGTGTGTGCGTTCACCTTATACGTGTGTATGTGTCGTTTACTGTGATTCTGCAAAGGAAATGTTCCATATCTGGGACGTTAGATAAAGAACAGTGTCATGAGATGATGTTGTATCACCCGTCCCATCTGAGTAAAAATCACTCTCCAGAGACAAACTCTAAAGTGTAGCACTACTGTAACCTGATTGTTATTTTAGTAGGCAAGTATTTTTGATGAAAGATTTTGTCGTGACGCTAATGTTTTTAATCTCCATAAAAATAAACCTCAGAGGTGCCAATGGAAGGATTGTGTTATTCCCTCGTTCATAAACAATGTTATAAAAAGATTTTTCTGCTCATAAACACAACATGTCATTCCCACTGGAGAAGTGACAAGTGTTCTTTATAGCGTTCGACCCCTGAAGAGGACACTGTGATAAACAGCAGCATCTCCTGTCCAGAGAGAGAGAGAGAGAGAGAGAGAGAGAGAGAGAGAGAGAGAGAGAGAGAGAGAGAGAGAGAGAGAGAGAGAGAGAGAGAGAGAGAGAGAGAGAGAGAGAGAGAGAGAGAGAGAGAGAGAGAGAGAGAGAGAGAGAGAGAGAGAGAGAGAGAGAGAGAGAGAGAGAGAGAGAGAGAGAGAGAGAGAGAGAGAGAGAGACAGAGAGAGAGAGAGAGAGAGAGAGAGAGAGAGAGAGAGACAGAGAGAGACAGCATATTGTATATTCAGCATTTTGAGCTCATCTGACCTCTCCTGTTTTCTTTAAGGACTCTGTTTATCTAAATCTCATTTTTTGCTATGACACCTGGCTAATACAAATCTGTAACTGCATCACTTTGCCATCTACACTGTATAAATGATTCAACAGCATGAACTGGATCTACAAAACAAGACTTACGTTTCATGATGTTCATGAATCATGTATTCAGTTTTTCAAGTTATCTGTGCTATTAGTAAGCAGTAAGGTATGAGACGCTGTGCTTTATCATGAATAAAACACAACTACTGACATCACAATTAAGAACTGATTACAATAGTTTATAGTGTCTATGATAATTTTGTACATTAAGTTGAAATTATGTCATGAAAAAGAAAGACACCACAGAATGAATGAGAGATATCACAGAAACAAACAACAGATGAGACACATGAGTGAGTAAATTTCTGTTTAAAACCTAGTCAGTCACAAACACACACACATTTGACCTGTGTTTAATCTTGCTTTCCATCTGTGTAACCCAGCTGGATTAAAATGAGTTTTTAGCAGATTTTTGGAGACACCAGGCTTTAACTGAGATTACACACACACATGCCAGCACTTTCAGCCAACACACACACACACACACAAAACTCTTCTTAAACACAGACTGTATTTTCATGTGATTAAAGTGATATTAAGATATGGCTTAGCAAACACGTCTTGCAATGATGATCGTGATTATTGCTGTTCCATTCACCCATTAAACAGATGAGAAAACAGAAAGCAGTGTGTTGCTTTAAGACCCACAAACATTCATCACAGTAATTGATGTTAAGTCTGATTAAGTGATATTAATAATCTGACAGAGATGAAATTACATTCTGAACATAAATGCTTCTACAGTTACAACAAATGCTGGCTGTAACATCCATTTAGTCAACACACAGTATTTTACCCTAAAGAAATAAATATTATTTTCCATAAATGAGGATTTGTGAGTGTAGTGCATTCCTTTACTGTAATCCTATTAACACAAATCATTTGTCAAGAAAAATAATGTTAAGAAATGATACTGAAGGAGAATGAGTATTGTTGTAGTTAAATCAAATTTCATTAGATTAGTATAAAAGCATCAAGTCAAACGTGAGGAATATCAGTGTGTGAATATAAAAGCAGATAAATGTTTATGAGTATTAATGAAGTAAACCACATTCCACATTAATCACCTACCCCCTAATGGATTATAATCTCAGATTAAATCCACACACACACACACACACACATACATGTTTTATGGGGTCTTTCCATAGTCATAATGATTTTTATATGTACAAACTGTACATATTTACATATATCACTTATTTATCAAAGAGAGGTGTAAGACCATTTAATACCTGAAGTCTTGTTTATTTCTGGATCATGCAGTCAAAGACAAAAGTAATGTGACTCAGAAATCTTTTGAAATCTTCATATATATGTATATGTAGACAAATCTTTTTAACACAAAACAAGATTTTTAAATCAGATGACTTACTGGGTTGGATAAATTACCTTAACGCTGCGTTTATTTTCTTTTTGAGCATTAACACCGTGTCCTGGAAAGGAACAGAGACTCGTATAGCACAAGTAACCTCCAGACTGCTGATGTCAGCAGTTATTGGGGACTTTGTTTCCTTACAGGTGATGCTGTGAATGCTCGCTGACAGATATACACTTCCTCTCATTTTCCACTTTACAGAACAGAAGAAAAGAGAGAAGTCAAGCCAGGAGGGTCATGCACTGACCTTTGCTTTCTTCCTGACCCGTCTATATTCAAATGCTCGGTGTGTGTGACAGAATGAGACAGATGGATTGATACGTTAAAGTCAATGTGAACTCAACACAGACCCCGTTTTTAAAAAATGAAAATACCAGAGTTAACAGTACAGGTTCATTAAGAGTTTATTGAATGATCAGAACATCAGACAGGTTAGTAGTTTTACATGGAGGTTGTGCTTGTGTTGTTATTGTGTTGTCATGTGCAAAGGTCTCTGTACATGCATGCATACAGCTTTTTGTAAACACTTTTAATATGAAGCACAATAACTGTCAAAGAATGTGTTAAAACTAACTGATTTTATACTTTTATATGCTACACCTTCAAATAATATAAATGTATATAATATGAAGATCATTTAAATCTTGTGTATTGTCTGTTAGCTGAGCAGTATTCAGCTCTGATATGAACAGATTGATGTTAGTGACTTTTGTATGAATCTGGGTGGATTCAAACAAATGCACTTGTTTTCCAAGCATTTCATATTTTACAAACCTTTACAGTAAACCTTCACTTAAATATTGCATTGAAGAATTGTAAAACATCATCTCATAAATAGATTAATAAACAACTGCAGTCAGACATAAAAAACAAAGGACATCAGTTTGAGAGATGCAGGTCATTTATAAACGACTGTATGTGTGAAAGATTATTTTAGTCAGTTCAGTCCTTTCATCACATTCCTGATTTAGTTTAATTGGTCCAGTTCACATGTGCGAAAAACGGATGAGACTTTATATCCTCCACACCGGCTACTCCTGAGCCCAGTCTCTCCAATGGATTATACTGCAACAACTACAGACAGACAGAGAGACACGGTCAACACATTCTACTTACTGTTTACAAACTATATTTCATGATACAACATTTCAGCCATATATCCGATTACTGTTTTACAAGAAAATATTTGATATGTTTGATATGACGTGTATATTTGGGTAATGAACCCAAACATAAAATATTTTTGACAGACATCAATACTGTAAAATTGAAGTGATGTGGATTTAAAAACAGGATTGTAAGGTAATAATAATCATTTCAGTCAGTTTGTTGTGTAGTCTTGTATTGTTATTTTTACTCAGAGACTGTGGAGTGAAAGTTGTTTTTTTGTGTCACCTAAAAATAAAAATGATGTTATCATTTTATTCACCCTTATGTCATTCAAACCCTGTATATGACTCTTTCTTTTGTGAAACACAGATGAAGATATTTTGATAAACGCTGGTTACCGGCACCCATTGACTTTCATTGTACCTTGTGTTTATACTATGAAAGTGAATGAGTGCCGGTAACCAGCGGTTTACAAAATATCTTCTTCTGTGTTCTGCTGAAGCAAGAAAGTCATACAGGTTTGACATGACATGAGGGAGAGGAAATGTGACCCAGTCTGTGAAAACCCAGCTAAAGTCATTTTTTGTAATTTTTCTGTTTTCTAAATAAAATCATTCTACGTAATATAAAGAATATTCTGTGAGAATTTAACATTGATATCTTTAACACTGTCTGAGTAATGTCATGTCAAAGATTGAAATCAAAGTGAAATTAATAGGTGAAATCAAACTTTGATGCTCATTATCTCAGAATTAGATTTTTAGACTTTAGCCTGCTTTTTACAGACTGGGTCACAAATAATTAATATTATTTATATTAATATTTTTTGGGTAAACTAACCCTTTAAAGTGCAGATCCTGTTGTAAACAACTGTTATTTTAAAACTGTTATTTCATTATTAACCCTTAGCAGATTTTAACTCTGCATCCACATTTTTAATATTACTTTAAAATGTCTAGTATATTTACATTAAATACATATCGGAGCATTTTTCATTGTCCTCTAAACATAATACAAAGCGTTGCATAAACAAAGTGCTACAGTTATTCAATAATATACAGCATTACACAGCGATTCGCTTATGAAATAATCAAATCCACATGTCAAGCTTGTAAAAATACTATTATACCAGAATTATACATCTTTTATTTGCATGTGTACAGTGCACACTTAAAATATGTGCTGATTTACCTGTTCCAGCAGAGATCGAGCCTCATCCGAGACAAACTCTGGGATGTTCAGGGACGTGTGTCTGCTGATACCAGCAGGATGACAGTGATACAGGGACTACACACACACACACACACACACACAATCAACCTTTTACGTATAACTTGAACAGATTGTTTTCTATATACACATTATCTTCATTAAGACACTAAAATAACATCTTTGCCATCTACACCAACTTCACTACACCACACTAACATCAATATAGAAATTCATTAATAATTATTCTGAAAGTAATGAATGAAAGCACACTTACCTTTCCAACTAGAAGCTCAAATAAAAGTGCTCCAAAACTCCACCAATCACACGCTGCTGTCTCTTCACCAATCCCGCCCACTTCTACACAACACAACGATAACGGTTTATACGGTCAATAACGGTTTATTATTTCCATATTAAGTGACTTAAGAAGTTACAAAAATCAAAATTACGTTTATACAAATAAATGAGTATAAATAAAACAGGCAGGACAGACCTGGAGCGCAGTATAATTTCGAGACGGCATCAGGGTCACATGATTCCTCCACATCATTCCAGCTACAGAAATAAGTCAACTCAACATGACCTGTGAGAAAGAGAGAGAGAGAGAGAGAGAGAGAGAGAGAGAGAGAGAGAGAGAGAGAGAGAGAGAGAGAGAGAGAGAGAGAGAGAGAGAGAGAGAGAGAGAGAGAGAGAGAGAGAGAGAGAGAGAGAGAGAGAGAGAGACAGAGAGAAAGAGAGAGAGAGACAGAGAGAGAGAGAGAGAGAGAGAGAGAGAGAGAGAGAGAGACAGAGAGAGAGAGAGAGAGAGAGAGAGAGAGAGACAGAGAGAGAGAGAGACAGAGAGAGAGAGAGAGAGAGAGAGAGAGAGAGAGAGAGTCAATCAAACCACAGATGAATACAATAACTAAATCATATAAAGAAACAATATACTGTAGGGATAGTTCACCCAAAAATGAAAATGATGTCATAATTAATATGACATCATAAATATGACAGGAAATAATAAAATATTTTTTTTATTTTGGGTGAACTATCCCTTTAATGTTACTGCATATAAGATGAATTTTCCTTCGTTTATGCATGTGTTGTGGTGTGCAGTCTAACATTAATCTAATTTAAGATAAAGACGGATGTTTAAATAGGAAAACTATATTTGCTGTATTTGCTTAGCTACAGATCAGGTGGACTGTCTGGTCTTTATAACTAACAATATGAAGCTCACGTGTTTAACTGACGGATTATTTTGTGCATGTAGATATTTAACAGTAACAAATAGTTCTGTGATTTATTTTACTCTTTTACCCGAGAACAAGAACTATCTTAAGAGTCTAGGCTTAATATTCAGAATGTGCCATTATATGCACTTTAGTTAACCGGCAGACAGGTATCCTGTAATAAACAAGCAGTCAGTCCGTCTATTAGCTGTTATCACCATCTAGTGGTTTCTTCATGTTTCAGTAACAGGTTTCTGAAAGATTCAAACTCCAATTCTTCATTTATGACATCCAGTGTAGGGTAAATTACTTTGAAAAAGTAAGGAATTACTAATTATATCATCAACTTTGTATTTACATTACTCAAGACACAACTAACACTGTATAAAATATCTGCATTATGCATTACTTCTTTTATGCATTATGCTCCATTATGCTTTTACTTCTTAAAAGCCGTATCAGTATTGAACACATTGGCAATAAAAGAAAGAAACCCATTTTTAATATTTACATTTTTAAAACTTCACCTGAGGTTCATTTATTATTGTTTCTTACAGAATTGTTAAAAGTACCAGTTTAATGTTTAGACACAATTGACAAACATTTTCTCATGATTTTAAAAATCTTTTAACCTGAAAGTGTATATTTTAATGTTTGAAATGACTGTAATTAATATAATTTACAGTATATAATTTATAAAAAATATAATTTTGCCAATAATTCATTTCTTTAATTAGAAAACTAAAATGTTATTTTAAAAATAGTTTTTAAAAAAATAGTTATTTGGAGCAAATAATGAATAAAAAGCATATAGATAGAAATTCCTTCAGTGTTGTTTAAAAAGTTTCTCATGTAGAGACCTCAAGAAGCTGAATGATAAAATGTCAAGAGTATGATTTTACAAATTCTACACAAAGAGTGACTACTTCTGAAGATGATCAAATACAACATAGTGTTCATATATTTTGGATGCTTTTAGTCACAACATAATTCCCAACAATTGTGTTATTTCATGGTTTTGATGAGTTTACTACTATTCTAAAATGTGGAAAAAATCTAAATAGCGAGTAAGTGTTTCCTTTTTACTGGTACTGTACATACAGTATGTAATGCAAGTACATCATACATTACTGTAATTAAATCAAGAGTAAAGTAATCCCTTATATTACTTTTTAGGAGAAAAGTAATTTAATTGACGTAATCCTGAGTGTGTACGTGTAGCTCACCTGTGTTGTTCAGCAGTATGTTACTGGGGTTTAGATCTCGGCATATGATGCCCTCCTGATGCAGAGCGTCCAGAGCCACGATCATATCAGCTGCCCAGCTTCTCACCAGAGCCTCGGGGATACGCGTCTGTAACGCCACCTCTGCCAACTCATCCAGCTCTCGAAACAACCTGTGCACGCTCTTACCCTCCGCCTCGCCCGAAATCTCCTCCGATCCCAACCCAGCATTCTCATCTATGACACAATCAATGTGAGGTCGGAGAACGGCTGCGTCCGGCCCGTCTGAGGGCTTAAGGGAAGAGAGAGTATGTTTGTTTAACTCAAAACCGTCTGTGAATGGTTTACTCTCTAAAGAGTTAAATGTGGCTACATCGACGGACAGGTCCAACTCTGTCTCCTCTCCTCGCTGAAGAACGTCCGGCCGGCCGAACGTGGGGGAGGTTTTGGACCCTATGGCGAACGCTCCTGCTCTGGTGTAAAGCTCCTCCTCTGTCGTGTCTGTCGCTCCGCCTCCGACCGCCGGGAGATTGACTAACAGATCGGGCGGCTGTGCCTCATCGGTGCAGTTCTCGGCAGTTTCCTCCAGTATGGCCTCTTTAAAAGAAATGACCGGCACCAACTCGCTCAAACCCTGTTCGCCGTCAGACATCCAAGAATCGGGCACGTTCTGTGGGATGGGTTCAGCAGAAGTGAGAAAAATAAACAAAAGCTTTTACAAAGTGTTTCATCACAAACCTACATAAAAGCGTTCCTTCTCTGGATACTTCACCCTACCTCTTCTGAAACCTCTACATCAGGGTCTGAAAGTATCAGCTTGCAGATGTCTGTGCTATCTTTGCTCTCGTTGTGGAGAAGGTCCGTGGACGCCGACGGATTCAGACGGTCCACAGATCGCGCCGACTCCTCCTCCTCCGTAAAGAAACGCAGCTCCTGTTCCGAAATCGGCGAGCACAAGCTACCCGTGCTCATCATGGAACACGTGCGATTCAATTCAGGTGTTACCGCGGCAGCATCCTCCTCCGCCTCCTCGGCGTCATCCTGCACGGTCAGCGCGTCCGGCTCGACCTTCTCCTGCTCGTACTCGTTGCACAGCGTCAGGTAGCTGTTTGTGCATTCCTCTTCAGACGTGCCATCCGAGTCTTGCGGCGGGGTCACTGAAGGACACTCCCCGAGGCTCATCTGGGGCAGGTGGGTTTCTGCATCTTCCCCCTGCTGTGAACCCGCATCGCTGGAGCCGGTCGGCACGGGGCTCGGAGCCGAACAGACTACGGTGGTGTAAGGTTTCTGGATGAAAGGGATGTCGAAGCTTTTGTCAGGACTATTGCTGTGCAGATACTTGCAGATGTGAGACCAGAGTTTACCACCTGATGAGACAGAAAGCAAGCAGCACTTAACAAACTCCTTCACACTGTAAACAGTAAACACAATAAGAAAACACGTCGTACCCTCAGCATACTGCAGTAATAAAAATATGGAGTCCTCAGAGATGATGAATTTCTCCAGTCCAACCATGTGAGGCACAGAACGGGGAATGACAGTTTTTTTAACACGTCCACACTCGTTGCTTTTCCTCAGACCCTGAACCCACACACAGAGTTACAGATGTAAAACATTCTTTATTCATCAACTGTGATTGAGTCTAGTGCTGTCATGTATAAACAAGACACTCACTTTCAAAATAAAAGTCTCCTGTGTTCTTTTATCCATCACTAACAGCACCTGCACACAAAACACACATGTGAACCAAAACATTAACACATTCATAGTGTCAATCATCCAAAACCAGATTTGAGTATGAGACACACCAACAACCAACCAATATTTATTGTAGTCTTCCGTCATCTACAAGTGACTGACAAGTTATAAAACTGTCTTCATGTCTATGTAAACTTCCGCTCACTCACCTTATCGATGACGCCCAGCACTCTGTAGTGTTTCAACTCATCCGAGTAAGTTTGTTCAGTCCACGAGACGCCACAACACTGCGAGCCCAACGCCTGCGGAAACACCACACCAACATAAACACATATGACATACCAAACATCACACATCAGCATCAAACATGCAACAACAGACAGAACAATACACAATCAAGGGGTAAAGGGGAATTTGTTGGTAAAGGTGAAAGGTCACAGACACTGACCCTGCTCTGAGTGGAGCTCTGACCCATGCTGTCTTTCAAATGTGTAGAAATGAGCTCGGCACGCATTAGATATTCTGCCGTCTTTTTTTTCACAGCCTCCCGTCTTCTGGGACTCCCTTCTCCTGAGACGCACAAACAAACACACAGTGAATGCACACATAGAAACAGCACAAATCACAGACATACTCAGTTGTGTTTGTACCTTGCACACCCTGCAGCAGAAGATCAACACCTTTCTGATAGTAGGAAAACGCTGCCGCAAACTCCTGCTCCACCTCTTTCTGCACGGCCAGCGCGATCTGCTCGCGGGCTTTCTCCAGGTAATCTGTCCTCCCCGTACAGTTCCTGAGACCGGGGGCAAAGGTCAAAACTCCACCGCTACGACTGGACTCCACTCCCGCCCGGCCTGGGGGCGTCACTGGCTGCGGGACAGGAACCGGGCTGCTGCGTGTTGGAGAAACGCTGGCCGATGGCATTCCATCATCTACGGCAGTCGCAGAGTCTGAATCAGGTGCATGAGAACTCAACAGACTGCTGCTGCTAACACCTACCAGAATACAAACGAAGCCATGTGAATCAAAAACACAGAGTTGATTTTAATAGACTGTAATGTAATCGATTGAATTTGTTTTTCTCACCTTCAGCGCTGCCCACTGAGAGACTGTCAGTGAGGAAATCAGAGAAGGACTCAGCCGGACCAATGAGCTCTGAGCAGTCCTGCACTTCACCACCCTAAACATTCACAAACAACACATATAATAACAACAACAGGGCAATTCCATGCAAATGACAATCTTACCATAAAAAAAAAGGTTTTATCAAAGGTTTTCATCATACTGATAGTTCAGATGTCAATATTTGCTGGTTTTAATCCTCATGTGAAGTCTCTCTCAAAGTTATTGTTTATGTTTAAATCATGATTTTTTTGATGTTTTCAGAATTGTCACATTCATAACAGTTCATATTCCTCATAAATGAACACATGAAAATAAAATAACTATTTGATGTTCTTTAAAGAGTCATCTCTTCTTCATTTGTTGGGTATTATTGCTTCTGGTTTGTGTATTTTAATTTACAGAAATCCTACAAATGTGTCTTTTTTGTCACATTCATAACGCATGTTTATTTACACATTTATGTTCTTTGAAGAGTCATCTCTTCTTCATTTGTTGGGTATTATTGCTTCTGGTTTGTATATGTTCATTCACAGAAATCCTACAAATGTCTTTTGTAGTGTCCTACAAATCCTACAAACGTGCTCTTTTTTGTCACATTCATAACACATGTATATTTCCATTTCTTAAAATAGATAACTCGTGTATAGACTGATATTTTTCTGACGTCTGGACTCTATCAACAGGGATTTAATATAAACAAATGATTTAATATATTGGTAATAAATACATTATGTGACAATTTATATTTCACGTTTTGAGTGAAAATGCCACATCTATAATGGCGGATCTGTCCATCTATTACAGCTGTTACCACGATTATTACTGTGATAAAACAGAATTTATTCATTTTATGAATGACTTTGAACTATTCAATAAATTAATATGAATGGTCTCTTTTTCTCCATACTGATGTCATTAAGAACAATCCGAGCATTTCCAGTGAATGTGAATACCTTAAAGAAATCCTGTATGTATTGGCTGCCATACAGTGCAGAAATATTAGCGCTGAACTGCAGCAGATCCTCTGAACACTGTCTTCTCTCTTCAATCACAGAATCATCGAAACGCCCTACAGACAAACACAAACATGACAGCTCATGACATCTGCTCAAATTAACCAAATCAGCAAGTCACACACATTTTCTTGCTGACACGCCGGGATCTATGAGGCAAGTTGAGGGAAGTTCATGCGCAGAAATCAAATAATAATAACATGATTCTTTAATACTTTTATTATCAAAACCTATTTATTAACAATACTAACAACAAGCAATATATATTACAGCATTTAATGCTTATTGTTAATAATAATTTATACTAAAATGTTTAATAATACCCTTTAATAGGATGAGAGCATAAGCATTTAACCACTGAATTGTTAGACTATAAATCTTAAATTACGCTGTACTCTGTGGAAACATCAAGGAAGAAAATGTGTTTGTCCCAAACATTACGGAGGCACATTATGACCTCTTTACAGATCTACTATCTGTATTACTGCACAACACCTATAGATTCATATTATTTTCTTAATATTTATTTAATATATCTATTGTTTAACAATATATTTAGTACATTTACATATACTTTATTATGTTATGCATGCACACACACACACTTACCAAAGACTTTAGCTTTGGCGAATGGAGGGAAGAGCTCCAACTGCCCGAAGTGGTTTTTGTGTATCTGCCAAAGATCTCTATGAAGTTTCTTGAAGTCACTGTATCGTTTCCACACTGTGATCTAGAAAGGGGAAATAAACAGATTAGGACATTATAATCAACACATTTCAGCTTAGATACAAATTTATTCGCTGCTGTTTAAAAACAGTTATCAAATATAACACAGTGTTCATTTATTTTGCTTTTAGTCACAACATAATTCCCACAGTTACAGTTGTGTTATTTCATGGTTTTGATGAGTTTAATACTATTATAAAATGTGGAAAAAATCAAAACAACAGTGAGCAAGTGTTTCCAAACTTTTGACTGATACTGTACAGGTTTTATGCATTTATTTATCCACATCATGTAATGACATCATGACCAATGACATACAGGATGAAGGTCAATGACTCTCTTCTTTTTCTTTTTAAATGAATTGTTTTAGGCTGTTATTGACGTCATGTTCAATGGTATTAAAATACTGCATGCATTTTGGCAATCAAACAGGGTAAATTGTTTTAATTGTTGTTGAAGATGTCAAACCTCCTGAACGTCATCCGGGTTCCTCCGTGAGATGATCTGTGGAGAAACAGAACATGATCATCACTTAATAGTGAGCAGAAAACGTCCCTATTTTGCAGTGTGGACACAGTGTGCTAGTCATTGAGTGCGTGAGAGAAATATTTACCAATATATAAATAAATATAAAAACCCAATTCGACTGTTTATATTAGCTGTCATGTCTAAACTGCGACTGCATGATGCGCTGCGCAGACCGATCGGCGTATGGCATCACAGTATCGCGAGTGTATCACAGCTTTCAAACCGCTCTCGCGGTACTTTGATGCCACCGGCGCAGCGTCGCAGTAACTTCGCGTTCCTGATAAACATTAGCTTTAGCACACGGGCTAACGAGCACAATAAAACCCCTCTCGTCTCACCCGGGCCGTGACTTTATACACCGTGTAGCCCTTCTTGTGCGTCGTGGGGTCGGTAACCGTGTAGAATCGCGCGAGGTCGTCAGTGTCCTGCGCGGAGATCATCCTGAGACACACATTATCACCAAAGCTGATCACACAATCTCACAATGAAGACAACACGGGTACGACTCAGCTCATGAATATTCATGACTCGATCCGTGACGTCTACTGCTTATGAATATTAATATTGAAACCGGTCCGTGACGTCTACTGCTCATGAATATTAATCAGAAAACCGTGATGACCTCATAGCGCCATCTGATGTTCGAACGTAAAAAGACTTTAATATGGAGATAAACTCTGAAACTACAATTCGTATTTAACAGGTTTGCGAGACATTATTTGTTAAATAGTAACGACTGATTGTCATGCAGATAATTTATTTACATTTATAAAAAGTTTACATTTATTCGTAAGGTATTTTTAACACTTGTTTATAATTTTAATGATTAGAATCATAATAATATGAATGATTTTATCATCATAATTAGTGTATGCATATAATGATTACCTAAAGATGTACCTCTAATGCGCTTAGGACTTGCAAAATTTATATTAAATATTCATTCACATACATAAACTATATATTTTTATAAATGTTAATATGTGACTAAAGTGTACCAGCGTCTACAAATACCAAAGAACGTAAATATCGTTATCATCAGTATAGTTTGTAAGAAAAGCTTTTTAGCATTTGCTTTGGCACAACAGTCTTTAAATATGAAATAATTAGAAAGAAATAATATAATAATTAAATATAAAAAAAATGTGAGGTGTATTGTATTTACAGCATATATATATAAATACACAATGTTAACACGCAACGCTCTATTCAGACTTCAGCCTTTTGCAAAAATAAATCCTGCTTTGTTTACATTCATTAATACTGTAACAAAGACTGCAAACATTTAAACAATACAATTACACACTCATAGTCCAACGTACATCTCCAGCTAAAACATCTCCCTCATCTAGATCTTCAGTGTCTGTGGACTATGAGAGACTCATCATTGCAGCCTCAGCTCAGTAAAGCCCGCCACGGGCGGCGGAGTCACGTCCTTTTGATTGACTTTACTCAGAGCCAGCCGACCTCGACCCAGCACAGAGAAGAACTGAAACCTGTGTCCCATTTTCTCAGGGTTGGTCAGCAAGTCGTAACTGTGAATGAGCTGTGCTCTGGAGTCGTTGTCTTGGCAGCTCCTCAGAAGGACCTGAAAGAAAACATGACAATTAGCTTACAGTATGGTTTTTACTTGAAGAAAATATTACATTACCAGAAAAGTAGGTAAAATAGTAACACGTAAAGCTATAAAAAAAATATATATATTAAAGTCGCTAATGACTAAACCATTTCACACTTACATCAACACTTTTTATTCTCACCTGCATGCGCGTGTCAATGCCCATGTTCTTCAGGAAGGATTGTTGTGTGAGTGGTCCTAAGCAGGTCACCTGATTTCCTGCCATCTTCCTCAGGTAACTAAAATCCACATCTGCTGTTAGATCTGCCATACCGGGTGCCTCCAAGACATTGTGCTGCTGATGCCCTTTAAAGCCCTGCATCACAAATCAGACTTTAACGACAATCCTAATGAAAAAAAAAGCGGATTGTCTACCAAAATAGACTGTTTTTGTACAATGTTTGGTATAAAAAGATTCACAATGAGTGACGGAATTTCTCAGGTTTTATTGGAAAGCATTTGTACATCAGATTCTGATAACAGATTCTGTTATTGTGCTCACTCTAAAAGTATCAGTTTTGGTTCCATCATGTCCATAGTCGGCGATCAGTGCCGCGCCTCCGTCTTCTGCGATCCGATTGGCCAGATGCTGAATGATGACGCCACCCTCTGGACACACTTCCACATGCTGTCTTTTCTCATCTAACTAAAAGAATAATTAACAGCTAACATTTATTTCTGAACACAAAAAATTATCACTGTGTCATTGGATTACACAATGAAATAAGGGTGTAAGCACAGGTATGAGGACTCACCTGAACAATCGTGGCAGATGCCAGCGTGGGACTGTGAGAAAGCACAAATCTCAGTTTATCTGGACTTTCAGGATCAATATCAACCAAGATCTCCCGCCAGCCTTTCTTTGTTCTCTATTACAAATAAAAATATATATACTGTTTGGATTAAGGCATTACGTTATTTCAACTGCTGTAAGATAATGTTTGTGTAATGTTCGGCTAACATTTATATTTCTTTTTAATAGTTTCTTATGCTAATATATCACTAATTATGCCAATAATAATATTGAATATTTGAATATTTTTGAAAAATGTTTCAGATTAAATAAAAACTAGACTGTAAATCTCAAATGTAAACACAACACAAAATATTTTTTTCGTGAAAGATGCATTACATAATGATGGAGATTCAGAATATTTCTTTACCAAGTTAATCTGTTGAAGTTAAAAATCTTTGTTTTGTGCAATAAGCAATGTAAAATGTCAATTTTACCTGAAACTTGTGAATAGGTAAAGCATCAAAAAACTCATGTGCGAGGAAGACACTGAAACCTGCCAGAGAAGAACATACTGTAACAAACGAACAGCTTTAATTTCTTGTGTAATGTCAGTGTGTTGCTTGCGTACCCTTCGGAACGTCTTGGATCCTGCGGTACCAGTATACCTGGCAGACCTGTGTGTGTGGTACCACTGCGGTAAACCAGCTCATCTCCATCATCACACGTCTGCTGCTGATCTCTGGTCAGACACTCGGACTGAACTTGGCTTAATTTTGGGCTGACCTCAACCAGGTGAACGGACACCTCCACCTCACCCAAGACAGACTTCAACTGTCTGAATACCTGCCACATAAAAACACAGCACTGATATTAATAAAATAGTCTAAAATTTTGTTTAAACTTTGTCAGCGAATGTCTGCTGCTCCTCTTGTAATTTGGTTTAGATGAGTATTTACCCTCAGCACATCATTGGCCAATGAGCCTCTGCCTGGTCCAAGTTCCACTAAATGAAACACGTTGGGTTTTCCAGCTGCCATCCACTCGCTGACACACCAGACACCTAACAGCTAATGTAGCAGGAAAAAACAGCTTAGATTACAGAACACGTCACCTATATTTTAAGACCCGCAACAAAAACAGTGCTTACCTCACCAAAAATCTGACTGATCTCTGGTGATGTAATAAAATCACCATCCGGTCCAAGCATGTCATTCCTTGTGTAATACCCCTGCAAATGCAGATAGCAGATGTTTGCTCTTTAGGGAGTCCAGACATCAGAAAAATATTGACATCTGAGGTCTAGTATGGTAAAAGCCATATTTTTTTAAGGTAAGGTTGACATTTGCATTAAATTGGTCATGAAGTTTTACAGGTGATTGATGAAAGAGACGTGACACATACTGACACTGGATTGGTCAGGGCTTCCCTCATATATTCAGCCACTGAAATAGGACCGGTGGCGTTGATTTTAGAGGTAAGATGTTTTAGGAGGATCGGGTTTGACTCCAGTCTCTGTACGGAGGAGCTCCAGCGACAGCCGTTTCGCCACACGGTCCATGGCACTACAACAAACAACACTGGATCAGTGATGAGAAACTATGAAAACTACAGAAGGGATAAACAATCAATTCCTTGACTGCAACCGGTAGGAGAACAAAAGAAAAAAACACAATGTCTGTGTTGTTATTATGAATATGGTAATGAGTCTTGTAAAGATAAAGATACAATAAAATGTGAATCATATTCTCGGTTGTAAATGCATTACAAAATAACTAAATTTAGGATTTTGTTTAACATTAACAGTCAAGCAATAAGTACTACAATAAATTTACTACATATTGCACAGTATGAAATTTTAGACACAGCTACTGTGAGAATCGCTGTATCTTGTATCATTGATCTTTCATTTTCAATAGACACACGGCCCATGTGTTTCCTGCATACTGCACATTATATACTGCACACTTTGTGTTTTAAAAACTGTTGGTAAACAAAGGATTATGTATGATAAACATTTTAAAAAGTAAAATGTAACCCCTTAATGTTCAGATTGTGTCAAATTCACGAAAATCAAATTACAATTTAAAAGCACACAGTAAAAGTCATGTTGATATCACTTTGGGTTCATTTATCAGACTAGAAATGGACAGTCAGCACAATTGTTACAAAATTCAGGCACAACTGTGTATATATTTCTATTTTTTTTATTACTTTGCAGACCAAAATATAATTGTGACAACATATTATTTCTTTCATTAGAAATTTTATTTAAAAAATATTTTTATATGGATTACTTAGCAAATAACGAATAGAAAGCCAATAAGAGTCCGGCATACACAGAAATTTCTTCAGTGCTGTTTGAAAAGCTTCTCAGGTCAGAAATGTTTATCCACATTAGAGTTTGAAAGGTTCATGTCATATTATTCCACATACGTTTAGAAAAACGTAAATATTCCAGTCACGACAGTCAGAAAATTAAGTCTGATCATAATGAAATAATCTCACCGTTTGACATTAATTTCTTCAACATTGACAGACTCCTCATGTTGCTTCTGTCAGTGTTTGGCTCGTTGAAAACTCGCAAAGCTTTTAGAGCGTCACCGCCGCCTGCTGGACAGGAGGAGTACGTCATCAGCAATTGTACATCACTACTGCTTATAAGCGATTCAACAATATAAAATTTACACAAATTAGCTGATACATAAAAATCTTTGATGACCAACTTAAAAAATGTCTGTATGTTTTGTTATATTCCCCTTTTCACACAAGTGATTTACTAATATAAACACGACCAGTGTTTAGACATTTACACAAAATAAAAACTTTGGTTAAGTCTTTGCTTGGTCTTTTAAAGAAGCACATGTTCACATCAACAAATATGGGGCAAACAAATCATCACCGGACACAGTTACAGAGTTGGGTCACAACAACTAGGCTATGTTATTCAGGGGTTGTACATTTGATAAGTTGAAAAATAACATAGTTGACTTATAATTTTAATAATCAGTTAGCCTTTTGAGATTTATTTTAATTATTTATATTCTATATTACCAAAATGTTGCAAACCATTACAATGTACACTTAATAGTTGACAGTGAATTAATATACTCCTTGACAATGGGTCATTGGAGATAAAAGATAAACAAATGAAGAAGGCAATTATTATGTTTAAAATGTCTACCACAGAAGAAAATGACATTACATAATGCTGGTCACATGGTTTTGGAATAAAATATTTTTAGTTTCATAGGCAACTGGTTAGTAACATATGAAAATGAAATACTTTCCTATTTTAAAAGTAAATGAAACCTAAATAAAAATAAACTGTAAACTCAAGATCAACTCACTTCAAAAAGATGACATTTCAAAAACTGTCATTTAAAAACTTGAAACTTTATTGATGAGATTACATGGATAAAATATTAAATTTCTGGAGAGAAGAGCTTTTTTTACATTTTCATCAATGGACATGAAATGTACATTCAATTATAAGATAACTATGAATCTATCGATGATTATATAAATATTGCATGCATTCTTAAGACATCGATTACCTTTTATTTTTTTTAAAAGATTTTAAGATTTCTTAAAAGTTTTATTGTTATTAAATAATTTTCACAGTTGTCATTAAATATTAAAACTACTCGGTCAGATTAAAACATTTGCCTGCAGTATGTTATGGTGTGTTAGGACCCCGAGGCGAAACACTTTCTCATAGGTGCTCTATTCAGTGCCTGAGTAAAAACAGAACTATATGATTTAACGACATATGATGTCGTCTAAATATTTATATTCTTACGAACGTTGCGTTTCGTAAATAGTCATTTTTACCCTCGATACCCCTGTTTTTAAATATTGTCTATCACGTTCTTTTCTGTTAGAGTTTGTTTAAAGGACCCGTGTTCACGTGGTGCTGTGAGCTCACGAGGAAACATGCAGCGGAGCATCATGGAGGAACACGAGCAGTGTTCAGAGACTGACAGAGCTGATGATGAATATTTAGGGGATGATGATCAAACAGAGAATGGCAAAGATAATAATAATAATAATAATGATGCTGATGATGCTGATGATGAAGAGTTCACAATCGAGGATGTGTTGCGTCTGGGCGGAACCAAAGTGAGTTAATACCCGATTCTGTGATACGCACGTGTTAAGTTGTCATAAAGTTTTAAATCAATTGCCTTAAAAAGCAGCATGCATACAACTGATTAAAGGAAAGATTATGCTGTGCATCTTCTGGTTAATTAAATGTCTTAAATTAAATACAGAGTGAAGTGTGGTTCCATTTTATTAATTATTGTCCAGTGTAAAACATTATTCAAGCATAAGTGTCAGTGGTACCAAACTGTGTTCATATGCAAATAATAATGAAAGCTAATGACTTTATGAAGTAATGACATTTCTAATTTGATTTACCATGATCCACAGTCGTTATACTGTTATTCAGTCATGTTAGATTGGACATGTACACGTGTGTGCAAGTGAATTGTATGATAAATCTGTTGTTATGTTTCCACAGGCAGATTATGTCATGTTGGCCGGCATCTCTGACACTGCTGAGATTGTTAACGGTGGAAAGAAGAATGCTATTGACGATCTAGAGAAGGGAGAATTAGAGGATTTCATAAAAAAACTGGGTATCCGTGCTTATGCAGATCAACAGATCATTCAAGATGAAGATAAGCAAGATGAAACATCTTCTGAGCTGCCCAAAAAGAAGAAGAAGGAAAAGGCAAAACCTGTCAAAACGAAAGACAGTTTGAAGACTGACGTGAAACCTGTTAAGCAGTTAACGCAAGATGCACAGTCGACAGACCTCGGCCGTGCCACTGCAAAGAAGGGCAAGCAAAAAACCATAAACTTGTTTGAGTTTCATCCGCGGCAAACTCTGCTCATCAAACCTGGAGGGAAGTGGTTCGACATGGAGTACGCCTCCGAGAGCACGTCCAGAGCTCAGAGCGAGACGCTGGTCCCTCAGTATAAGGCTTTAGCTCAGAAACTCTATGAGGCTGAAGTGGCCTTGTACAAAAACAAGAAGAACTTCCAGAAAGGTGCCAACTCCGCCTGGATGAAGAGCGTGGTATCCACGGGCACTCTTGCAGATAGGATGGCGGCTATGACCGTGCTAATCCAGGACGCTTCGGTTCATGCTCTAGAGCACGTCGAGAGCCTTGTGTCCCTGGTGAAAAAAACAGGGAGTCGCCGGCAGGGTCTGATGGCTCTGGACACCCTGAAGGAGCTGCTGCTTTCTGATCTGCTTCCAGAACACCGTAAGCTCCGGACGTTCTCCCAGCATCCCTTTGATGAGCTGGAGGAAAAAGCCAGCGGCAATAAGGATGCCCGGGACCGCAGGCTCATTCTCTGGTACTTTGAGCACCTGCTGAAACTCAACGTAGCAGAGTTTGTGGTCGCCCTGGACAAACTGGCCCACGATACTCTCCAGGCCACCAAAATGCGAGCTCTCGCCACCGCCTTCGAGCTGCTGTGTAACCGTCAGGAGCAGGAGAAGGCTCTTCTCGTACAGATCGTCAACAAACTAGGAGATCCCGAATACAAAATTGCCTCCAAATCTTCGTACCTGCTGGAGATGTTGCTTCACAAGCACCCCAACATGAAAGGTGTGGTCTGCTGCGAAGTGGAGCGTCTCATGTTCAGGTCCAACATAACAGTCAAGGCTCAGTACTATGCCACGTGCTTCCTAAACCAAGTGATTCTGAGCCACGAGGAAGCAGATCTAGCCACCAAACTCATCACCATTTACTTTGCGTTCTTCCACGCGTGTGTTACAAAGAAGGAAGTTGAGTCTAAAATGCTCAGCGCTCTGCTGACGGGAGTGAACAGGGCGTATCCGTACGCGAAGATCGAAGACGATAAAGTGTCCGAGCAGCTGGACACGCTTTTTAAAGTGGTCCATATTGTTAAGTTCAACACCGCTGTTCAAGCCCTCATGCTGCTCTTTCAGGTCATGGACTCGCAGCAGAGCATCTCTGACCGCTACTATGTAGCGCTCTATAGGTAATTAAAAGGACATGTAACAACTCAACCTGTCTTACAAGTGTTGGAAATTAGTTATTTTTATGGTTAATTTTAGGTTTTGCTAAAAAAAAGCATTGCTTTTCTCATCAGAGTTATGTAGTTTGTTTTTAGTTTTACTTTCATTCATTTTTTTTATATTATCATTTATATTTTTACTTTCTTGTAAAGTTTATTTTTTGTTATTTGCTTTAGATATTTTATTTATTTATAATGTAATATAGGTTAGTTTCTGATTTAGTTTAGTTTTAGTTTTTATTTCAAGTTAATAATTTTAGTGCCTCAACAACATATTTCCGTTTATTGCTCATTTTTATATTTTGTTTTGTTTAAGTTTTTTCAGATAATATTAAGGCCTATAATTTATTTAATTTCATCAGAAATGTTTTATTAGTTTTAGTTTTTGTAAACTATAAGAACCCTGTTACTCATAAGTTACTCTGAAGTGTTATAACATCATTGAGACTTGGGTAAGTTCTTTCAATTTAACACAGAACGTCCTAGTAACTACATAACAACACCCTAAAAACGTGCAAAAAACCCCACACAGAACAACAACATGCCCTGGCAACCACATAACAAAACCCTGGTAACATGTTCCTTTTTTAAGTTGCCAAGTGCCATTCACATGCTTTTTAAAAAATTGCTTCTCATAGAAATCAAGTTCTGTTAAGTAGGGCATGAGTTAAATGTCGCAGGGCATTGTGGGTAACGATTGTTATTGTTTCTCTTTCACAGGAAGTTGCTGGACCCTGGATTATCCTCGAGCTCAAGACAGACCATGTTTCTCAACCTCTTGTATAAGTCTCTGAAGGCCGATATAGTGCTCAGACGGGTGAAGGCCTTTGTGAAACGCTTACTGCAGATCAGCTGTGTGCAGAACCCGGCTTTCGCGTGCGGCGTGCTGTTCCTCGTGTCAGAGCTCATGAAGACCAAGACGGGCCTGAAGTCACTCCTCCAGCAGCAGGAGGTCCGTCCGCTTGCATGATCCCAATCTTCAGTCTGGGTATTTTATTGCTGTTTTAATGAGATGTATCTCTGCAGGATGAAGATGAAGAGACGTTTCATGACCTTAAAGAGGAAACCGATGATGATGCCGAGGAGCAGTGTGTTGACAAGGACGGAGAAATAAACAATAAGAAACAATGCCAAACAAAGCCAGCTGCGACATGGGTACATCATCAAAACATGATAGGTGAGCACATTTTATCATGCATCTATTCTCTTTCTGTGTTTTCTTTTACTTTATTAATAACTCTCGTTTGTTTTTAGGTGGTAAGAAAATGGAGGCGTATGACCCGATCCACAGAAACCCTTTATACTGCGGGGCTGATCACACAGTCCTCTGGGAGCTGCAAAAGGTATCGCAAATTTGTTTTTCTTGGTCATTTTTTGTTTTATCAAAGGTTTTCATCATACTGATAGTTTAGATGTCAATATTTGCTGGTTTAAATCCTCATGTGAGGTCTCTCTTAAAGTTTATAAAGCATTTGTTTATGATTAAATCATGATTTTTCATAGTCAGATAAAGTGCTGTTTTCAGAATTGTCACATTCATAACAGTTCATAATCGATAAATAATAAATGAACACATGAAAATTAATATAAAATAACTATTTGATGTTCTTTAAAGAGACATCTCTTCTTCATTTGTTGGGTATTATTACTTCTGCTTTGTATATTTTAATTCACAGAAATCTGTGAAGTATGTTGCCTCTCTGAGAGATAAACGCATGTATATTTTAATTTTTTAAATGGTTAACTCGTGTATAGACTGATATTTGTCTGGACTCTATCAACAGGACGTTAGTAAAATATAAACACATGATTCAATATATTGATAATAAATAACTTCTATTTTAAATTTCGACTGAAAATGTCACATACGACTGGGATTTGCTCATTTGTCTCTTCTTCAGCGTGTTTCTCTTATCCCTGTTATCCCTCTTTGATCTGATGTCATGTTTTTTCTTTTTCAGCTCTCTCTTCATTTCCATCCCTCCGTTGTTCTGTTCGCCACGACTATATTACAGGGAGACTTTATTCAGTATACCAGCGATCCACTACATGATTTTACGCTTATCCGATTCTTAGATCGCTTCGTGTTTAGGAATCCAAAGCAGTCCAAGGGAAAACGTAAGCAAAGCACTCAATAAAGATAATTCTCAATTAAATTGATAGCTTGCTTTTTGCTGAATTTCTTGTGATTTCTAGAAAACACAGATACTACGCTGATGCAGCCCAGGAGCAAGAGGATGCTCAACTCCATTCAGTCATTACCTGGTAAGTTCGGCAATGGTTAAGTAAAGGCTGTGACGTATTTACACATGTCTTATTGCTTTGTTTTCCAATGTAATCTAATCTAACCATTGCCCAAATAACGGTTGTTTTATTGTCCTAGTGAATTCTGAGGAATATCTGTCCAAAGAAGAGAATCAGATACCTGTGGATGAGATCTTCTTCTACAGGTCAGAAAAAGTTTCAGGAAAACACAATGTATCTTGATTACAGAAACAAACGTGGAAACTAATCTTCATGTTGTGTCATTCAGGTACTTTAAAAAGAGAGAAAAAGAGAAGCAATTCAAGAAGGCCAGCAGAGGTGGAGATGATGAAAGTGTGGAGGACGTGGATGATGATGAGTTTGAGAGGGCTCTCGGTAAGACCACGACTCTTTATGTCTTTATTTCATCATGGCGGCAGGAAACCTTACCCTTCTTTTGTCTCTTCAGACGCTTATGAAGGCGACAGCTATTTTACTGACTTTACAGACGATGACTTGGACTTTGCCGGGTATGTTCTGTGCTTTCACTGAGTTCGGCTTGCGAATAAAGAGTCTTGAGTATTGCTCATGGGAAACGTTGGTTATCATGTTTTGATTGCAGCAACATGAAGCCTAAATCTAAGAAAAGTAAAGGTGGAGATGAAGACTCTGATTCTGACCTTGGATCGGATGATGACCTGGATGATGAAGAGGTGTCTCTGGGCAGCATGGAGGAAGAGTTCGGAGATGAACTTGAGGAGGAAGGTGGAGAGTTCATGGATCCAGATGATGAAGATGCCGATGAAGGTGGTGATGAAGGTGTGTAAGAATTCTTCAAAAATCTCCTTACTCTACTATATCATAAATCAGTTTGCCTATTTTAACTTAAAACACTTTCAGATTTCAATGAGGAGCTAGAGGACTTGCCCAATTTAAAGTCATCGTCTAAGAAAGGAAAGAGGAAGCCGTCTGAGCAGCTGGATATCTTCAGATCTTCTGGTGAGCTGCAGATTTAAGAACAGCACAACAATGTGGGCCAAGTTAATGATGCAAAAAAATTAAAATAGTTAATCGTTTTACAGTAAAGTGTGGAGTTTGCAAAGTTTGCAAGCTCATGTGAGAAATTGTGTTGTATTTTGCTATCATCCTAAAGGCTCACAACCAAAGAAGAAGAAAAAGTCAAAGATGCAGGACCGAGGAGTGTTTGCATCAGCTGAAGAGGTGTGTGCTTTATTCAGTTTTGTTTTCAAGTTATTACAATTTTTACTAAGAACACAATCAATTAGATGTTCAATTAGATTAACTGAATAGAAGCTGCAAAGATTTCATGCTATAATTTTTGCCACATTTGCTGCTGAATGAAAGCTCTGATATCCATTGCTTCTTCTTCTACTTGATGGTATAAATATCTCATCTGTTCCCTTAGAGGAATTAGTATTGTTCAACAGTAATCACATGCAGTATTTCTTTAATCCATTTGCAAAAGAAAGGTTTTGGGTTTGAGTAACCGTATTTGTTCCTTTCCCATTTGGCATAAGCATAAACCCGCTATAGTAAAGAATGCCTTCAACGCTTTCATTTTTAAAATGTTTTTTTAACAGTTTGGGTGTATGCTGGATGAAAATTCAAGCTCAAAGTTTGATAACAGCGGCATGAATGCCATGGCCAACACGGACAAAGCCGGTAAGTGCTGATCATACCTTTTTCTGGAGATTTTTTTTTTTAATCCACTGCAATAATTCAATATGATGTATATTAACATCATTAAAAGTTTCAGTGATACGTCTGTTTACTTACTGCTTTGTGGGATGAAATCTTCATTTAGATGTCAGGCAGCTGAAGTGGGAAGCGAAGCGTGATGACTGGATCCGTGGAAGAGATGTCAAAACTCTCCGGAGGAAAAAGGCCATGTTCAACAAGAGAAAAATGGGAATGGCTAGAAAAGATAAGACCGTAAAAAAGAGAAAGTAAAGACCACAGTCAGTTTCTTTGTGATCTGCCTCCGGGTGTTATTGATTGGTGGTTAATCAATAAGGGAGCAAACTGTAAAGTTTTTCAGTTCTTTTTTTATGAATGTGATTGATTAATGTATGGGATGTGTGTAAAGTGCTATCTTTTATTAAATCATATTCTGGTTGTATTCTGTTCTGAAATTGCAAGTGTGATCAAAGCTTTTTTCTTTATGTTCAGTTTATTTTCTGGAGCTTGAATTTAGACTGAAACAAGTCCAATGCAGTCTTTATTTTTGTTAATACATATGAGCATGAACTCCCAGATAGGGGCAAAGCAAGCATGCCTATTCTGTCTGAGATGTTAGAAAGCATTTCTGAGCAGTTAAAAGCTAAAATGACACAGAAATTATGAAAATTAGACAAAAATCGTGTGGATGTTTATCTTATAGTTATGTAATATATTGAGGTGTTTTGGAGGCAACCTCTTAATATATAAATTAATATAAAAAGTAAGCAAGTCTTATAAACTCAATTCTGATTGGTCAATTGTGTTTTATTCGTAATACACCCAAATGGCATACGTCACTCTGGGACTATGTTTTCCAGCGCAGTAAGATTTTTAATGATTTTTCCTCATACAAATTATTCGTGTGATGAAGCACAACCTACCTTACCTTATACGTAACATATCGCTCACATGAAACAGTTTTTATGTAATGAATAGTTAGTTTTTTCCAAAGAAATGTGAAACGACGAAAAAGTTGCATATATTGGTCATCAGTTCTCTGTGTTAAGACTTTACGGAGAGTGGCGGAGCATTTCCGGTTAACAGACGCAACAGAAAGTAAAATTACAGACGCATTTCATCTGAAGAAGAAGAGCAAGCATGTTCTGACGGTAAGTTTGATTATGTTTTAATAAAAGTTAAATATCTTAAGATAAAACACTCAACTCCCGATCGTGCTCCGTCAAAAGTCTAATAAATAGCTAATGGATAGAAATTAGGCCTGTTTTTGTTATGTTGTTAGTCGGACAATTATACAGGAACTGACTAAACAATAATAAGAAACTTTTTTACGTTAAAAATGTTGTCTTTGGTAATTAAGGAATTAAGTTACGATTGCATTTGTACTTTTTTTTAGTTTTTAATAGCGTTTTTTCAGCAGGGCCTGGCGCTCCCTGTGTCAGCGGCAGGTCTTAGCTGCCACTTCCGTTGGCATTGGCAGCCAACGGAAGTGGCAGCTAAGACCTGCCGCTGACACCGGAAGTGGCAGCTAAGACCTGCCGCTGACACCAAAAAACTGTACCTCTTTTATATGGCGATATTTTGCATTTGAGATCACTGAACAGAGAGATGACCTGTGCAAGATTTGTCTCACTCTTGTTTAGGGCGCGGTTACACACTGCACTTGTGCTGCACGTATGTGTTAAATTATATAAGTTTTTTTTTACGGTGACACCTGATTCAACAGTAAGATTATAAACGTTCAAATAATTAATGCATTATATGTGCATCTAACAACGCATTGAAACCTATACTTTGTTAAATAGATTTATGGTTTTATTTCATAAGTCTCATTCATTCTTACAGAGCGCCACTCCGCCCAGGGATTCCCCTGGGTCCTAAAGCACGCCTCGCTCTACAGCGAACTAAAAACACTCCTAATATTTGTCTAAATTGTATTAATTAAGAAATGAAATGTAACTATTTTGCCATTAAAAACGAGTTAAAGTAATCATTAGACACTTTTATTAAAATAATAAAGTTTTATTGATTTTTAAATCAATTGTTGTTGTTATCATTGATTGTTTTTTAATTCTCATCCTGGAAGGATTTACTTATTTATTAACAACTAAAAAAAGGTTATTACAATTAAAACTTTTTGCTACACTCACCATAGTTCAAACATGCTATTTGTAGTAAAACTGTGGTTATACATATTTAAAATATAAGTATTAAAATTAAAGTCACTATAGTTTTCATAAAGTAACTTTGTCCAACAGCGACACCCGCTGGTAAAGTTAAAAAGAACAGTATAAACAGTATGTATAATAATAATAATCATCATAATAACAATAATAATAAATACTACACCTCTGGGATATTTGCCTTATTAGTTTAAAATACCTCCACACATCACTGAGAACAGGGTAGTTTTTAGCGAGCAAACAGCAGCAACATCAAGAAACTCCTAGAAAGACCGGTGGCATTGGCAGCTGCCAGGAGAAATCGGTGGCAGCTGCCACCAACTCTGGCAGCTGTCAGAAGAAATCCGTGGCAGCTGCCAATGCCACCGGAAGTGCCGCTGCGACCTGCCACTGCCGGTATGTGCGCTTGGTCTCTCTCCGTTTTTTCATAGTCAGGTAAAGTGCTGTTTTCAGAATTGTCATCCATACTAACAGTCCATATTCCTTATAAATGAACACATGCAAATAAAAAAAACTATTTTATGTTCTCTGAAGAGTCATCTCTTCTCCATTTTTTGGATATTATTGCTTCATGTTTTAATTTACAGAATCCTGCAAATTATGTTGCCAGCGCGTATTTTTTGTAAACAGCGCTTTAAGATTTACCATGATTTTACTATGATATTTGTAGTAAAACATAGTAACCACAAATTGACTGTTATGACAACGCCTGCTATGAAAACCCAGCTGAACTCGTATTTTTGTGTTTTAATGATTTCTACATAAAATAATTGTACATTCTATAAAACTGTAACCTTGATATCTTTAATATTGACTGAGTTTGACATGTAATATAATAAAATAATCATATTTATAGGTGAAATCAAACTTTGATGCTTATCTCATAATTTGACTTTAGTCTGGTTTCCACAGACATTATCACATTTTCTTGCATTATTTAATCAAATATAGAGACTTTAGGGCATTTTCAGCACAATGGATGTGTCCGTTTTTTAGTCAAAACTAGGCAAAAACTACTTTTCATAGTAAGGTTGACATTTGCACAGAACTGCCCAAATACACATTTCTGTAATTAGACTTTTCACTTAAAGCTACAATAATTTCTAAGATACAGTCTTTGTTGCAACTAGCTCAGGTATTTATTCATTATAGCCTCTTCATTCCTTATAGTCTATTCAACGAGTATGTACAAGAGAGAGGAAGATGACAAGAGAACAACATCCTCAGCAGCCAGCTGTGTGTCCATGAAGACTAACAGATCCCTGGACATCCCCCTTAATCTCCGTAATAAAGCAGTGACCTCTGAAGCCTGGTAAAACAGTAATATGAATATGAAAACATTTTAAATAAAAGGTTACAAAATAAGGAAATCTGTAATGTTTTGCATTTTGATTTTATGTCATCAGGCAGAAAATAGAGAAAGCGGAAGCAACATCCTCAGCAGCCAGCTGTGTGTCCATGAAGACTAACAGATCCCTGGACATCCCCCTTAATCTCCGTAATAAAGCAGTGACCTCTGAAGCCTGGTAAGGCACTACAATGAATAAAACAAGCAAGCTGTAAATACATTTAAGAAGAAATGTGTGTCCATAAGGAGCACAACAGATAACACCTAATGTCAATGAAGTCCATGTTTTAATGGTATACAATAGGTGAAGATGTATTCATTCAGATCTAAAAGCAGTAAAACTGGTTTGATTGTTGTTCTGAATCCAATATGGGCAGAGGTTCGATTATATCTGCTTTTTTAAAGAAGAAATCTACCCACATTTACATAGTGGTAAGACCCCGCCCTATAGGTGCCCTGGATTGTCACTGGGTGTTATTCATCGAGCTCTTAGTATTTTGGCTGAACAAGCTTATCCTCCATAGTATCATCTTCTGACGCAGCGCCTCATTACCATTTCTCAGAAAACAGATGTTAGATTACCCAGAGATATTGTTTTAAAATCTGTATCTATAGAATCTGTCTGCTTTACTGATGTTATTACCATGTCCAAACCTTACAGTTTTATTTAGGGTGTGAAAATGCATTTGTTTTGTTCATATTTTTTCCTGTTTACATCTGAAATGTTTTGAATGCATTTTGTGTCTCTGCAGTGAAGAAGTTTTTAGCGATTCTAGGACATACCTAGATGTGAACTGTGACTTTTGCTGTGAAAAAGCAGTGAAGTTTTGGCAGACTCGCATCACTCAACAACACACAGACGCAGCTCTGCAGAAACACACAATGATAGATGGAAACCAACTGGTGTGTGACCAACCGGAAAGTTATCATGATGATGTTCTGCAGAGAGTCAAAGACATTCACAAGACCAAAATGAGGAACAAATTTGAAATTTTATGTGAGGGAATCAAACAACAGGATAATGAAACCCTCCTGGATAGTATTTACACACAACTGTACATTGTAGAGGGAGAAAGTGAAGGAGTGAATAAAGAACACGAGGTGTTACAGATCGACAAAGAACCGAAGACACAGAAACAATATAAATCAATCCACTGCAACAACATCTTTAATGTCGTAGGTGAATCAGAATGTGATCAAGAGAGAAAAGTAAAGATTAAGTGTGTTCTTACTAAAGGCATCGCTGGAATTGGAAAAACCGTCTCTGTGCAGAAGTTCATTCTGGATTGGGTGGAGGGAACAGCCAATCAGGATATCGATTTCATGTTTGTACTTCCTTTTCGAGAGCTAAACCTGATTAAAGATGATCAGTACAGTCTTCACAAACTTCTGCTTGACTTTCATCCTGAACTTCAAGATCTGGACTCAAAGATTTATGAGCAGTGTAAAGTTGTGTTCGTCTTTGATGGTCTGGATGAAAGCAGAATTGAGATGAAGTTTTCAGAGTCTGTGGATATTTTTCATGTAACTAAGACGTCATCAGTGTCTGTTTTGGTATCAAATCTGATCAAAGGAGATCTCCTTCCTTCCGCTCACATCTGGATCACCTCCAGACCAGCAGCAGCCAATCAGATCCCTCCTGAACACATCAACCGTGTGACAGAAATCCAGGGATTCAATGATCCTCAGAAAGAGGAATATTTCAGGAAGAAAATCAGCGATCAACAGCAAGCACAAAGAATCATCTCTCACATTAAAACATCAAGAAGCCTCCACATCATGTGTCACATACCGGTCTTCTGCTGGATCTCAGCCACTGTGCTTCAAAACATCCTGAAAAAGGATCATAGTGCAGAAATCCCTAAAACTCTGACTGAAATGTACATTCACTTCCTAAACGTTCAGACAAATGTGAGATGTAAGAAGTATGATGAGAACGATGAGACAGATCCAAGAAAACTTCTTCAGTCCAACAGAGAAGTGCTTCTGAAACTCTCTGAACTGGCTTTTAAACAGCTGATGGAGGGTAATGTGATGTTTTATGAGGAGGATCTGAGAGACTGTGGCATAGATGCTACTGAAGCAGTGAGATATTCTGGGATTTGCACACAGATCTTTAAGGAAGAATCTGTGATTTATCAGAGGAAGGTTTACTGCTTCATTCATCTCAGCTTTCAGGAGTTTCTTGCCGCTTTTTACGTGTTTTACTCCTATGTAATAACAACTGAGGCTCTCAAGATGTTTGATACACTTCATAATTTCCTTGAAGGAGCCATTGAGAAAGCTCTGGAGTGTGAGAACGGACACTTGGATCTTTTCCTCAGATTTCTGTTGGGCATCTCACTGGAGTCCAATCAGAGACTGTTACAGGGTTTACTGACACACACCGAGAACAGTACAAAGAGTATCCAGAAAACTACTGCTTACATTAAAAACAAAATCAAAGATGGATGTGATCTCTCAGCTGACAAATCCATCAATCTGTTTCTTTGTCTGTTTGAAATGAATGATCAGACTATGTATGTAGAGATTCAGAACTTTCTGAAAACTGAAAGAAATGCAAGAAATCGAATCTCTTCTGCACATTGTTCAGCAATCGCCTACATACTTCAGATGTCAGAGAAGGTGTTGGATGAGCTTAACCCCCAAAAATACGACACATCCGAGGAGGGTCGAAGAGCTCTGTTACCAGCTCTCAGAAACTGCAGGAAAGCTCTGTAAGTCCTCACAGTATTCAATTTAGAACATACAACATCTCATAGCTATAATGCAACAAGAAAAAGCTGTGAGCCCAGAAATGCACTTGATTACACATTAGGCGTTTTCCTGAAAAAAACTAAATAAGAAAACCATTGCAGTATGTGAAGCCACATTAAGCGTTCTTTACATTAGCATTTTAGTATGTGTTTGTAAAATAATGTAAGTGCTGTACATGTTCAGAAAACCAGTCATTTTATTTATACTCTTACAGAGACAGAGATCATGTCATGTTTATGATAGAGACGCTGTAAAATTTGTGTAGCACTTCATTCATAACAGGTGGACTCAAGAGGTTTTGTCACAAGCAATTTTTTTACTTTTCCATTGGTTAAATATTTGCAAAACCCACAGACAGACGTAAAGGGTAACCAATATTAATCATTTAATTTCTATTTGTATTTCTAATTGCTGAAAGCAATGTAAATTGTGTTCTGCTTCCCTTCAGGTTTGCTGACTGTAATCTTACAGATCAATCTTGTGAAATTGTGTCTTCGGCTCTACGAGCATCAAACTCTCCTCTGAGAGAGCTGGACATGAGTAACAATGACCTGCAGGATTCAGGAGTGAAGATCCTCTGTGCTGGACTGGAGAATCCACACTGTCAACTAGAAATACTCAGGTAGGTACTAGCCTTTTTTAGTACCAGATTTCAACAATTGTTGTACAATACCTTTTGAGGAAGAGAGAAAGGGTTAGAAGAGGGGTTTTCAAGGGCAGAGCATTCAACATGCTTCTGTCAAGTATTCATGGAAAATATCGGTTTTTCTAACTGTAAGCATGTTCTCTCTCTCTCTCTCTCTCTCTCTCTCTCTCTCTCTCTCTCTCTCTCTCTCTCTCTCTCTCTCTCTCTCTCTCTCTCTCTCTCTGAAGATTATCTGGCTGTATGGTGACAGCTGAAGGTTGTGCCGCTCTGGCTTCAGCTCTGAGATCAAACCCGTCACACCTGAGAGAGCTGGATCTGAGCTACAATCATCCAGGAGACTCAGGAGTTCAGCTGCTATCTGCTCTACTGGAAGATCCACACTGCAAACTGGACAAACTCATGTATGATGGACAAAAGACAAAAACAGTTTTGGGATGGTTTATGTGTGTGTATAGTGGGTGGCTGTCAAAGTAGGTCCTCAATAAGAGATTAAAGTTTCTGTAAATTAGGCTAGGTTAACCTAAGAGATCACACTGTTGTTAATTTACAGATCATGTACACCTATAAACATGTCAAATTCAATGAGCTGTGGACAATGGCATTAATATTAATATTATAGTAACAGTGCCATGTGTCAACAGAAGCAATCAGGGGTGTCGCCAACCTGTTACTAAAACTGACAGAGGTGATGACACACATACTAAATAAATACATACTGTAAAAAAAGTAACACAATATTTTTTGCTTGGTCAGGCCTGTTATCTGGCTGCCAATTTGATGAAAAACATACTTTTTGAATTCTTTCCACATTTGTGTCAACTCTTTCACAACATTGGGATTTCACAAGAAGATGTGCAATAATCACATCACGAGGTTTCGTGGACTTCCCCTCTTTCTGTCTGATCACCACCTCATTCTGATTAAGGGGGATGGTCACATGATGATGTATTTATCAGACATGTTTTAGTAAGTTACATGGACATGCGGTTTTGTGGCAACTTTTTTTTGGTTATAGGGAGAAAGTTTTGTGAATTACAGTATGTTTTATAGTAAACTTTGAATAATAGGAAGTCACATGCACTTTTAAGAGCCTCTGAATATGTCTGTAAGGTTCTTTAGTTCTCTTTAAAAAGCCTGACGTAGAATTTGAAAGTTATTGTGTCTTACCCTTTCTTTTGTCTTTATATGTCTTTTATGTAGCTTGGACCATGGAGCACCTTTCAGGATCACACCAGGATTAAGAAAATGTAAGTTGTGTTTTTTACACAAATATATACAGGTAGATGTATCAGTTAAGTGATGTCATAGGTAATCTAATGTCTCCTCTCCTGTACAGACGCATGTGATCTGACTGTAGATCCAAACACGGCACATATTCGTCTCCTTCTATCAGAGAGAAACAGAAAGATAACGTGTGTGCAGCCGGAGCAGCCGTATCCCGATCATCCGGAGAGATTTGAGCGTTATGAGCAGGTTCTGTGTAAGGAGAGTTTGTCTGACCGCTGTTATTGGGAAGTGGACTGGAATGGCTGGAGTCATGTCTCAGTCACGTATAAAGGAATCAGCAGGAAAGGAGGCAGTAACTGCAGGTTTGGACTGAATGAAAAATCCTGGAGTCTTTACTGCTGCGACACGATTTACTCTGCATGGCACAATAAAAAGAGCACAAACGTTCCTCTTCCTTCATTTCACTGTCGCAGAGTTGGAGTGTATCTGGACTGGATGGCCGGCACTCTGTCCTACTACAGTGTTTCTGACACAAACACATACACGCACATATACACGTTCCACTCTATGTTTACTGAGCCTCTCTATGCAGGATTTGGATTTTATTCTGACTCCTCAGTGCATCTGTGTGAGATGTGAGGGAATAAAGACATTCTTTAACACTGATTTTAGTGGATAGATGCCATGAAAATAAAAAAGAAATAGAGAATGAGAAAGCAGAAGCTAAATATGTTTTATTATGACATGTCAAAACATTTGCCATCCAATAGAACGGTCAGTCAAATTCAGTTATGTAGCTGTTCTGTTCCAAAACAAACCTTTAAAAAATATCTTTACATATACAACAATTACAAATGGGAACAACATTGATTCCGTTGTATGTATATGTAAAATTGCAAAGTTTTAATGAGCATCCATATTTATTTTGGTCAGTTTATTAAGAAAAACACAAGAAATGTGTACACAAAATGTACACACAGTGTATATTATAAATGTTAAATAAACATTATTGCAGCAAAGGGATCTACACATTGGATCTTGACGATAACACACTATGGTCAGCACATTAAGTGCATTTATTGCAATCTTTGCAAATTCATAGCTGGTGTAGTGAACAAATCTATGACGTTCAGAGCGCTTCTTATTACTTGATCATTTTAATTGTGTACAATTCAGTCAATCCCCACCTGTTTTTGCTTCCTGTTTTACATCTTAGCTCAATGTCCTACCTCCGACCTTAATGCCTTCCGGTCAATAACGTGAATTAAACCATGTTTTATTATTTATTAAAACAATTACTGGTGAGACTTTGTTTCGTATGATTTCTTTGAAGTTTGTTTTTACGTTTTCATACAAGGTCACCCCAAGCTACTTTTTTTTTATTTTGTTTTTTATTATGAAGTAAACAACAACAATTACAACAACAAAACAAAGATAATAACAAAAGACAATGAGGGTTACAAACATTAATCCAAAGCATATTATATTAGCTTATTGGATTTGCACCATGAAAGAGTCTTACATGCAATAGAGTTTACATACATATCAAAATCTTTCCTGAAAATAAAAAAGTAAGGGGTTTTCTTTGAAAATGTACATTTATGAATGTAAAATTTAGCAAGGAATAACAATAAATTAATAATAAAATTACAGTGAGAAGAGTCAAAATTCAAAGACAAACCAAAAAACTATTTTTTTGGGGGGTTATACAAAAGTTTGGATCCAAGTATTTTTTAACAAAATTTGAAAAGTCAATCCAAAACACTTTACAGTATGCACATTCCCAAAATAAATGATTGATAGTTTCTTCAGACTGAAAACAAAAAGAGCAACTGGGGGAAATGCTATTATTAAATTGAGCAAGTTTGTAATTTACTGGGTAGCAATTATGGATAATTTTAATAGAGACTTCAGCAACTTTATTAGATAAAAATAATTTTTGTCGAAGAAGCCAAAACTCTTCCCATTCTATATCACTAAATATGTTATTCCAAAAACTCACACAAGCAGGTAAAGAAATCTGAGATCTATTAATAATTAAACGAATGTCTTTGTTTGACATTGTATTGAAAAGACTTTGGTCAACAAATAAGTTAGTGTTGTCAAAAATTGGAGAGACTAAGGGATCGGAATCAGGAATCAGGAATTGCAGCAAACACGATGGCATATTCTCTTGGGAGGACTGGAAAAGAAAATTCTTGCATAAATTGTTCATAAGTCGCCCCGAACTACTCTCACTGAAAACACCTTGGGCGTGACGTCACACGACGCGTCTTTCCGGTTGATCGATGTTCCCCGAGTTCGGAAGTCCCCGGAAGTCTAATTTTAAGCGCTGCTCTGACGTTTGTTTTCGAGTTTAAGGTGGCGTATGTTACCACCATCTCCCCATCTTTTTTGGGAATGTACATATACCAATTTATTTTGGAAGGATTTTTGTAGTTTTGTACATGCCTTTTCTTTACAGAGTTTATTTTTGTTATATAAAGATGTCTTGTTTGGTTGTCATAACTTTGTTAAAGAAGACAAGGACAAATATTATCTGATAAACCTATTTATTTTTCTTGCTAAATTCTTTTTTACACAAATGTTCAAGGTGCTAAGCCATACTTTCCTGCTTTCTGTAAGGACATTAAATCATACCTGGACACTCTTCTTACATCCAGCAATTCCAAAGCCCTCAAAACTGTTTCTTTATGTCACTTTCATAATATTTTCATGATTTTGTAACTAATAATTGTATTTCTAATGGCACTCACTCCTGGCATTGTTTTTCTCATTCTTTGTATGTTCTTACTGATATTCAATAAAAAAAAAAAAAAAAAAAAATGTTACCACCATCTCACGTGACACGTGTGAATGGGAATTGTTGCTGAAGAGAATCACAAATGACCAATTAGGACACAAGATTTACTTACTATCATTACTTTTTCCCCACTAGTATGGTTAGGCTTAGGTGTGGGCGGGCTTTACACATCGAGGCCAATCAGCACTCAGCATTCCTAGTAAATGAACCAATCAGAAGTAGGGGAGTCAGATTTGAGCAACGCCGGTAAAGTGTGAAAGTGAAACTAAGAGCTGTAGATACTCTTCCGCCACCGCCAGTTTTTAACCAAATTATCGTCACACAACATCACGGGTATGTTTCTTTATTGAACTGTCTGTATTTGTAATATCAGATAATGTTTGTTATTAAGTGATGTGATGATTATGCTGGAGACGCTGTGAGAGAGAGAGAGAGAGAGAGAGAGAGAGAGAGCCACGCTCGCGCACGTGGATCTGAGACACAGGTGTTATAGTCACTCGCATATTATAACACAAGCGTTTGTATTTTATATCAATACTTATTTTGTGTGTTGTTTCAAGTGCATCATGTTTTATCTGATTGTCTTTGTTTCTTTACTTCATTACAACCATTCACTTCACTAATTCTTTACTGTCTGAGTTTAAACACCATATAAGTATTATATTTACGTTATATATTTACATTGCTTCATTGTCCCATAGTTTGAATCTTAATGAAAAGCACAAAACCTGTGCGTGTTCATGTGCCAAGGCTGACAGAAATCCTCAGACTGACATCAATCAACACACACAGACCAGCAGAAACACACACTGATGGATATGAACCAACAACCAGAAGACATTTACAAAACCAGCTTGAAGAACAAGTATAAACGTTTATTTAATGGAAACAAAAGACATGAAAATAAAACTTTTCTGGATGGTATTAACACAGAACTGTACATTATAGAGAGAGAAAGTGAAGGAGTGAATAAAGAACACGAGGTGTTACAGATCGACAAAGAACCGAAGACACAGAAACAATATAAATCAATCCACTGCAACAACATCTTTAATGTCGTAGGTGAATCAGAATGTGATCAAGAGAGAAAAGTAAAGATTAAGTGTGTTCTTACTAAAGGCATCGCTGGAATTGGAAAAACCGTCTCTGTGCAGAAGTTCATTCTGGATTGGGTGGAGGGAACAGCCAATCAGGATATCGATTTCATGTTTGTACTTCCTTTTCGAGAGCTAAACCTGATTAAAGATGATCAGTACAGTCTTCACAAACTTCTGCTTGACTTTCATCCTGAACTTCAAGATCTGGACTCAAAGATTTATGAGCAGTGTAAAGTTGTGTTCGTCTTTGATGGTCTGGATGAAAGCAGAATTGAGATGAAGTTTTCAGAGTCTGTGGATATTTTTCATGTAACTAAGACGTCATCAGTGTCTGTTTTGATATCAAATCTGATCAAAGGAGATCTCCTTCCCTCCGCTCACATCTGGATCACCTCCAGACCAGCAGCAGCCAATCAGATCCCTCCTGAACACATCAACCGTGTGACAGAAATCCAGGGATTCAATGATCCTCAGAAAGAGGAATATTTCAGGAAGAAAATCAGCGATCAACAGCAAGCACAAAGAATCATCTCTCACATTAAAACATCAAGAAGCCTCCACATCATGTGTCACATACCGGTCTTCTGCTGGATCTCAGCCACTGTGCTTCAAAACATCCTGAAAAAGGATCATAGTGCAGAAATCCCTAAAACTCTGACTGAAATGTACATTCACTTCCTAAACGTTCAGACAAATGTGAGATGTAAGAAGTACGATGAGACAGATCCAAGAAAACTTCTTCAGTCCAACAGAGAAGTGCTTCTGAAACTCTCTGAACTGGCTTTTAAACAGCTGATGGAGGGTAATGTGATGTTTTATGAGGAGGATCTGAGAGACTGTGGCATAGATGCTACTGAAGCAGTGAGATATTCTGGGATTTGCACACAGATCTTTAAGGAAGAATCTGTGATTTATCAGAGGAAGGTTTACTGCTTCATTCATCTCAGCTTTCAGGAGTTTCTCGCCGCTTTTTACGTGTTTCACTCCTATGTAATAAACACAACGATGGCACTTAGGGTGTTCGATCCACTTTATAATTTACTTAAAGGAGCCATTGAGAAAGCTCTGGAGTGTGAGAACGGACACTTGGATCTTTTCCTCAGATTTCTGTTGGGCATCTCACTGGAGTCCAATCAGAGACTGTTACAGGGTTTACTGACACACACCGAGAACAGCACAAAGAGTATCCAGAAAACTACTGCTTACATTAAAAACAAAATCAAAGATGGATGTGATCTCTCAGCTGACAAATCCATCAATCTGTTTCTTTGTCTGTTTGAAATGAATGATCAGAGCCTGTACAAAGAGATTCAGGACTTTCTGAATTCAGAGGATACATCTGAAAAACCAGTTTCTTCTGCATATTGTTCAACAATCGCCTACATACTTCAGATGTCAGAGAAGGTGTTGGATGAGCTTAATCCCAAAAAATACGACACATCCCAGGACGGTCGAACAGCTCTGTTACCAGCTCTCAGAAACTGCAGGAAAGCTCTGTGAGTATACAGGAGTATACAATGACATGCAAGATTAAAGTAAAACCAAACACCTCTAGTTCAAACAACAATAGTTGTATTCAAGAAAACTCTTAGTATTTTAAACATTTTTATTAAAATTGAAAAACTCATGAGACTAGCGTCTCAGATGGCATGATGATCAATTATGAGTAAATTGCGAGAATTTTCATTTTGGGGTGAAACATTCCTGTTTGAGACTAAATAGGCCTGTATTAGTAAGGTCATGTCAAAGAATAAAATCATAGTAAAATTAATAGGTGAAATCAAACTTTAATGCTTGTTAGACTTCAGCCTGGTTCTCACACACAGATTTACATATGTTGATACTAAGTGATAAATATTTTTATTAAAAACCATTTGTACAGTGAATGTTATTTGTTAGAGACCTGCCAACATTTTTTCCATAATCTGAGAATTAGATCAGCCTGTTACACATTTGAAATGTTTATACTCTAATTAAAATCTTTCAGTGAAGCAAATGTTATGTTAAGCTATTTTCTTTCTTTCAGACTGGCTGGCTGTAATTTTACAAATCAATCTTGTGAAATTGTGTCTTCGGCTCTACGAGCATCAAACTCTCCTCTGAGAGAGCTGGACATGAGTAACAATGACCTGCAGGATTCAGGAGTGAAGATCCTCTGTGCTGGACTGGAGAATCCACACTGTCAACTAGAAATACTCAGGTATATATGCAATTATTCATAGACTCCACATAGCAGAGAGAGTTTTAATCACAAAAACAGTAAAAGTAAATGGACAATATTTCTGTGAACTGGGCTGTCTTTAAAGCTGCATACTCTCTGTATCATGGTTGTCTCCAACACGAGTTGCCCTTGCGGAGTCTGTGAGTCGCTGCCAAAACACATTATCTGCTTGTGAAGACAGATATTTTCTAAACTGCGCCAGTCAGAAAGGAAGGAAAGGAAGGCAGACCTCTCAGTAAATATCCAAATGAAGATATTTTAAATGTTTAATTACTATTTGTAGCATTGAGAATGCTAGACGAGGCCTTAATGAACTTGTTTTTGTAAGAACCTTGAATTTTACCAATATCAACATTTTTCACTTCTTCTATCTTACTATTAGACTGTGTGTATTTCTACTCGATTAGGTAGCACAGGTCACATATAGTGATTAAATGCAAAAGTAAAACAAAAAGGTTTTGAGTAGACTGTATTAATAAAGTAGCCCTCTGGATTATTTTATGCGTTCTGGTAGCCGTTGCTCATAAAAAGGTTGGAGACCCCTGCTATAAGACCTTGCCTGTCTGTTTTTCCCCAAACACCACAGAATACAAATCTTGTGAAGTGATATATTTGCTTTTTAAGTGATAAGGAACATTTACATTATATATATCAGAATTAGAATGAGCTTTATTGCCAGGTATGTTACACATATGAGGAATTTGTTTTAGTGACAGAAGCTCCACAGTGTTACAGAATGACAGATGATAAAGAGAATACTATACAATATAGACAATGTGCAAAAATAGCAAGAAAAACAATATATAATAAGACAGTTTGAATGCACATTTATGATGTGTGCAAATTGGAAATATGAATAAGTAAGTGTTATATATGAATAAGTATGTGTTATCTTGGTTTGGTTGAAGATTATCTGGCTGTATGGTGACAGCTGAAGGTTGTGCCGCTCTGGCTTCAGCTCTGAGATCAAACCCGTCACACCTGAGAGAGCTGGATCTGAGCTACAATCATCCAGGAGACTCAGGAGTTCAGCTGCTATCTGCTCTACTGGAAGATCCACACTGCAAACTGGACAAACTCATGTATGATGATTTGAAATGACTTGTCTTAGAAAATATTGTACTGATAAGTGTTATCACTACAACTACTACTGGGTAGTAATAGTACTAATAATAACACTACATTACACAACTTGACTGATGTGAAGCTGAGACTTTGTGTGATTGTATCTGTTTAGGTTAGACCATGGAGAACCCTTCAGAATTACACCAGGATTACAAAAATGTAGGTCGCCTTTCTTTCTTATACAAAAATCATATATGCATATAACCGCACATTTAATCTCTGTTCTCGTGTACAGACCCATGTGACCTCACTATGGACCCAAACACTGCACACGTTCTGCTCGTTCTGTCTGAAGATAACAAAAATGTGACCTGTGTTGAAGAGGAGCAGTCCTATCCGGATCGTCCCGAGAGATTTTTGCTCTTTGAGCAGGTTCTGTGTAAGGAGCGTCTGCCTGAACGCTGTTATTGGGAAGTGGACTGGAATGGCTGGAGTCACATCTCGGTCACGTATGATGGAATCAGCAGGAGTGGAGGGACTTTCTGTAGGTTTGGACTGAATGAGATATCCTGGAATCTTTACTGCTGTGATAGTCTTTACTCCGCCTGGCACAATTATAAGACCACTGATATACCTGCGCTTTCACCACCCTGCAGCAAAGTAGGAGTGTATGTGGACTGGCGGGCCGGGACTCTGTCCTTCTACGCCGTCTCTGACACGCACGCGCTCACACACTTACACACGTTTCACTCCAGATTCACAGAGCCTCTCTATGCTGGATTTGGCCTTTATCATGGCTCCACTGTATCTCTGCGTCCAACATTTATCAATGAGAGAAACATTGACATGTTTTATGTAGAAAAAGAGTTTCTGTTGATTAACATGGCAGATAAAGGATACTTTTGAATTTTTTGTTACAAATAAATGACAAAATCACCAACTGTTACAGTTACAGGCATTAATCTCTTATTTCATCTCTTATCTCAATCATTATTTCATAAGACACAACTAACCCAAAATTGAAATATAATCTATCAGTCGTAATAACTATATAATGCCTCAACACAGCCAATGGGAATGGGAACTTTATTTATAGATCTGCTTTTTGCACAGGTATTTCATAGCTGTTGTACAGCCATCAGTAAGAAATATGTTAATGGTATTGATTTAAACAAGATATAAAACTATAAACCTCACACTTTCTTTTGCTAACATGTTCATGTCTACAATTTTCTAGTGAAAAACTAAATTTCAACTGGTATGAGACATTTCAAATTGGAATCTTTTGTTATTTGTAAAAATGTTTTTATTTACATTATATTTCACTTTTTATAGTTATTAAATAAAATATTTATGTAAATAAATGTTGTTTGATTTTTTTTTTTTGACTGCAACTTTCATACTTTTCATCTTATGTTCTGAGCTGTATTGAGCTGCAAAAAAGTGTCAAACCATCAAAGTTTCATTTAAATACCACTACAACCAAGGCATTATATTATATATATTATAAATCATATAATCATTTTGTCTAATGAAGCATTAATAGCACCATCAACAGTGTACAAACTTTTAGCAAGCAGTGTATGTGATTTTTACTCCGACGTCTACTATAATTCCCTTTTCGACTTTAATAAAAGTAAATGATTTACTGGTTCAACATTAAGATAAAATAATTTTGACCATTACCATACATTAATATAATGCAAATTGGTTGGCTAAGTGTGCTTTAGATCCTATTTATACTCTTTTCTTTATTGTCCATTGTTATATGGCAGTATAAATGCATAAATCTGAGACAGTTGACTGCCAGTGTTCATGCATTTCAAACATGTTCAATCATCTTCTTGCCATTGGCCTGTATCCCATCTCTCCTTCCAGCTGTTCTGCTGTTAAAGTTCCCAGGATGGGCTGACAGTCAGGGTTAAACACCGAGTATGCACTCATTTCTCCAGGCTGTCGTGCTTTTGGGCTCCTGAAGCCCTCGTAGAGCCAGTAAAACAGAGATATGAGGAAAAACGGAAGACCAAACTCAAGCTCTGAGAAAAGTGCCAGCAGCACCAGCCACAGAAGCACTTTTAACAGGGTCAGATGAGAGAGGATCCAGTGACCCGAACCATCTCCACCAGCCTGAGAGAAAGCGTTAAATAGAATAACATTAAACCAATATTAAACTAAATACACTTAATGTAAAATATAAATGTGTGCTGGTACCTCTGTATGTGTAGTCTGAGTGCAGGTTGTTGTTGTTTTCGTCACTGGTGTAACAGATGACACAGCGGAGGGATCATGATGATCTTTGACTTTCATCTCAGGCTGGATCTGAGGATCAGCAGGTTTCATTACTTCCGTCTGCGCTTTCTTTCGAGCTCTGAACTCTGCCAACTTGCGCTCCATGTTTTATATCTGATAAAACTGTAATTAGATTAAAGCGAAAATGCTTTAAACTGGTAAATAAATCGCCACGTTTACATGTCCATGTGTACTAGACTTCCGTATTGATTTCATGCAGTCACGTGTTACCTGGCAAACGTTGACTGAAATGTGTTTCCTCTAGGTGGCGCTCGACGGCTCAAACAGCAGACTTGATCCGCGTTTATATTTCAGCACTTTTTGTCTCATAAATCTAGAAATCCGGTGAAATATAAAACTTGTATTAATTCGGAGACGTACGTGAGATATAAACGAAAACCTCTATTGACAGATTAAAATACAATGATAGGTTAGCTAGTTACCATAAACGACTGTGATTGGACACGTTTGGCTAGCGCTGTAAAAAGTAACAAGTAATACGTCATCACTAGTTACCACGCACTTGATTAAAACTTTCATCGTTGTAATGACAGGGCTAATTTTCGTTAGAATAAAAAGGAAAATATAATAGCATTATTATTATCATCATCATTTATCGTATCTGAGCCACCAATCCACGGCCACTTTGTTTTTTGATTCATCGCTTTTCTACCCGCAGTTTTTGTTCCACACGGACACTTTCATAGATGCACCAACCGGAAGTTTTTTCGGCTCGTAGAACAGCCTGTGATTAGGTACTGTCAATAAAAATGTAAGTATAGTTGCAATGATTTAAAAATTATTTTAATAATGAGCAGTGGTATGTTTACTTCCAATGTTAGAGATAATTATTAAATACTGTTTTCACGTTGACTGAAGTAACGTTGCATGTAGAGATGACATGTTTAACCAGCATAGTTTTCATTCTGTATATCAACATCATATAATGTTAATACAACACATACAGTCCAATGATATACATAATTTGCTGTGACTAAAATGCCATCTGTCTTATAAGTGATCTTTCCCCTAAAATAAGTATTTGGGCAATTCCATGCAAATGTCAACCTTACCATTATAAAGTCATTTTGTATCATACTGATAGCATAGATGTCAATATTTGCTGATTTAAATACTTATGTGAGATCGCTCTTAAAGTTTTTAAATCATTTGTTTGTGTTTAAAACATGATTGTTTTATAGACAAGTAAAGAACTGTCTTCAGAATTGTCCCATCCGTAACATAAATGAACACATGGAAGTTCATTAAGGAGTTTCTTTTTTCTTTATTTGTTGGGTGTTATTGCCTCTAGTTTGAGCATTTTATTTCACAGAAATCCTACAAAGTATGTTGACTCTCAAAAAGTGTGTTCTTTTTTTGTCACATCCATAATCCATGTATATTTCCATTTTTAAAAACAGATGACCTGACTCATTTTAATGTCTGGATTCTATCAACAGGGCAGTAGTAATAAAAGTTCAATATATTGGTAATACATTCTGTGAGTCATGTGAGGATGTCATGACCATAATGCTGGAACTGGTTACTGTAGTAAACAACTGCCAGTAGTTCTCATGTTGATAATAAAAGTCTGTATTCTCATTCTAATGTCATTCATTTTAGCTGTGTTTTAACCTCTTTACAGTTGCAGTCACAAAGATCTATAGTAAATCTTCATCGTGGCGTAAGCCAGCATGGCCTCTGCCCCAGCACAGCAGCCTTCTCTCACTGTAGAGCAAGCCAGAGGTAAGACATCAGTTTCTCTACTACAATCACATGGACCAGAGCACATCTCATATAGACTGTTGCCTGATGCATTACAGTCGTCTTGAGTGAAGTGATCCAGGCCTTTGCCGTGCCGGAGAATGCAGCCCGCATGGAGGAAGCCAGAGAGAGCGCCTGCAATGACATGGGCAAGATGCTGCAGCTTGTGCTGCCTGTGGCCACACAAATCCAGCAGGAGGTCATCAAAGCATATGGCTTCAACAATGAGGGAGAGGGTGAGACTGTTCAAACCACCACTACAAAAAAAGCAATTAGTAAGTAAGCTGTTTTGTTCATGTTAAATGAAACTGAATTGCTATGTTTGGCCCTTTCAGGTGTACTTAAATTCGCTCGACTAATAAAGATGTATGAAAGTCAGGACCCAGAGATTGCAGCTATGTCAGTGAAACTCAAGGGTCTCTTACTGCCTCCTCTGTCTACTCCTCCCATTGGCACTGGAATTCCAACCTCATAGAACAACACAAACTCCTCAAACCTTGAGGAGGATTCAAAACAAAATGTTTCAATTAAAAGCAGAGGTAAAGCATCTTCTACATTCCCATTTGCTTCAAATGAAACAAGTACAATTCTTCCTTTTTGTCATATTTATTCTTTTTTTCGCCTGTGTTGAATGTGCATATATTTATCAAAGTGAGACTAATTTTTTAATTCCGTTTAGAGGTCTTGTTGTCTTTTTAAGCTTTTTTTTAAATACATTTTGCATTGATTGTCTTGTTCTTGCCTGTGGTTCTTATGCACTGTGCAAAACTGACAATTGTCAAATAAACAGTGTTTGTTCAATAAAATAATTTTTTATGTACCTGTAAGAGAAGGGGCTGTTTTATTATTTCAAAACAACTATAGTTTTTTGAATGCAAGAAGTGAGTGATAAGCAGTCCTTTTCATGCAAAGCATTTCTCAGTGTCATCACTTCTCTTTAAACATACACTCTTAAGAAATGGTGCTAAAAGTGGTTCTTTGCTGGTCATAGGGAACCACTTTAAGTGCTATATATGTAGGATCATTAGAGGTGCCAAACAGTATCTTAACCACTCCACAGAACTGCTGAAGAACCACTGAAAAACTCTACAGCTGCTTAATGGGTTCTTTATACAGTAGCGGTGTTATATAGCACCTTGATTTAACAAAAAAAAGGGCTATATAAAAAAATTCCATAAAAAGGTGTTTTTTGTATATAATATGAACTAAAATGGTTTCTACAAGTTTGTCATGATTTGAAATGGGGTTGGTGATGGAAGATGTCATAACAATTATTCTAAACACGTTTTTAAATGAAAGTAAGTTTTTAAGTGATTATTAAGACAATAAATTACAATAAAAATGTTACAGTTAATTGATACACAGAATTGTGTTAGAAATACAACAGTGGAGTTACAACGGCACATGATCCTAATTTACAATGTTTTACAAAGGTTAAAGAGTAACCTTTTTTAAATCTTTGCAATTGGTCCAAAATACAGGTCGATGTAAAACAGATTTTTCATCCAGAAAATAAATAATCATTTTTCATTAAAGTTTCATTACAGGGCTCCCAGCAGCAATAAAAGTTTATGTAAAATAATAACATTTATAAACATTCAAATCATTAAATCTGTGTTGGTTTCTATATCTAAATGCATTATGTTTCTTTTTTGCAATTATTTTGGCTCACGCATTAAGATAAGATGACATGACAATACAGAATCTGCCTATTTAAGAAATACATACAAAATATAAAATGTATAATCTGTCGATCTACTGGCGCCCCTTGTGGACAAAACGTTTTAGAAGTTGTCAAGTTATTTACTGCAGCGACTCTATTTAAATGTTTCTCCACCAAGGTCATTTTATTTAAATATGATTTTGGTTGTTTTATTTAAATGATCAGCTGTATTAAGTATCAGCTGTGTGGTGTTTTTAAGGCGAGCAAAGCGCATGATGCCGCGGGTCACTGATGCTGCTGTTGCTTCTGGTGCTGATGCGAGCGTACTGCAGCTCTCAGCGTATCTGTGTGTACATTAAAACCATGATGGACTGCTGATATACACCTGCCTGATCCTGTGTGCCTGCAAACACCACATCATTCCCATGAAGGACTGAAGCGATGCCACCAGCCGCTGGAGAATGTCAGCTCTGAAAAAGGTACCGCAGCTGATGCTGATGGACATAAACAGTGTTATAATACTCGATTGATCCGGGCCAGCACGAAACGCGTTTGACTTAAGAGATAGAAAGATTCACGTGAGAGTCTCCAGATTTAAAGCCACCTGCTGATGCCAATACTAAAACACTGATGACATCATCTGTATCACTTACGTATAGCACAATTCTATATGACGCAACACTTTTGTGATAGTTTAAGTGTAAAACAGTGTATGCAAAACATAATGTTCTGTATGTTGTGGGTTACCAGTAGTTTGTTTGGCAAATGCATAGCACAGCATGATATGAGCCCTGAAACAGTGAAACAGTTGATCTCATCTTTTCATCTTCCCTTCACTCATCGATTGTCTTGTTTTGTGTGTGAATTTTACTCCATTGTACCTTTTCCATCTTCATTTCTCCATCTGCCACAGGTGTTACCATGGATACTGCAGACACATTGCTGCCTTTTCCTTGACAAGAGTTCAGGTAAGAAACAGGAGAAGATGTTTAGGGCTTTCTCATTATTCTCAACTTGAGGCTAAGAGAGATGATTCAGGTTCAGATCACCCAGTAAAAAAAAAATCTATATTCTGTGTTGTTCCCATGTCGTGTTTTCCAGTTATTCATTGTGAAGTTAAATGTCTTGTGTTTGGCTGTTGGCATCTATACATGATGTTGAATCCCTTTGCTATGGTTTTAGCTCAATTGGTAGGGCATGGTGTCAGCGATGGTATAAAATGTATAACATATCAGGCACTGTAAGTTGCTGTAGATTTCTTTGGTGGTTACCGAGTGATAAAAGTAGCCCCAAGACTTTTTGTGTTGAACTTTCCATTAATAGTTAAAATCCATTTTTATATTCTGCATTGACTTTTTAAATTGAACCAAGTATGAGTAAATCTTATATAAACTATAAAAACAAACATAATTACAAAAATATCTTTCACAAACATTTTTGAGGTTTAAGTTTTGAGTCATTTCTTTGTTATAGTTTCTTTGCATCCAACATAATTCTGAATACATGTTTATGACATCACAGCTGGGGTCAGAAGTCCCAAACAGAGTGCTGTGAATAAATAGGAATCTCAAGATGTAATTTACTCTCTGCAGTGTTTATGAATTGCTTGCCAACAAACACAACAAGGCATTCTGCATTTACTCTTCCCAAACACATCTCTTTCTTACTTGAAAAGCTGAAACTTGAAACTGTTATTTAAACAGATGAAAGTTGTGGGTGCTCACTGTACAAGTGGTTACATATACAACAGCAGACTTTCATGCAAAAAGAAGAAATGTTTTAATTCATTTAATATGGAAACAACAGTTTCTGCCCAAAATCCAAAGACACGCAAAGGTTTCCACAAATAACTGCTTGTATTATTTGTAAAATATGAGAACATTGATACTAATGCAGAATTGAAAGTTATTAGATGTCTCAAATGTTTTGTAACTTTTTTCTTGAAACACAGTTGATGTGATCCATTTAGCGAGACCTTTGATATTATTAGACTCTCCTTTAAGAAACTCCATAGAAAACGAAAAGATCCCACATGTTATGTCACAAATCATATTATATTGAAAGGCTTGCTGTAGTTCACCGCAGTTTAACCCGTCATCTCTCGTCTAGTCTGAATGTCTGATGATGAGTGCAGATGTGTCTGCTGTGGTTTCAATTCATGAATTGAATTCAACATATAGTTCACGGCCAGTGGTTTTGTCCCGAATAGCTATAGTTTATTTCAGTACAGCTGTGAGTATTTTGAGAGCTGCTGCTGTTTCTATGGAGACGAGGGAGTCTGATGTCATTGAAGGTTATCCTGAACATGCTCGGATCTGTTTGTTTGAGCCCGTATCTCATGCTGATTATGTATTCAGCAGTATTCTACACAATCCAGCAACATTCATCAGCTTCATCCACAAGCTGTCAGGCTTGTGAAAGCGTTTCAGTCCAGTCATTTCTGTGAAGTGGGGTAGAGAGAAAATCTATGAATGGCATTCAACCTTTGTCGCCCGTTTATCCGAGCTCAGCGTTTTCCAGAGGTCACGACAGAGAGCCCATAATAATGCTGCCGTGTCTCTGAGGAGATTGCAGATCAACAGCTGCGTCAGAGAAACCATGTTTAATGTAGATCAGATCAAGCGGCATACAGAGTATGACACTATTATCATCTTGCTTTAAACTGTGTGATCACCTTAATGGCAGATATTAGTCTTAATGTTTTCATTCATGAAATTTTTGTTATTCCTATTCCTGTCATGCACACTAGATGGCACTATTATCAGGTAATGGGGGTTGTACTAAAGTTCTACAGGGTTCATGCAGTGCAAGATATCATTGGCAGATATTGAGATGATTTTGTCTTTATTTGTCAACTTAGGTGGTGTAAAATACCTTGAGAAATCGGTGATCTGGAAGCTCTTGATCCATGATTCTGTATGTCAGTGCACAGCACCATTAGCAACATAAACATATATAACAGACTATTGTTTCCACTGAAAGGATTTAGTGATTTTACTTCATGAAAGTTGCATTCATACATATCACATTTAGGCTTTAATATTGGTCTAACATAGTAGCTGTTTTATAAAAGCTGTAAGGTGCTGGAGGCGAGTGCTTTATCGTTCACCATCCTTATTGCTTACCTATACTGTGTACTTTAATCAGTCAGCATCCAGACAAATGTCCTTGTAATGGACAAGTAAGTTCATTTTAGATTCAATTACAGAGACATATTGTCCTGGAGATATAATGTTCATTTATTTCAGTATAGCACAGGTCTGTTACTGTCAGTTCTTCGATTTCGTGCATTGATTTCTACAGTGGAAATGTTTTGGTTTGTTAATTCTACAGTACAATAGCCGCATAGAGACAGAGTGTGCTAGACAGAGAGACAGAGAGAGAGAGAGACAGAGAGAGAGAGAGAGAGAGAGAGAGACAGAGAGAGAGAGAGAGAGAGAGAGAGAGAGAGAGAGAGAGAGAGAGAGAGAGAGAAAGATTGGGCTTCCCCTAAAGCAAACAAAATTAGGTGCTCGGTGTGAATGTCACACCTGAAGGATCCATGTCAGGCATTTCAAGAGATTCAATTGGCTGGACTAAATGGTTTGAGGGACGAAGAGCCCGTAGACGATCACTCAGCTGTTCCCATGGCGACAGGAAGACTAGTTTTAGGTGTTTCTAAGGGGGAATCCTAGACCCCCGTGGCTAATATCTGCTTCTCTTCCTCTGGGGATGCCTGCGAGCGACTGCTGAATTCATGAACGTCAGAGGATAAACATGCTGTGCTCTTTAATCTCTAGGAGCTGCTTGGAAAATGCATAACAGTGTGATGTTATGGGCTGTTGATTATGAGTGTTCAATTAAAATAAAGGCACAATTACAGGATAGGGCATTAAAAACTACAAATTCTTTCATCTTTTTTTAGCCACATGTCATTCAAAACATATATGACTTAATGACATAAGAAGATATTTTGAGGAATGTCTCTGTGGTTTCTTGTTCATACAATGGAAGTCAATGAGGCTCAGTGTTGTTAATATTCTTAAAAATACCTTCTTTTGTGTTCTGCAGAAGATACAAATGTCAAGGTTTGAAATGACATGAGAGTGAATAAGTGATCCCATGTACAGATTATTTCATGTGGAACATAGTGGTCTGTAAATAATCAGTATGCTTGATATTGTAGGTTTCATTAACAATTTGTTTTAAAGATTGGATCACTATTTTGGCAAATCCAATAATAAGTACTTCATCAAAAGTGCTTATATAAACTCAGCATTAGTCAGTCAGACAGTCATCATGCCGCTGTATCAGTGTATTACCCAGAGACGGTCAGGAGGACACGGTTTGTGCCATCAGGACATTCACAATATTTATGACATTTATAGCCTCAGGTTGTAGGTCTCAAGCAAACAGCGGTATGTGTAGCATGTGTTTCCTCTTCTGGGATAAAAATAACCTGCTCATGTTTTAGTGTCCATCCTTATGTTCTCGGCTTTCTTCCAGAGGTCGCTCAGGTGCTATTAATGGCCTGACTAATGGTCATATGGTGCAGCACACTGATATTTGGCTGATCTTCATGTGCTGTGGGATTTACATATTTTCATCCTTTTGGTGATATTCAGTATATTCACATGATTCCTGTTTGTCTGTTTATTTTTTATGGCTTAATATGATGATTTTTTCCCCCTAATCAGAGGCATTATTTCAAGGCACAATGGTCTTTTTAGTCTTTATGTTTAATATAAGCATGAACATTGTAAAAAACTAGTTAAGAGTAGTCATTGCATGTTATTACATTTCAGCGTGTAACATCATCATCATCATTTCATGCACCAATATAGCTATACATTATAAATTGCAAAATTTCTCCATGAACACTACAAGTATTAAGATTCTCACTATATTGCTTAATATCGCATAATCATATATTGCAAGCAAAACCATTGAGAAAATATAGTTATCAGTATATCATTTAATATATTAAATATTTGTTTGTTTGTAATGTTTGTTTAGTTGAAGTCATGAGGTTACATACACCTTGCAGAATATGGAAAATGTTGAAAATTTAGGAAAAGTACTGGATTTAGTACTGCCCTGAAAAATTAATATTTCATGAAAGAAATGTTCACAGTCTACAACACAGAATAACTTAATTTCTAAAAATAATCCAGTACAAAAGTTTACATATAACTAATTCTTAAAGGGTTAGTTCACCCAAAAATGACAATTTTATCATTATTTACTCACCCTCATGTCTTTCCAGTCATATAAGACCTCCAGCGTTTTCCAAACACAAATGAAGATATTTTTGATGAAGATGTATTTTATTCATGAGCTTCCGGGACCCCTCATAGACATAATGGCAATTTTCACTTTTAAGGTCCAGAAAAGTAGTAAAGACATCGTTAAAAAGGTCCATGTGATCATAGTGGTTCAGTCTTAATTTTATGAAGCGACAAGAATATGTTTTGTACACAAAAAACCCCCAAAATAACGACTTTAACCACCATGTTCTTCTCTTCCCTGTCAGTGTCTGATGCGTGATGTATTCTCATTGCTTCATAAAATTAGGATTAAACCACTTTTTTACACACACACAAACTAGTGCACAATCAAATGGAAAATATGTCCAAATTAGTATCTATTATTACCCCTCTTAAGGCTTTTGTGTATAGTAAGGAATGTGAATCGGTAATAAAAAACCATTTGGCAGAAGAAGCTTTTATTGCCGAATAAACGGTTATTTTTTCTGTTATTACTGTTATATTGATGTTGTCTGAAAGGTGCTGTAAGCAATTCCTCTGAATACCACATATAAACGTCCTTATTACCTGACACATATCAATGAAATAGGCATTGAGAGAAACAGCCCCGGGCTTGGTTAATAACATAAATGTGTCAGGAGAACACTGAGCTATACTACATTGTTTGTGTTTAATTGATTGTTTCCTCCATTTTGAAGATTTCTTTCTAACAGAAAAAATAAAAAACAGAAAGAATACAAACCTTCAGATTACACCTTTCACAATTTATACACATTGTTATTTAGGTATTTAACTTAACAGATGTGCTGTAAGACATGAGATGAACCACAGAAAGTACATGTACCAAACTGTGAGTAATAAATTCATAATTCTTTTGTAATCATCAGTTTTTATGATTCTGTTCTAAAACAACTACCTTTTGTAATAATAATAAATAAGTTTATATAATTAATGTTTATTATTATTGTTGTATTGTTGAATTGTCATCTTGTTGAGGGGCTTGTTGAGGCTTTCTGTGGTGTAATGGACTATTTTTCAAATTGATGATAATAATGCAGTTTAATTATTTCAACTTAAATCCATGTATAAGTTTATGTAATGATTTACATATACATTTTATTTGTGTTTCTACATACAACTAATTATTGATCTATCAGTCTGGGTTTATTTTGTGAACTGACTGTATATTATTTTGTATAAATTTAATTTAAAAATCCTCTGAATCTTCACTGTAGTTCAGTCCAATGCTGTGTCTATGTCTGCTAACTGTGAGTATTACACGGTGTTCTGGAATACTTGATTCTGATTGGCCAGTTGTGACATTCCATGTTATTCCCAAATAACAAACCTCTCAAATAATAACACTCATTCAAGTACTGCAAATCAAATTGATCTTAAATAATTTGCTTTTGCATAAATCAGATAGAATATGCCTAATTAATAACATAATTGCGATTATATTACAAATTATTAAACCACATTTGTCTTTTTTGAACGTCGTGTCTTGGCCGACAGTCGTATCAAAAGCCAATAGCAAAGTTCTGAAAGTTTGTTATTTGTTACAAATTATTTAGAATCAATATTTTGTGCCCAATAATATACTGGTGTTGCAAGTTGTTTTATTATCGCAAAATAAACCCTGACAGAGTGATCACTTCTAAGTTTATTCTGCGATAACAACCGGCTCGCTGTATGTTATCTCTTACATAAAGCTCACCTTATTTAAATATAATATAGAAACTACCATAAAAACTAATGTAGATTGATTGATCATAAGTAAAGCAAAGCACCACGAGACGTCTTATACGTCCCCAATCACTCCAAACACACAAATTTATTTTCTATACTGTCACTTCAATGAAATTATGCTTTTTTCTGCCTGTGATTGTGAACTTGACTTCAGGAGCGCTAATTATACATTTGTCACAGTGGGAGTGTAAATATGCTAATGATGCTAATGAGTCTGAACCGTATGTTCAGTGTTACGACAGGATTCTCTCTCAGATCAAGATCACGGCGTTTCTTCCTTGAAAACAAACAGCAGAAGTTTCTCTGCTCACATTAAACTCTCCAGCCGCAATAATTCACAGACATTATACAGAGAACGTATAGAAAACTACAGCACAGAACATGACAGGCGGCTGACAGACAGTCGATTGGGTTGTGTTGTGTTAGGCTTCAGTGGGAATTCAAAAGACCAACACTGACGTGTGTTTGGAGAGCACAAAAACATTTAGCTAACCAAACATTCAGTGAACCCAGCTAGAAAACTATTTATAACTGAACACAACACTATAAAAGGATTAAAAAACGAAAAAGTACTTTTATTGTTATATTATTTAAAGTCAAATATTTTCTTTTTATAGCTTTAAAAATTCTATTGCTAATATGTAACAATGATGTAAATTACTGTATGTTTAAAAAGCCTATAACTTTGAAAGAATAAATTTCAGGCATAATAAACTTTCTAAACATTGTTTTTGAATTGGAAAATATCGTTGTGAGTGATATTTTAACTAAAGCAGTCAATCTTGAAACAGATATTTTAATCGAAGTAAAGGTTGGGGGGCATTTATCGCTGCTTTTTTATAATGATCATTTGTTTTTGTACGATTCACATCGAGCCACCTCATAAAATACGTACGAATTCCCTGGAAATCAGTTTGGTTGCAAATGTGAAAAATTGTATTTGCTTGATATAAAATGCGAAAGTATATTGTGACTAGTGTACAACATTAAAGCTGCAATGAGATATTCATTAATCTCTGTAGATGTTGCAGAGAGGACTGAAACATTTCTTATTTCTTTGTTTATTGCACACTGTGGCACACTGAAGTGTTGTTTGTATATCTATTTCAATTTTACATGTGGCTCATTTTCTCGTTTCAGTACAGTGGTTTATTTCCCCATTGGCTCTGATCTGTAATTCGTCTCTTTGATGATGGGTTGAAGTGTAGCGGCCTCACAGAATGCTGACATCATCACTGCCCTGAGGTCAAATAATGACCGGGGTTCCCCAAGAGCCCCGACACAACCCCAGTGCCATAGCACCAATGCTAGACTTACAGAATCAGCTTTAACTTTCAATTAAACAAACTCTCATAATAAAATATAATGAAGATCTTCTTATGAGACTGAGCAGATCGTTCACTTTGATTGTGTGCCAAGAACACTTTAAGTTCACAGTGAAGTTGCTTAGAGAAGTTGTTGAGAAAGGAGGTTTTTGTTTTCACCGAGACCAGACTTGATCTTCAACGCTGTCCTGTATTTCAGCACGGCTGTGTCCTGATCCATCCAGGGGTGTGTTTCCCAAAAGCATCGTTAGCCACCTATGATTGCAAGTTCCGTCGTACCAGCATAGTTCAATGTTTTAAGTGTTTCCCAAAACCATCCCTCAAACGAACATTGGCAAACAGCAGCACAAAGTTTCGTGCTGCATAGTTTCTTGTTAATGTAACATGTAGACAAAGATCATACTTTAAGCAAAAGTTGGCAAGCAACATGTTGGGCGTTCTATATCCATCATTCTAAACATATACAAATTCCATTTTACATCTTTTAATTTGTCAACAGAATTAAAGCTCTGTTTTTGAAAAGTGCACATGTGTTTAGACATACGTGCTTTAGGACCCCGGGGAATCCCTAGGCGGAGTGACATAAGAGAAAACTTGCAACATCTTGAAATAAACACAACAAAGAACAAAAACAGGCTCACTAAATACAATGTAACGTACATTGAGATGAAAAATGTGACATTAATTCAATCTGAATTTATTAGTAGATGTTATTACTGACGTCATCAACTATGTTATTGAACCAACATGGTTAAAACAACGGATGTGCAGTGAAGGTACTGTGTTTTTGGGAAACAGTTGTGACTAGCTAGTTAGTTTTTCCAACATTGCATCGTACTATGGTGGTTAAGCAGCGAGCTAAGTCATTGTTCGGGAAACACACCCCTGATCATCTGTTTTAACCACTTAAAATTCATCTTCAAACAATCCATGTCTTACATGCAAAAGTTTTTTTTAGTTCTGTCATCAGGGTAGATGGTGTTGCAACAGAATCAAGTGCTGGAGAAATTAGCTTCATGCTGTTTTGCTTCCTCCTGACAATCTTGTTAATGCTGTTTTGATTTGTTGACTGTCAGGTCTTGAGTTCAGGTGACATCTCCTCCTGACAGCGCTTCACGGAGGGCTTTTAATAGCTCCTCTCTGATTTCACCTTCTAATCAACTTGTCTTTATGACGAGACGTCTCTTGTGTAGTGTTTTCTCTTCAGTGTGTGTTTGTTAATGAGCAGAATGTTTAGATAGTCTCTGTTAAGTTCACTGCAGTATCATTTCACACTTCTGTGACAAATGTGGTTGGGTTTATAAGATGGTGAATGTTAAGGATTGAGTGGCTGGAACCCAGTTAATCTTTCAAACACTGTTTTTATTTACACTTGTGTTTATTATGGTTTTGGTGTCACAAGAGATTATTGCATTGAAAGGTGTTATGTTGATCTATGAATGCCATATGTGCATTTATGCTGTTTGATAAAAACTGTTAGTTGTTTACATAATTCATGATTTGACTGTTTTAAAGTGAAGATGAGAGGTGACATTACAATGCAATCTCACGAGAATTCGTACGTATTTTACGCGTTGGCTAAAAATGTGTACGTTTTAGTACAATTAGTCTTCTCCCCAGTGACGTTAGCATTAGGCCTTTATCGTTGTTTTTTCCTACTAATCATATGATTTTGATTGACTTACATTGTACAGATTCTTATGAATTAGCCAACTCATAAAACATGTACGAACTCCTGTAAGATCAGGCTGGACTTTAATACAAGTGGAATTGCTGTTTTACGTTTCTTAAACTTTTTGTGATGTCCATCACAAAAAATTGCGATGGCCATTAGACGTAAATTATGAAACTGATCATAAATATTTGATGGGCATTTAAAACACATTCCAGTTACTAAATAGCTCCAAAAGATGAAGGTGTGTAGAATCACTGTGAGGTTCTTTGTAGAAGGTGCCGTTTTCTTTGGTATTGGAACAATGACATCACAGAAATAGAAACCGATCTTAAAACAGAGTTCACAGACACTAGTCGCATATCACAACATTTTTTTCGTAGGACTCGGTGTAATGGTTCTGGATGAGCTCATTCGTACTGTTTACACGCACAATGTACAAAAGGGTTGACAGCTTGGACATAAAGCCTTTTGTGCATGTCTGACATGTTCGATGTATTTTCATGAATCCTCTGACAGCTGGTCAGTGCCGGTATTGCTGGAAGCTTGAGCAGGAAGACTTGCAGTTATGTTACTTCATTCAGTTTTGGTGCTGAATTTATTACTCACAATCTTGTGTTAAGACTCTTGTCAAAAAAGACAATAATCAAAAAAATTATGAATAAAAAAAATGGGAAAATGACATTTTAAAATGGCAAATAAATTCAGTTCATTTAAGTTATATGCCTGAAGTTAATTATCAACAAAAACTCAACAAGTATGATATGTACGCTGATGTATTTTTCAATGTATTTCCAAATGTGAAAGCGCATTTGTGGTAGAACACCATTTTTTGTATAAATATGCAAGAGATGCATGAACACCTTGAATATTTGCTGCTCTTCTGTGCACTAAATTGGTTTCCAAACAAACATTATAAGATTTATAACGTGACCATCTGAGACGCTCCCCTATTAAATGTAAATATCAGCGATACAGAAATATTAAAACAAATGCCTTAAACTGATCTACTGAAGCAGTGACATCATCATGTGTACGCTCCGCCAAGGAGGATTCCACTTTTAACACCATTGATTTTTTTCTCCCTCGATTGGGTATCATGCTCAGTTGTGACATTTACGTTATGAGCAGAAGCAGATACAGCTGAAACCATAGGAATACAGATCTGAATTCCCCAGTAAGCAGGAGCCAGTGACAAGTCAGAATCCTGAATCCAGAATCCAGTTCCAGGTATTGCTTCCCACCAGCGGAGCAGCTAAAGATGCCGAGATCGCTGCAGAGGAGCTCTAAACGCACAGCTTAACACCAGCGCTGGGGAGATCGGCTCCTCTCCTCTCACTCCTCTGCTCTTGGGGAGGCGACGGGAAAAGAGAGAAAGGAGAGAGGCAGAGAGAGAGAGGGGGAACGGAAAAACGGGAAAAGGCAGAGAAGAGCTGTTTTTCCAGGCTGGTTGGATCAGGACTATCAGCCCGTGCGTGATTTGGTTTTGCTGGCTCTCTCTCTCTCTCTCATAGCTGTCCTCGGGGTTGCTGGGATGGAGATCTGTATGTGATGCCGCCTGCACACAGGTAAGGACCAGTTGCTTTAGGAGATGAATGAAGGTGTCCTGTTGAGTCGGTGGAGCGGATGGGATGTGTTGAACGTTGGTTTTAGTTTGACACTGTCGTAAACCGTCGTGGGTCTGTATGTGAAGGAATGATGAGGATACGATGTAATGTGTGAAGGCACAGGTTGTTCTTCTCCCTGAATTATCATGAATGGAGAAACCAAAGGAGAGAGAAGCAACCTCGCAGGAACATCACCTAGCAATAAGGCAACCTTCTCCGAGTGGAGAAATGTGATTTTCTGCTTTGACGGTGGGGCATCCTTCACGCGATGACACACACCAGCAGCTACGCCGGGCACATCGAGTTCCCGCGTGTTTGCTCGCAGCGAGCGAGGTTCTCGTTGGTTCTCCGTCCACGCTTGCTGAATCGAGAGGTCATGTGATAGAGATTCATTCATTCACACTGAGTCAAACGTCTGCTGCGTCTGTAGCTCACTCAAAACTCTCCACACCGCAGGGACCGAGCATCTGACAGCCATCAGCATCTCTCACACACTCTCGCATGTGTGTGTGCTCATGTGAATGAGATGAAGTGTGTGTGTGTGTGTGTGTGTGTGTGTGTAGTAAATATTGCTGCTCTGATCTGGTTGTTAAGAGGAGAAGTGAGGTCTCTCTTACACTAACTACTGTGTGTGTGTGTGTGTGTGTGTGTCTGGAGTCAGATGAACTCGCCTGTCTGTGTCTTTCTGCACTTAATTTCACTAAACAACTGGATAGAATAGACTAGTTAGTATAGTTAGAATAGTTAGAATAGAAAGGTTTGACACCACATCAAATTTTGTAACATTACTGAAAACAAACTGAAAACACTATAGAAGCAAACTAGCAAATAAGTATAATAAAGTTCCATGTTTCATGGTAATGAAATGTCTATAGGACTGGCTCATTTTCAGTTTTTAGATAATTGTTAAAATTGTGTCTGTAAAAAGTCTAAAATCTAATTCAGAGATAATAAACATCAAGATTTGCATTAATTTCACTATTATTCAACATTTGACATAATCTTACTTAGTCAGTATTAAAGATATCATGGTTATGTTTTCACAGAACGTTCTTATTGTACATTATTTAGTTTTATTGTACATGTTTTATGTAGAAAACAGTAAATTAAAAAAGAAAACTTTAGCTGGGTTTTCACAGACTGGGTCACAATTTGTCAGGCTGTCAGTAATTTGTTAATTGGAATCATATTGAGTCGGACATCAGAAGGAGGTGGTTCGTTAACCTGAATCATTTCAGTCATTTGAAATTATTTGTCTAAGAAAGTGTTTTTGTTTCAATAAGTCAGTATGTCGAACATATCTGAAAAAGATGTTTCTTGGTTTAATGAATCAGTAGGTTGGACATGTCTGAGGAGATGTTTGTCTGACATGTATGGGTTCAGTGAATCACATGTCAGAAATGTCTGAAAGGGTCGTAGCCGCTTCAGGTGACCCGAGTTTGAATCGTGGTTCTTTCCCTGTTTCCTCCCTACAGCTTCCTGTCACTCTCTCTGCTGTCCAGTTGTTATTAAAGGCCAAATCCCCCCAAAAATATAAATGTCTAAAAGTGTCGGTTCTTGGTTCAGAATTGCTGAAACACGTCCCAGGATTGATTCAGGGATGAGGACTTAGAAACATGGTCGGGATCAGTCCCGCAACACATGCTGTGTGAAGCCTGAAACATGCCGTAGTTATTGCAAAACTTTTTGACGGGTGATTTTATTCATAAATCACAGCATAAAATGTGTGCAATGAAATGAAGCAGAGATCAGGGAGCTCCTCACTATCCACAAATCCCAGGACACATTTATCAGTGTGTTTTCACATTTATCACATTTATCAGTGTGTTTTCAGGAATGTCTGTGTTTTCATCAGTTTTCATCAGACATGTCTGAAACAGATGGTTTTTGTTTTGAATTGGGCATGTTTAATAGAGGCAGTAATTGGTTTAGTGAGTGCTTGATTCGAGAACCGCTCATACTGATTCAGTCTTAATATGTGAACAAATTGTTCAGATCTCTTTTGCCAACCCGATTACTCGATTCATTGAAAAAGATGGAAACGGACTCAAAGGAACAGGTTGTTCAGTTTGTTGATCACAGGATGTGAAGTGGCTTTGCTTGAGAACAGTGATGGTACATCAGCGCCGGACACTCATGTACTGATGATTATTAGTATTCAGTTCACAGAGGGGGTTTCCTGGATCAGTAGAGATGCTGTATACATTAAAGCCGTGGTGCACTGCAGTGTTTCCCATCACTTTAGCTGCTGCTTGTCAAGACAGCTTTGGCTTTCACTTCTGATTGGGGATACCAATCTCTCTCTCTCTCTCTCTCTCTCTCTCTCTCTCTCTCTCTCTCTCTCTCTCTCTCTCTCTCTCTCTCTCTCTCTCTCTCTCTCTCTCTCTCTCTCTCTCTCTCTCTCTCTCACACACTGATTTATGTAATATTCCTACAGAGGTAAACCATCAGTGCATTTCAGAGCTTTGTGTGTTTGAAGAATATCTCTCACCCTCTCTCTGTTGTTCTCTATGTATTTTCTATCTCTCTCTGTCATTCTTGCTCTCTCTCTCTCATCCTCCTCTATCGGTACACAGAAGAGAGTGGGACGGGCCGCTCGCCCGCTTGTTTCCATGGATACGGAGTGCGTGTGCGTGTGTACGCCTCTATATGCCTGTATATGCGAGCGTGTGTGTTTTTCGTCTTTTCTTTCGGCACATTCCTCAGAACAGTGCTGCTGTTCGGGGGATTCAGGGCAGATCATGGATTCTGTTTGTGTGTTTGTGAAGAGAGGTTCACAGCGTGTGTGTGTGTGTGTGTGTAGTCACTAACCTGTTTGCCATTTGATGGAATTGTGATTAACTGCCAATAATTAGGCCTGGGCTTGTGTGTGTGCGTGTGCATGTGTGTGTGTGTGTGTGTGTGTGTGTGTGTGTGTGTGTGTGTGTGTGTGTGTGTGTGTGGGTGGGTGGGTTGTTAGCTTCAGGAGTGGGTGGCGAGCAGCTCCACTCCTCTCTAAATCCTTTGCTTTAGCTGTGAATCTCCACTATAATGAAGCAGATGACGCAAGATGTTGTCTCCAATCCGTGCGATTATATTTAGATTAAAAAAATACAGAAGACACACTGGGTCAAAGGATCACAGTATCTGTAGATACCCCAACGCTGTTAAATGTCACCAGCAGGGATATGGTGGCATTCTGTGATGAAATGTGTTCATATTATACCCGTTAAACTGTATAATCTAGCTGTGCTGGTTTCTCATATTACTCTGTAGTCACATTATTAAATAACTAATTACCATAATTAACCAATTTGGATCAGTATTCATTACTTTTCTATAATATTTCCTTTAAAGCTGAAATCTGTACATTTTGTCTCTCTAACACCATTTCAGTTTGAAGCATAAAATTGCAGGTTTCTTTACAAACTTATTTTACGCATTTTGAAGTCAAATGATGTTAAACTGACATTGACCTGACAGAGGTCTGACCAAACAAATTAAAAATCAAAATAAGTAATTTTTAATTGAATTTTTAATATAATTTTTAATCATTGTTATAAGCATTATTAAAAGCTTTGAATGTAATTTTTATGTACTCAGATGTAAAAGGTTATATTTTTTTCAAATATGCATATCAGAATCACATTAATGTAGTTGTATTTTATTAATATTATAATAGTGTTGTTCTTCTAGCTTCTGAACCACATTGTAATTCTTTTGTCTTATATTTTAAAGCGCAGTCAAAAGTGGCCAGTTACTGTAATTGTTATTAAAGGGATAGTTCACCCAAAAATAAAAATTATTTTATTATTTACTCACCATCATGTCAAACCTGTATGACTTTCTTGCTTCAGCAGAACAGAGAAGAAGATATTTTGTAAACCGCTGGTTACCGGCACACATTTACTTTCATAGTATGAACACAAGGTACAATAGAAGTCAATGGGTGCCGGTAACCAGCGTTTATCAAAATATCTTCCACAAAAGAAAGAGTCATATACAGGGTTTGAAAGACATAAGGGTGAAAATTTATTTTTGGGGTGAACTATCCCTTTAAAAACTGAAGGCAGCTAAAAATGTTTGTTTGTTCAAGTCTTAAAAACAAAATTCAGATGAAAAAAAAATAATCTCCTGATTTCTGAACTTAGGTCAATTTGAAAAACAGTCATTAAAAAAAGTATACATTTAGTAATTATTACAATTTTAATAAAATGTTAAAAATGATACATTTTATAAATACATTTTTACTTTTTTCATTGCTTTTGAGTTTTTTACTTTTTTCCAAAAGTTGACATTTTGTAGTCTTATCAAATGAAAAACATTAGATAAACAGGCCTGTAGCCAGCCTAGTGGAAGGGGTGGTTCTTTTTCTCTTTTGCAGTTTTTTCCTATATTTTGCATTTAATTATGGGGTCAAATACCTTATTTTGGTGACTTTTTATACACTAATTCTGTGCTGAATTGGCCTGTCTGCTGGTATCTTAGTGAGTAGTGAGGATACAACAACATTAGCCCAGGTTAGTCTGGGGTATTTTTTTTGTTATTATTATTTTTTTTCCGCCTTTTTATCATTTTTTGGACAGGAAAGTGTAGTGAGACAGGAAGTGATTGGGATGAGAGAGAGGGTAGCAGGCTTGGAAAGGACGCCAGAGCCGGGATTCGAACTCGCATCACCGAAGCGCAGTTGCGCTGTATATATGTCTGGAGCGCTGTCCACTTAGTCCGGGTTATTTTTTGTCATTATTTAAAATGACACTTGTTTATTACAAAAATTCACAAAAACGGACTGAATTTCTGGACCTTTGACAGGGGTGGGTCGTTCGAACTACCCGAACATCCCGTCTATGGGCATGATAAATCAATTAGAAAAGCACAGTTAATTAGGCTAAGTTAGTTACTTTTTAGCCCCATTGATCAATAGTTACAATCTGTGATGTAAATGCTTTTGTTTAAAACCGCCTTTTTTAATATTATCAACACTTATGTCTAAGAACATTGGTGGCCATTTCTCCATGTGGCAGTATTTGAGTTTGTCATGTATTTTAATGTTTGATAATGTTTGAATGGTTCATTTGAAGTAGGAAAGGCCTGTGATTGTCTTTCTTTTGGCTTCGGTCTGAAGAGTCTCTTTCACTTTCTCTTCATTTGCCAAGAGTCCTGCGGGTTTTCAATGGGCTCGGTGTCCGAGTTACACGGAAAGACAGAAATCCATCAGGATACGACAGAGATGTGTTAGCAGGACGAGCCGTGAGCAGTCAAATGTCAGGCAGGCAGCAGATGGTTATACTTGTTTACTTTTCCTCAGACATTTTCAGGGTTTTCCTGATTCCTAATTACTTAAATTGAAAAATGTCATGAAAGTTATTAACATAATGTTTATCTAACTCAATTAACGTTTACCCTGAAAAATTAAGGTGGTTAAGAAGGAGTTTTGTGAGAGCAGGAAAATCTCACCAGCTAAATCTGGAGTCACTGGACATTGAAAATAGCTTAAATAAACAGCTGAAGGTTTCATGATCGTATTAGATGAATTAATGTGTAAAACTGCTTTCAAACTGTAGCTTCATTGCCAAGATGTACTGTAAACTACGTATAAAAATCTGACCAGAAACAACTAACTACACTATAAGTTTCAAACCTAAAGTAACCTTGTAAACGCGTTGAAACAATGTAAGGAATTCCCATAAGAAAAATCTCAATTATTTCTTCTAGACATCAATGAAATGAAATATAGAGGAAATGGAAACTTTAGTTTAAGTCTCATGTGTGTGTCAGATATTTCTCCTGAGAAAAAGAGTCAGAAATCTGTCTCTGTCATTAGAGTTTTAGAAGAGATCTCAACAATGACACAAACTATAGTCAGATTTGTCAAGTCTGACATCAAAAGTCGATATTATTGAAGATTTTAATATGAACTCAAACATTTCTCATCAAATTGACCCAAATCCATATATTTTACCACATCAATCTACATTTATTTACACCTCTATAGTCTTCGTGGATTTGAACAATGCAAAAAAGCAAAGCAAACATATGGGATTATTTTGAGACTAAAAACATTAGAAACACAGTTGAGAGCTCCCTGAAATCTCCTGAGCAGTAATATATTCCTCTGGGTGTTTCGTTATATATTTAAATGTGAGCATGACATTCTTTGAATAGTCTTTTAAAAAAGTCTTTGTTATGAGATGTTCAGGTTCACTGTGTCCCTACAGTGACATGAGAAGAGCACTTCTGAATGTTTTCTGTGCCGGTGTTGTTATTAATCTCCTGTGGCTTCTGCAAATATATTTATCATCAAACAGAGCAGACGCTGTCGTACCTCATTTCCATGACTTCAGTGTCCTGTAAGAGTGAAAACACACTTTTTTCACATTTATTGATCTACACTCTTAAAAATAATGGTGCTTCATGAACAATTTTTGTTTCACAAAAGGTTCTTTGTAAACTATAAAAAGGTAAATAAGGAATGTTTCTTTTTAGAACCTTTGACAGAAAGGTTTTTCAGGGAACCAAAAGAAGGTTCTTCTATGGCACCGCTGTGAAGAATCATTTTCTTTAACTGTTTTTGAATGCATTTATAGATTCAGTTCATCAAAGTATCTTAACGTTTATTGCAGTGCTGTTGAATATTGGATCTGTTTGACAGCCACTAAATACACCAACATCTCATTCATCTATTCAGTTTTGTCACCCTGGAGATGTTGTGTAAAAATTAAATACTTTTTCTAAGTCCTGGCTTAAATGAACATGATTATGAATTACGTTGCTGTGGATAGACTAATGACTTCCCATTAGTGGGTTTTCTATCTTATAATTATTGTTATTATTATAATTCAGATTATTACTATTATTATCAAATTAGATGAAAGTATTCAGTCAGTGAATTTACAAATGTAAAAGATTTACATTCACTCACAAACGCTTGCTATTTTTTATTAAAAACCACAAAACAACATTTAACCTATTAGGCTAAAATCTACTACAGACAAAAAAACATATTTTCCAAAGTTGTTTAATTTCTTTTGAATTCGTACAGTAGCATTGAGCTTCACTGTTGGATTTTATATGTGACCTGCAAAGTCAAAGTAATTTTTAATGAAATATTAAACATTAAAGTCCATTTCACCTGCCAGAAAGCACTGAAATAGATGTTCTGAAATATCACCCGTCTCTATGACAACCCAAGACTTTTGTAAGCTGCAAACAAAATGTGGTGATGGTATGGTCAGATTCTTTGTTTAGCCAATCAGAATGCTTTAAGACACTTTGTGCATTATCCCTTTAATGTACGGTAAGAGAGCTTCATTACCTTGATGAATAGAGACTTTTGTTTGCACGGGTGAAATTTCAGCAGCGTTTACTCGGTCAATGAGACACTTTAAACTATTGCCTTGTGTAAATACATTAAATCAGCTGAAGGGCACAGAGTCAGTTTAGAGTTTGATATACGATCACATTTGTGGGTCAGTCAGACATGTGTTTCATATTGTAGATGACTCACTTTCTTTGTTCTTTCCAATGACAGTACGTAGGAAAATATAGGTATATTGGAATATAACTAACTGAAAGGTAGTTCACTAACATTTCTAACATAGTTTACTGGCTATTCATGGATAAAAAGGAATCTTATTGTATCCAGAAGTAGAACAGACACTGTGTTATTAGTCATTTAAAGTGGATTTATAGTCTTTCTTTCGCTGGGAAAAAATATGATATTAATGTAACAGAGCAGTCAAGTGTTTCTCTCCCACCCCACAACATAACATTACATAAGTCATGACTTTATTCATTTATTCATGAATAATTAAATAGCTCTTGAATATTCTCAGGAGGTGACAGATAGCTCAGATGATGAAGTTTTCATGTACTGACCGACCTGCATGTGCTCAGGAACCTCAATGTCACTGATAGTCTGTTGATGCTTCTGCTCATGATTGTGTTTCTTTTTGCTAATAAAAAGACTTGAAACAGCAAAGATGACTTGGAGGTGGAAGTGTAGTGTGCGCTTAACATTAGGGATCGATTGTTTTTATGAATCGGTTTACTAAAACAAACAGTAAGCAAGAACCAATTTGTAGAAATGAGTCACTACAAAGCTTCTTAGAAAATGTGATAAAAGTTTAACTGGACGACAAAAGCAAACCAAACCACAGAAATATAACTTTTTCCCATTTTAAAATTTTTGTTTGGGACTCAGCAAGTGAGTTGAGTAATAATAGCATTTTTATTTACAAGGCACTGTTGTTGTAGTTATGCATAGCAGATATGTTTGACATTTGATTCATAAATCATTAGCAGAAAACATTGATTCTGTAGGCTATCGGTGAAGCTTTTCATCCTGTTTTTTATGTGTTTTGGGCCAAAGATCAGAGTAGAGCTTCAATTACAGATTCACTCACAATCATTGTAATTCATACCTGAGTGCTTGTGATTATTTTCTTGGCTTTATGGAACAGCTGTTTGGTCACATAAGGCCAACCTTTTCTGTTTATGATGTTGCTTTTGTACTAAAAATGTTTTTCTCAGTGCTAATAATGCCACGGGTCTATTTAAAATAAATTGTATAGATGGATAGACCTTTAACAGACTATTATTATCATAAAAGATGTGGTGATTTCAAGTGTATTATTAACATATGCTAAATAAACTACACAAGGATTACTAGACATTTTATGTAACGTCTTATTAGCTGCATATAATTTCAGCTTTGAATATTGCCAGACATGCGAGAACAAACTTTGTTGAAAGTGTAAAGTACCTGTAACAAAACTATACAGTATTCAAAATATAGTAATTGTGTGTCAGAACAATTTAAATGATATATTTCATAGTCAAAAACTAAAGGGATAGTTCACATGAAAGTTAAGATTCTGTCATCTTTTATTCACTCAAAACATGTACACGATTTATTTTTAGAAATGGTTTTATGTTCATACAATGGAAGTCAATGAGGGTCAATATTGTTTGATTACTAACATTTTTCAAAGTACCTTCTTTTATGTTTTGCATAAGAAAGAAAGTCATACATGTTTTGAAATGACATCAGAGTGAATAAAGGATATAAGGGTTTATCATTAGTGGGTGAACTGGGTAGTTTTTTTATTTTATATAAAAATATTGAAATAAAAGTCTTTTTAACCTTTATTCTATTGTCTGGTTGGTTTTAAAACAGTGAGATTACACAAAGGTTACCATGTATCTGCTAGAACACACACACAACACATCTGTCACAAGTGTGTGAGCCCCATCTGCTGTGTGTGTGTGTGTGCACCTGGGAAATTAACAAGTTGTATGTGAGGACCAAATGTCCCCACAAAGATAGGTATACCAGTAAATTTTGACCTTGTACCAGGGAAATTTGTTTGGTAGAATATACAGTTTGTACAGTACAACAGTCATTACATCTATGGAATGTCCCCCCCAAAAAATTGTAAACCCAACGTGTGTGTGTGTGTGTGTGTGTGTGTGTGTGTGTGTGTGTGTGTGTGTGTGTGTGTGTCTGTGTGTGTGTGTGTGTGTGTGTGTGTGTGTGTGTGTGTGTGTGTGTGTGTGTGCAGGGCAGACAGTGTAAAGCTCAGCTGTGTTGTGCAGGTCTCCTGTGAAGTTCTGCCACTGTTGTCTGTTACCAAAGCAAACATCACTTTTCATGTTGCCACTTAAACTTACTATCAAACTTCAGCACAAAGTCTGTGTCTCGCAGCATTGCGCTTACCACTATTTTAAACACCTAGCCCAGCAAACACATTAACATTGTGGCAACGTTACTGCCACATTGCTATTCATATGCTTTCAACATTGTGACTGTAAAAATGGAATACACTATAGAGTTGTAGCAGTAATTGGAGAGGCAACACCACTTAAACCTTGAATCCATAGCAATTCATGTATTACTCAACTGCACTATAATTTGTTGATATTTTAAATATAGGCTTATAGTCACAAAATGAATGTAACTTCTTAATACTTAAAAAATTAGTACTGTTCTTCATAATGTTTACAGCATAGTTTATAATTAACACAACCCAGTGTAAACTCTAATGATATTATTTGACTTTATTGTTAAAACATTAGAATCATACAAGAGTATTGTAATTACTGTAAATTTAAAAGGTTGATATTTATGCTTCAGTAGAGTGACATGTAAATGTTGTTCACTGGTTGTTCATACAACATATGCACAACCTAAAGCAATGAACCCAAAGGTGGGTTAAAAGACAACATGGTGACAGCATTGTGACAACCTTTATCACACAGTGTAGAAACACCAACCTTTTGTTCACAATCACCTTGTTACAATGTTGTTAGAAGGTTGACACAACGTTATGTGTTTGCTGGGATCCCTAAAAACATCATAAAAAAGTAAAACATCCTTTCTACAGGCAAGTGAAAGTCTAGTTTTTTTAATTATTGGTAGTTATGTAACAGGGCGCCCAAGACATCACTTTGCTATTGTTACCGTCAGTGTAAATAAAAAAAATTTATATAGTCTAACATTTAAAGTCACTTGTTCTTTTACATTGTTTGGATGCACCAGAGTATATTTTTAATATCTCTCTATTTTAATGAAAATAAATCTTGTGGTTGTTAAAGACGTACAGTAAATCAAGCTATACCACTGACATACAGTAGCAGATCCTGTGTGTTGCTTAGCAACCAGTTACAGGAAGATCCCCATGTCCAAAAAAAGACACCGTGTCGGTGTGTGCACGTCCTTGATCTCTGTCTGTGGGTGTTTACATACAGCATGTATTCTACATCTGATCAATTCTCTCTACATCATCTCACACTGAGCCGCTTCACACTAACTGTGGACCTTCTGTGGGTGGGACAGAATCCCAGGCTGGGACTGTTCAAGAAAACACCCGATCATCAGCCCACCTTGTTTTGTTTGAAGACAATATCTTGTTTAAAACAGGATCTTCTGAAAATTATGTTCTTAGTAAGGGCCTGATTACACAACAACAGAAAAATGTGTATGTGTTTTGGCTGTTCATTTACACGAAAATGGCATTTTGGGTGCCTGAAAATGCAAACTTACTGTATCTCTGAAACATATTTTGCAGGCGTATTACGTGTTTAGTCTATGTGCATTTGCGGTGTAACAGAAACAACAATGTCGGCCCACATGTGTTTGTGCCACTCAATATACTTATTAAAGTTTCTTAAGCCAAACGCTAAACACACTTATATGCCACAAGTGCTATTCAAAAAGTATTCTGGGTTAAATCTAAATATGAGTATGTGCAGAGGCGAATAGTTTTTTCTTCAAAAAAGTCACACCGTGATCTACAAATAAAAATATTTAGTTATTTATTCATATTGTTTCAAACCTATATTACTTTAGGGTGATTTTTTAAAGAATATCTGGCAACCATATAATGGAAATAAATGAGGTGATCGGGCCTTAACAGAGGTCCCTACATCTCTTATATTTGAGGTTTTCTAAAGCCATGTAACAGCTCTCTGTGAGGAACAGCTCTCTGAAATATAAGTTATTATCTTGAACTCTTGACATCCAGCCGAGCTCTTCTTGACATATTCATTGGGGAAAAAAGTCATATTTGATTCTGGTATTTTTAGTTAAAGAGCTGATCCAGTTCATAATGACTGTGTGATTCATTCATAAACCAGACTGATGTGAAGTTCAGTTCTTTGATTAAAAAATCCTGTCACGAATTTATTACCATATCATGGTAAATTCTTAAAAATAAAGGTGATAAAATGCAGAGACGCCAAGAAATTTCGTAACTTTTTATAGTCTGTAGAACCTTTTTCCACCACAAAGATGCTTTTAAAGGTTCTTATGTAAGCAATAATATACACAATGCTTTATTGTGAATAAGTCAGAATCATACAGCCTGACAGAGAACTTTATCCTGGTTGAGACAATCTATGCAGTAATATAAAGTAAAATCATTGTGCTAATGCAATTGCTTGTATATGGAGGAGAAATGTGAATGAAACGCATGCAACTAACTTTTTACAATTCCAACAAATTGGCAAAGATGCCAAAGTCCTTAGAAAATATGCCAGGGGTCAAACTCTTTCCACAGTCTTTGAAATAGCTAGAAATGTTTATATGTTGTAAATGTTTGCATGAGATATCGATTCCAACAAAGCATTAATGTAATGCTAAGCACAATTTTCTTTCACGGTTATGGATGGGAGCAGAAAGCTATCTGCTGTTTCTCTGAAGCTCTTTAAGTTGCTGAATTGTACCTCGATAAACATTTGGCTCCTGTGGCTCTATGATTAAAAGCTTCTGTAATTAGATCAAACTGATGGCTCCCCGGCATCATTCCAAAGAACAGACCCTTGAGAAATCTCTCGTGCAGTCGTTGTGACTCTGTGATGCTGTTGTGTTGTTATATTCAGGCCATGTATGATGAGCCTGATCAATTAAACGCAGGGTTGTGTCTTATTGTTGACGTTGCGCTGCTCCCGGGGCGTCTCACTAATCGAGATAAATCACAATCGGACTCGTTCTGATCAATATGTGCTTGCACAACAACACGTCCGTCTGGTCTTTACAGTCACGACCGGATTCGTGCTGTGAATGTCTGTGTTTTTCTGACCCTCTGTCGGCAACGCTCGACAAATAAACAGTATTTGAGATGTGATGATTTTATTTTATTTTTTTATAACCTCATATACACTACAGTGTTATTCATTCTAAAATACTCTGTATTTTCTTTAAAGTGATCATTGGCTTGTCTGTGGCTTCAGCGTTATGTTTCCACAGAGAGTTTAAAGTGAAAGTCTTTTTCAGGCAGTATCTGTGTGCCGTGATGGAACGTCTTCATAATTACTGTGTGCAAACGGTGGAGAACCTGCAGCTCAATGCTGTTGTGTACTTGGCCTCTGATTTATGCGTTTGTAGTTTGTAGTCTCCAGCTACTAAGCTCTTTATTTCTCATTTTCACAGGTGTCCTTTGGATTGTCACTTTCAATCGTCATTTTGCAACTGTGGGGTTTTCATTCTGAGAAATGTGGCAGTTGTTTTTACAGCTCAAAGAAAGAGGCCATTTGTGAATTCTGTCCTAGTTACTTCTGCAACAAAGCTATTAAATTAATGGCTTGAAGGGACAGAGATGGAGATTATTTTGATATTGCGAAGACCAGAAGAATCGCTTTCTTTCATTAATGCCTAACATGCTGTTTGCAAAAACATCTATTAAGAGCAAATGAATCACAAATGAATTCAGTTCAGGAATAACCAGCCAGTCGGTGTAGCAGTGATGCTTTAGTGGATGAGAGAGACTCTGTAACCACGGTTACATGCCCACTTTATCATCATCATCATCATCCCTGCTATTCTTCTGATTTAGTGATATTCTGAATCTTATGATCTCATTGCAAATTAAGTGTCTTGTGTATTTGCACGTGTGTGTGTGTGTGTGTTCACAAGGTCAGTGGGTACATTTAATATGAGTCACAGCTGCAGCTGTGTGTGCTGTATGGAGTTTATAGTGATCTGGCTTGTTTTATCATGTGTGAATCGAGGATATAGTGTCGATTGGAAAAATAAACTCATTGCACCCTAGACTATAAACTTAATTTAAGAAACTTGTTCTTCTTTGGCCTTGGCAAGTAAATATTAACTCATTTTAAGCAAGATTTTACTAGAAACAAGCGACAGTTATAAATTGTTTTGTGCATGTTTGGTTAGATTTCTGTGCTAATTTTAAGACTAATACTTATGCAAAAAATTCTAATTTGAAGAATCTTTAGAAAGGTTGAATGCACCTCGGTTGAAAAAGCACCCATAACCAGCATCTACAGACAACAGTGGACACACGGCCAAAAATGAGCTTTAAATGAGTGTCTTTTAAATAAATATAATGCAGAAGTCATATATAAGTGATATGATACTTTCAAGTGATGCTGTACAATACCAGTAAAGTATGTCAGATTATAATAGTTTGCTGTAACATTTACAGCCTACATAAGTACTCGAGCTGCGGGATGACCGTTGCACCGTACAATTAGCATTTAGCACAGGTTTTTGTGGGCACATTGGTGCCATTATGAGATTAGCATAATTTCTTTAGTGAACAGAGCATTTTAACAACATGGAGCATGCTTAAAAATAACCAACACTTTGTCTTAATATTATCTTGTTGTATTATTTAACCTGATAACTGTCACTGCACATATTGAACATACACATTTTAGATATTAGATTTTTTTATTAATTTTCTAAAAATGTTTTTATTTATTAAATTATTATTTTACATTTAAATTTAAATAATTTTTAACCTGTTAACTGTCACGGTTCCTCAGGAGGAACACCTATGTTATTTCCCTATTAACTTTATTATTTTATAGTTGAATTTAAATGACAAACTATAAATTGATGGAAAGGTAAAAGACTAAAATAATTGGCAAATTTTACAATATTTATATAAAACAATAAACATAAAAAATGGTAATGTTACTGTAATTTATCAAATTTATGAAACAATTTTAGAAGACTAAATTCTAAAATATATATCTAAACATTTGATCAGATTTTTCCTTTTGTGTATTTTGCATATGTATATTCAATTTCTGCTGTGACAGTTATCAGGTTAAAAATATTACTAACACTAATATTGTTTATTAATTTTTTGTTTTATGTTTATTGTTATAAAAATGTTTAAATATTTATTCCTTTCTATTAATAAATAGTTTTCATGATTAGATTATAATTCAACTATGAAATATTAAATAGGGAATATGGAGGAACAGTGACACTTAACAGGTTAATTATTATTCCATGGCAGAATCTAAGCCATTCCGACATTTTCACAACAATCTTCATTTAAAATAAAAGAACCTTTTGGAACCCCCGTTATTTTTAAGAGTTGTAAGGAGACACAGGACACGGCTTGACATTTCATCTATCTGGATTATTTGGGACAGTCAGTCCGTGTGAAAGAGTCCATCACTTCTGTGTTCCTGTGCTCGGAGTTGTTCTCGTTGGAATGACAGTTTCTGGTGGAAAGTGTTCAGGTGTTTCAGGCTGTCTCAGGCTCACAGGTGGAACGGAGCATGACGGAACATTCTAATGAACTGCATTGAGCTCCTCTCAGATCCCAGCGGTGGACTCTCATTTTCCACCATCTCTATGTGTTTTTTGATAAGGAAATGTCATATTTATATCATCTAGTGTCCCTGTAGATGACGGCCGCCCTGAGAGTGTGTGCTGACACATGCTGGGCCATCTCATTCAGGACAGAAACGTCTCATATCTGCTGCTCGGGATCCATGGGAACTCTGGGAATATAGGGCAATGTTTACAGTATGTCATTACAATGAGTAAAGTTTAGATGTGATGTTCTTGAGATGTTGTATTGCGGCTCTCTGTAGTATGTCCTTGAAGACAAGCGGGATGTCAGTTTAGAAGAAGAAAAAGAGATTTTATAGTTCCCATAGAAACAAAATCCTTTAAATACTCTCAGTATTAATAGTCTGACGGACTGACAAACATGCTTCAGTTCATATTCGTCTTAATGTTTCACTCGCATTGGTTAATGTTACACAACCTGGGCTCATTATTTTGCTTATTAATGTCGAACATTCACGTGCATGTGGATCGGTAGCGATGTCATCTAAATACAATGTCCCTGTACTTCCATCCCATGATAAAGTAAATGAGGTTTGGCTTTGCATCAGACATTTTTATACAGTCCATATTTAAGCAACTGTTTAGCATTTAGCTTTATAGCTCATTTCAGTGGTTTCCACGGTGATATAGTGACACATTCAGCTAAAATAATGATCCGGGCACTTAAAATGCCCATGTAGAGTTTTTATCCTGTTTTTATCTCTTTATAACTAAATTCTGCCTGCTGTGACCCACCTAATCTCGTAATGTCAGAGGCGGTTCTGCCAGCTGTGAGCATCATTAAACCGTCTGTGTAAAGGCACTCAAATAACATCTCACATGCAGCTTCTGTGCCACCTTTACAGTTTCCTTTAAACAATCTTAATCTATAGCTTTTGACGTTACGTTATTTATTTTCCTCAATCTAGTGAAGTCACAAAATAAAAGCTTTTATTGGTATTTTCTGCACACGATCATTTCTTAAAACAGCTTTATATTTGAATGATGGGCAAGAAAGAGCTGATAATGTTGATCGCTGCCAGACATTATGAGTCATTTATCATTTTTACTTTAGGTGAACGATGCCAACAATGTCCAGCCAATAGCTGGACAGGTTTTGTATTTGTCAAAAACTGGGTTAGACTGCTTTTTAACATTTTGTCTGTACATGCTGATCAAATGGGCATGTGACAGTATCAATGTTTTATTACAATAATTGTTGAGATTTTAATGATGTGATTTAATGATGATGAGATTTTAATTGTAATATTTGGTACTAATATAGTAATGGATTACATATTTGTTGATCTCAATCGTGTTTTTATTTGTTTTTAAATGCCAACTGATAATTAAAGAATATGTAACCCAGTCTGTGAAAACCCAGCTAAAGTCAATTTTTGTGATTTGTCTGTTTTCTACATACAATCATTATACGTAATGTAAAGAATATTCTGTGAGAATTTAAAATTGATATCTTTAATATTGTCTGAGTAATGTCATGTCAAAGATTGAAATCATAGTGAAATTAATAGGTGAAATCAAAATTTGATGCTCGTTATCTCAGAATTAGATTTTGAGACTTTAGTCTGGTTTTTACAGTCACATATAATTTAAATAAATAAAAAAATATCTTGAGCATTTAAGAAACTTAATGAACAATACAATTATTCTACCTACTGTACTACTGTGCGAAGTAAGTAGTATTATTTACAGTATTTTTACATTTTTAAACAAAATTATTATGATAAATTGTATTATTAAATATTGGCTGTTATTGAATATGATTTAACTCTCATGCAATTTCAATGCTCTTTCACTGCTCATGAGATTTTATTCATTATTTAGTTTCTTTAACTTCTATCCAACAAACAACAATCCATCCAACCCTTAACCTGTTAACTGTTACCGTTCCTTAGGAGGAACACCTGCCATTTCATTATTCACTTTAATATTCTATAGTTAAATTCTATTCTAATGATGACAAACTATATATTGATAAAAAGGTCTAAGACTCAAGAATAAATATTTGACAAAATTTCATAACAATGAACATAAACAAAAAGTTAATGCTATAAAAAAGATTAAAATAAATAATAAAAAGTAATAAAAATAAAAAGAATCTCAATTTAAAAACACTGTTTGTATAGTGCATTTTCATGCTCAATACGTGCGGTCACAGTTATCATGTTAATGCTTTACATGTATAGTTCTTACATTTACACTTTTTACAGAAAGGTGTTTTTTGTGTCTTGATAAATCTTGTCTGTCTGTTCAAAATTTCAGTTTAGCTTTTATAGAATGATGTTGTTGTTCATCCACCTGGTAAATTGCACTTACAGTTTCAGGCAAAAGGAAAAATCCTCTCATTTGACAAGCTCCGAATTTAGTGATGTTTCATTCTGACCTTTTGGCCTTCTCTCTTCTCTCTCCCCTGAAGTGAAGGGCTGTGTATTATGGGATGTTGTGTATTGAGTGATGTGTGCTGGTGTAAGTGTACTAGCAGAGGCTGATGGTTAAAGCCATCAGAGCGCCACCGTTCTGTGTGTGTCAGATCAACAGTGGGCGTGAGTGGGAGACGGGTCAAAGGTGAGCTCCTGCCCAGGCACCCGACACAACATCTCTCTTCTCTTTAGCTTTACGTAACATTTTACCGAGACCAAATCTTCATTCTCTCTCAGATGTGTCGATGTGAGAGATGTCTTTTTCCTCATGTGGGCTTAAAATACTTTTCGCTTTCGTTTAAAGGCCTTTTATACTTACTTGATTAGCTGTTCGCCGTTAGCAGGATTAAAGAAACAGTATGTTACTTATAAGTTACTTATAAAGGAGGTTGTGCATTATCATGAATATGTCATGACAGAAAGGGTGTTGTATGTCATAGCTGTGCTTTATTTGGAACAAAATGTAGATATTGACCAATCAAAATCAAGGACTGACACTGACCGTTTTATAAGTCCAATGTTTTAACTAATAGCAGATGTACAGTGAAGAGATTCAGAGGAAAGTCTGTCACTCCTCAAATATAAGCAGACACTCACACCATGTTGATATTTTTGTGTGACTCGTGTGTCGGTACAGAGATGTCTGTAGTGATCTTTTGTTTCATTAGAGGTTTGGTGTGGAGGAGGTATGATTTGATAATACTGTGTTATGCAATGGACCCTAAGGTACCGTAGCTTTGTTTTAAGAAAACATGGCACATTTTGTGTCTTTGAGGTGACTAGGTGAATATCAAGCTCCTTCTGATTCATTTCTGTTATGCAGCATCTTATGAACTTTTAAAAGACAAAATAAACTTGTGTTGCAATTTCACATTTTCATGATTGAAAGACACTTGCTTGAAATGCTTTGGACACCTTTTCCAAAGCAACTTACAGTCATTTAAAGTATTTTATATTTCAGCGATATGTGCATAGCGCTCAAACAATCGAGCTACAGGAAGAATGTATTTTTATACAAGTGTATACTAGACGTTCAGAAACATGCTCTGTTTCAGCTCAGAAACTTTAGCTCATTACTTAACTTGATTATTTACACAATGGCAAGAAAACTAACAGGACTGAAACAAAGAGCTAAAGTTAACCTTTGCACAATAGGGAACAGCTGACATCCTGAAACCAATTTTGACATTTATTTGATATATTAATAAGACCTTGGTCATGTAGGGCTTAAAAAAGAATACATTTACAGCTTTGTTAAAAGCTTTTGTTTCTTTATTTGATTAGAAAATTAATCTGAATAACTATTTAGAAAAGAACAAAATGACAACACTGATTGGCTGATGGCACCATAGATATATATATATATATATACATAGATGCCTTATTTTCTCTTTCTATGAGCTGCTATTGGAACAGTCAAAGCAGGTCCATGAAAGCAAGTTGACTGTACATGTATGTCTGCAAATAAAGTTACTTATGTGTGAATTAAATGTTATGTGCTGTTGTGTTGACCCAAATATTATAATAGCTAAACTAACTAACTAGCATTAAAAGTGTAATTAAGAAAAAAAAGTCTAAAATAAAAATAAATAAAAAGGACAGTTTTAGAAACCTGTAACATTGATTATACAGCAAATATGTTAAAACACAGACCAACACATTCTCACCTATGAAAGGATATCTTATTTCTTCTGGAGTTTAAATCTTGAGTCTCCTGAGATACCTCATCTGATCAATTTATGAAGTGTATCCTTTGTTGCCTTTGACATCACACAATCTGTGTGTGTGTGTGTGTGTGTGTGCGTCCACAGTGCACATGACTGGTTGTGCAGGGTCAAAATGTTGAAATGAAATGAAATGTTGACTGTTCCAAAATGGCGGTCATTTGGACGTGTCTGGGGCGGTGGAATGTGACATTGATGCATACATATCTGCGAATGCCACCACAAGATCTCCCACAGAACCTAAAGCACCCGTAGTTACTTCCTAATCTGTGACACCAAACATTTGTGATTTAGTCAGTATTACTACCAACTTTTGAATAGTCATCAATGTTTTCCTTTTACTAAAGGTGTATTTACGGCATCTTTCAGATAAGAAGAAAGAAATAATTTTAGCGAACTTTCAACAGATTCATATCATGGCGGATCAAGAAAAACGTGTGTAAATGTGGTCATGTACAGTACTGTACCGACCCTAGAGTACTGTAGATGACGTACTACACGAGCGTCTCTAGTAAAATTTCATCTCGTGTGCTACCTTTTGTTATTTTCCTGGAAATTGTCCCTAATTTCTGGAGTACTGACCCTGAATGAATCATTATGCGTTTGTGTCAGGCGAGATGCTGCATGTGAAATTACATGGTTGTCTTTCTTTGACTCATTTAGTTGCCATGGCAACCACATGTTTTTTTTATCATTTCCTGTAGCAATGGGTTGGAAAAATAGATAAAGTAGAACGATGGAATGTTGCATATTTTAGTTTGACTGGCTTGGTGTTGATAGACTGCAGTGGGCTGCCTTGAGCTGGAGACTCAAGAACAAGATCCAATGAGTCTAGAGTTATTCATTAGCATTTACATTCACACGTTCAGCAGTTGTCTTGTATTCAAAGCGACTCACCTGCATTGAATGTGTTTTTTTGGTATTTGTGTTCCCTGTTTTACTTTCATCCAAAGAAACATACAGTGCATTCAAACTATATTTGTGTGTCTCCTTGGACTCAAACCCATAACCTTAAAGTTGCAAGCACTATGCCATTTAACCAAATGTTGATGCAGTTATCACACATTAGTGACTGGAATTAAAATATGTAAAATATATATATATAAATCTTATAAGCTGAAGTAATGAAGATACCATGTGTCTTGTGTAGACTGCTCATAACTGTCATGCCTGTGTAACAAACTCCAAAATGTGCTTATCATGGTCAGAGTTCTCAGCAATGGTTACCATGACAACTCTGTGTTATATCTCATTCTCTTTGATATACTGCTGCAATGGATTATGGTCCCTGGGTATTATGTAAGAGCAGATTTTGCCGTAAAGGTATTTCCTTCTCAGATTTCTCATTTGCTAATTCGTCTTTTACTCACATTAGCAGTTAAAACAGATTATGAGCGAATAATATCTTAATTATTGAACGAATGCATCTCAGTTCTTCTGTAGAACCAAAAATCTAAACACAGGAGGTGTGCTAGGTTTTAAAGATCTGGGTTTTTAATCAAAAGTCTGTTGGTTAAATTTCTAATCAATACAGTTTGTAAAATACCGCTACTATCTTACCACTAAAAACAATCATTTTATGCACACATAGCACATTGTGTTTTATTTCTCAATGTTACATCAGAAATACACAAACCAGTTTTTCCCTTATGATCATAATTCTTTGGAAAGAAGACCCCTTTCTGTCACTATTAGTTTTAATAGTAAGACTTGAAATATATTTTTTAGCAAAGGAGAGAATTCCTTTAGCTTCATGAACATGTTTTCTACAGTGGTCGACTTTATCTAGATAAGTTTCAGTTTTGATATTTAAAGTGGTGCATTAATTACTGTGCTGACAGCTTGAAGTGATGTAATTGTTACATCTTTCATCAGTCTTTCATTGTAAAATTAACTTCACCTCCAGTGAAACACTTCTGCTACAGGCATGCGGAATATGCAGATAGAAGTCCATGGCCATTGCTTCACATCTTTCAGGTTTTTAAGGTGGGGTTCAAGGTGGATCAATATAATGTACAAACAAACACTAATCTAAAACCTCTTGTCTCCTTTTCTCTTTTTCCTAGACCAGCAGTATTCCCCCTGGTCGCCATCCCGAGATTTCAATGAGGATAGCAGCCTCACTCCACCCAGGAACATGAAGGGCTTATCAGGTGGTCGTGCACCGCACCAGATCCAAATGCTGCCCCCGTGCGGGCTGGCGGAGTGCGAGCATCTCCACGACCTGCACGGCATGCACGTGTCCGACCTGCGTCACTCCTACCTGCTCAGCCCCACGGAGACCTGCGCCATGGACTTCCATCACCGCCTTTCCCCCCGCAGCTCCATCCACTCCGACTGCATGATCATGTCACCCGTGGCGCTCACCTCCACCGCTCCCGCCGACCACATCTCCAGCAGCACATTTCCCAGAATGCACTACAGCTCGCAGTACTATGACCCAGGTGCACGGGAAGACTGTGCAGCCATCACCACCTCAGCCACATCTGCCGCCGCAGCGTCCGCCTCTCACCACGGCAGCAACAAAAGCAACCGCATCCCCGCTAACCTGCTGGACCAGTTCGAAAAACAGCTTCCGCTTCACCGCGACGGCTTTCACACGCTGCAGTACCAACGTGCATCCGCCGCCACCGGCGCCGAGCAGCGTAGCGAGAGTCCCGGCCGCATCCGCCACCTGGTGCACTCCGTCCAGAAACTCTTCACCAAATCCCACTCGCTGGAGGGGTCGTCCAAGATGAACGGCACCAAGGGCGACAGCGGGGGAAGTCATCACCATCATCACGGCAGCCACCACTCATCCAAGCACGGTAGCAAGCGCAGTAAAAGCAAAGAGCGCAGGCACCGGTCGGGCACAGGAGGCTGGTGGAGTTCCGATGACAACCTGGACAGCGACAGCACGTACCGCACAGCCAGCGCCTTGGGACGCCACCACCATGAGCACATCGCTCACAGCTTCCCGGAATCCATGCACAGTCACTTTGGAGATCACTCTCTCAAAACCTCCAAAAGCAACAACGACGTCAAGTGCTCGGCCTGCGATAGCTTGTCCATGGCACCTGAGGGAAAGTTCATGAAGAGGAGTTCCTGGTCCACGCTCACCGTCAGTCAGGCCAAAGAGGCCTATCGAAAGTCCTCCCTTAACCTAGAGAAGCCCATGATGCATCACGAGCTTAAACCTTCATTCCGGTCTTCACACTACCTACAGGTGAGTCTGGAGAGGGGTTTTAGATGAAAGAAATTTCACTGTGGGTGGGCCTAAGTAAAGCAATGTAAGAGAAATAGAAACCAAGTACACAAAACATTTTCTGTCGCTTTTCATCCTTTATCCATCCAAAATCCTTTATTGTTGTTTAAAACTGTGATTAACACAAGCAGTAGTCACAAGATTCTGATGGTAATTGTGAATAGTTATGATTATGACGCGAATCACAAGATTCTGATGCTGATTATGACTTTTTGTTTGACTGGTATTTCCTCCTTGAAGGTTAATTATGGTACAAGTACTACAAGTTTTATTGTACTACTGCTGTACAAATCATCAGCATGTCTCGTTTGAAGTGAAAACATTAGGCCTGTCCTTTCAACCTTATTAGAGACTGTGAGCGTTTCAGTGAAATGACAGGCTGAGTAAGTGACATTAAACTAAATGCACTTTCTAATTAACCGTTCAGAGAAGGAATGATGAACTTAAAGCCAGTCAGCTGTGTGTCAGCTACACTCTCACATACTATAGACGTGTCTTGCTAAAACATAATTTGCATGGTAAAGTGTAAACCTGTAAAGGTTAGACTCATAGTTGGTGGAGATTTTGTTCTAGTTATTGGGAAAGACAAATGAGCTGTCCAGAGGAGCTGCCAAACTTTAACGGCTACCATAGGCCGGATAATTTGGTCTTGGAAGCATTTGATGAGTTCTGTTTGAGCTCATGAAGTAAGCTCTGACTTTGGTGTCTTGGCAATTCTGGTACTACCAACATAATGGGGTAAACGGACGGTCATTCAGAAATAGATGTCTTCGGATAATCAGAAATTTCTTGTACTTCTGTCTACATGTTTGTAGTGCCTGTCATCCACAGGTCACAATTTAAAGGTTGTTGGCTAAACAGATCAATTGATTTGCTTAATACTAGATTACTAGACCTTTCTGAAGCTCATATGTTTCCAGCTTGACTCTGAAATACTTGAAGAACACATCTGAAGTTTCTTCTCAGTTTGTCTCTCCCAGCACACAGGGTAAATGAATAGGAAAATTTCTTTGTGAAAAAGCTAAACTCTATCTGACTTTGCAATGATACCGCAATCTCACATCGAGTGGAAACGTCTAAACGTATTCTGCAGTCTTGGTTTCAACATCTGATGGTTTTATCTCATTTTGATTCCTATAAATCCCTGCTCTTGAGTGGACTTAGAGTTTTTAAAACCCTCCCGAACTGTCAGTGCTTGATGAATACGTGAGTGTGATTTCTGTAGTGTCTCCTGGTGGAGGAATAGTGTACTGCAACTTTCTGATAACATCTGATAGAGTCTAATGAAAGATGTCTAATGACAGGTGAGCTTCGCTGTTATTTTTTGAGGTGAAGTGAGTTTTTAATTGGCCAACTTATAAGCCATTACTAGGTTGATTGTGCAAAAACACAGTGAGTCTATTGAAGCACGCTTGATCAGCATGTCTGAGTAAACTATGCAGACAGCAACATTCTGCGGTTAATTCTGGCTCATGAGGCTATTAGACCAGTGGCTGATGGGAAAAAGTTTGGTAAACATATTTCATAGTCATTATGTATAAATTTAGTTTCTATTATTTTAGACAGTCATTATGTACAAAATTGTAACAATTTGATTGTTTTACTTCAGCATTATTCAGCTGTCACAAGATTTTAGTGGATTTTAAAAGAAGCTTTCATTAAAGAATAGGTCAGTTAGACTCGATAAAATCTGTGTTACTCATTTTAGATGCAAAGCTGTCGTTTGGCGCACAGTAAATTTTAAGGGTCAGAGAGGGGTTGTAACAAACTAAATTACAACTATTAGGAAAGCTATGAAAAAATAATAAACATTAAAAAATATATATGATGCAACCCTTTTAGCAAAATGAAGTGTATCCTCGTGAAAGGCATTATTGTGAAGCTAAAACCCAATCTGAGGTTGCTGACCGTTATATTATGCTCAAGCAGATATTTAAGTCTAACAGATAGGAGCTTTCAGGAGATGAATTGAAACTCTTCGTATTACACCGTCTAGACATTGTCTTTTATTTTATCACAGTGATGTGGTTTAAAATCCTGTCGAGGCACAAAAAACATTATCTTCTGACACTGAACACTTCAGCTGAATGTGTCCTGCTGGGCTGCCTGGAGAGATTATGACCCAGACTCGCCTGTTCACAGCTTCCAGAATGTATCTGAGCATCTAGAGAAGCATTCAGTGGTTTAAACTGCTCTAGGTATCATATGTGTGACAGAATATCAGCTTAGGAATATGGGAAGATTGGACACTGTACCTCAGTATTGATAATGTATATCTTGGGCAACAAATGAAACAAGGGTACAGACTGAAACAAGGGATGACAATAGATGAAATGAATTTCATTAGAATATTTTGTGATTTTGATCACTTTGGATAAACACCTTGGCTAAACGAATAAATGTAATCAAGAAAAAGTAATATTTGTAGTCTAATAAGAGCTATTTCAGTTATATTTGAAGCGGGTTGTGTAATATGTCCTATTCACACATACTTTATTAGATGGGTCATTCTGTGTCAACACAAGCAGAGGTCCCCGGCTAAAAGATTTTATTTTAATAATAATTTTATAGAGAAGGAAAGACTTAAGATACAAATATTAAACGTCATGGATGAATATTTACAGTTTTGGTACAGTTTACAGTTTTAAGGTCAAAGTGACAATTTCACCTAAAATTTGGTGCCAAATTACAGGGTAAAACAAACTATAAAACTTCAGCAATCTTTGTTGCATTATTTGCCAATGTTGAGATTATGATTATGAAAAAGAACGTTTTTTTCAAAAGTTTGCATGAACTCAAGAAGTATTTGAGATGTCTTAACATACTTTTAGATTCAGGTTCTTAACAAACCAAACATTTCTTATATGTTATATGTATACCTGTCAGCCTTCATCATTGCTTGCACCTGTTCATCACCTGGACTCCACTTAAACCCAGCTTTGTGTTTGGGGTCAGGTCTTGTTTGTATGAAGTTTGTTAAAGCATATACTCTGCTGATCGCTTAGCCTGTGGATGTCTGTTCTGTTACCTGTGGATGTCTGTTCTGTTACCTGTGGATGTCTGTTCTGTTACCTGTGGATGTCTGTTCTGTTACCTGTGGATGTCTGTTCTGTTACCTGTGGATGTCTGTTCTGTTACCTGTGGATGTCTGTTCTGTTACCTGTGGATTACTCACCTGTCAAGTTCAGTAAAGCCTGTTTATTTCACTCCATCACGCCGTGTCTGTCTTCTCCATTCCTCTGTAACATTTGCATGGATGGATGGATAAGTTGCATAAGATGCATTTCACTTGTCATACACAAGGCCAGAGTAGTTAAACTGTTTGCAAACTGACATGTTTCTTTGAACATTGCATTGAACCTGTTTCTGATGTTCTTCTAGATAATTTAGTAAATTATAAGCTTCACATTACGTGCATCTATATTCCTCTCTGAATTAAAATGTTGCTCTTCTCATTATTGTTTTCATCTTAAATTGCCTCAGGTATAAACAAACTCGATTTCTCATCTCTCATAAGTGTAGCTACATTGTTTCATGTAAAAGCTGTTAATGTTTATTCATGTGTGGTTGCTATGGATGCATCCTACACAACGTTTCCAGTGCTATCCTTTGAAAACCAATCTGGAGGTGTTAATAAATTCAGTGTTTAGATCTAAGACCGTTTTAAGGTTAAGAGGTCTTTTGATTCTCTGACCCAGTGTTCCCACTTCAGTTTTACTGGCAGTATGCTGGTTTATGTACAGTACAGTCATTTTTATTTTTGTCTGTATTCTACTTTAAATGATGACATTATATTTAATAAAACCGTTAGTATCAGACATGTTAATAGACAGGTTTTTACCCAAACGATTGTTCAGATATTTGGTGGTTTAAATACCCATATGAGGACTCTCAAAGTTTTTAAAGCGTTTGTTTAAATAAAGCACTTAAAAAGTAAAATAACTATTTTCTGTTCCTTGAAGAGTCATCTCTTCTTCATTTGTTGGGTGTTATCGCTTCCGGTTTGTGTATTTTAATTCTCAGAAATCCTATAAAGTATGTTGACACTCAAAAACGTGTGTTCTTTTTTGTCACATTCATAGTGGCATGTATATTTCCATTTATATTTCAATTGTGATTGAAGATGTCACGTCCATAATGCTGGAATTGCCCGTGTGTAGTTAATTCAGGTTTGAAAAATAGTATTTCTATTTGTATATGTATATTCTGTCCAAGCCAGCTTAATACAACAACACTGAATTCCACAGTGAAGTGCTTTGAAGAAAAGTGAGTACAAAATACAGGTTTTGAACAACATGAGGATGATTTAACTTTATAACACTTATTCCGGTCTTGCTGAAAAGTCTTGATGTTTGATCAAAGATGCAATATTTTCTCTTTCCGCGTGTGAGAACAAACTTTTGTACATCTGCAGGTGCCTCAGGACGAGTGGGGAGGTTATCCGGGGATCGAGAAGGAAGAGGAGATTCCATGTCGCCGGATGCGTAGCAGTAGTTACGTCAAAGCTATGGGAGATGATGATAGCGGTGAGTCTGATACCAGCCCCAAAACGTCACCTCAGAAGACCGTCCGGTCGGATGCCCTTGTCCTCAAATCAGCCATTCACAGGCCACATATAGACACCCAAAGGTGAGTCTGTCATGCTTATTATACTGCAAAGCTGGTTTTCATCAGATGTCTATTGTGTTAAAGGACCTGCTTTGACGGTTCTTGGATCGGTTGGTTTTCTCCAGTAGTTTTTGGGTGCAGGAAGGGCTCAGATGATGAGAATAGAACTGTGTATTTGCTTTAGGCAACATTAAGTGCCGTCAGCACAGTTTATGAGCTAGAGAAGGAGGTCTGGCCACTCGGTGAATGACTGTTGAATTTAATCAGATTGTAATCCTTCTGATTCTTCTTACATTAGCTGATTGATGTATTGTATCTGGTGTTGTGACGATGTAAATTGCGTTTTGGTTCTAATGGTTTGATTCGGGATGGTTTGGAATGCAGTTTTTTTACTGAGAGCGATGAGGTCGTATGGCTCTTGAATTACATTCTGTGCTTTATTGCTGTGTTTTCATATCATACTTTTACTGTAAATAATTTTGGTCATATTTATATTTTCTACTTTATGACAAAGTTATTTTCACTATGTGTTTGAAACATTTAATTTAAATGTACACACTATTTCAGTCAAATCTTTTGTAATGAAACTGAATTTAACATTTTGTAAATAAAAAGTTTTATTGCATCCAAAATATTTTTAATGTATAAAATTTTAATGTTCATTTTTGAAATCCAGATACATAATTTCACATCATGTTTTGGTTACATTATTTTTATAGTTTTTAAACCATTTTATAAATTAAAAAATATATTTTATCTCAACATAAACTACATGAAGCTATGTTTTAAAATGTACATGTAAAACAGCGTGTTTTGGGCTCAGTCATTTTTTGTGACAAAACAGTTATATTCTTTATAAATCTTTAGCATCTGTTTGTTTATTGAAAGTCTGCCATGACACAAAAGTGTGAGCACATGTCCTTCATACACTTTTTGTACAAAGTTTGATTTCCCTTATAAATATCACTATGCGTTACTCAGTCAATATCAAAGTTTTATTTTCACAGAATGTCCTTTACATTGTGTAGGATGATGTTATGCATAAAACAGTACATTCTTTTTGGTCCTTCATGTGTTTCCAGATTTTAATTCAAGTTTTATCTCTCTGGTATGATAGAGGACAGATAGACAGGTATGATAGAGGACAGATAGACAGGTATGATAGAGGACAGATAGACAGGTATGATAGAGGACAGATAGACAGGTATGATAGAGGACAGATAGACAGGTATGATAGAGGACAGATAGACAAGTATGATAGAGGACAGATAGACAGGTATGATAGAGGACAGATAGACAAGTATGATAGAGGACAGATAGACAGGTATGATAGAGGACAGATAGACAGGTATGATAGAGGACAGATAGACAGGTATGATAGAGGACAGATAGACAGGTATGATAGAGGACAGATAGACAGGTATGATAGAGGACAGATAGACAGGTATGATAGAGGACAGATAGACAGGTATGATAGAGGACAGATAGACAGGTATGATAGAGGACAGATAGACAGGTATGATAGAGGACAGATAGACAGGTATGATAGAGGACAGATAGACAGGTATGATAGAGGACAGATAGACAGGTATGATAGAGGACAGATAGACAGGTATGATAGAGGACAGATAGACAGGTATGATAGAGGACAGATAGACAGGTATGATGGAGGACAGAGGACAGGTATGATAGAGGACAGATAGACAAGTATGATAGAGGACAGATAGACAGGTATGATGGTGGACAGATGACAAGTATGATAGAGGACAGATAGACAGGTATGATGGAGGACAGATAGACAAGTATGATAGGACAGGACAGGTATGATAGAGGACAGATAGACAAGTATGATAGGACAGATAGACAGGTATGATAGAGGACAGATAGACAGGTATGATAGAGGACAGATAGACAGGTATGATAGAGGACAGATAGCCAAGTATGATGGAGGACAGATAGACAAGTATGATAGAGGACAGATAGACAGGTATGATAGAGGACAGATAGACAAGTATGATAGAGGACAGATAGACAGGTATGATAGAGGACAGATAGACAAGTATGATAGAGGACAGATAGACAGGTATGATAGAGGACAGATAGACAAGTATGATAGAGGACAGATAGACAGGTATGATAGAGGACAGATAGACAGGTATGATAGAGGACAGATAGACAGGTATGATAGAGGACAGATAGACAGGTATGGTGGATAGACAGATATAAAGGTTTTGATTTTTGGGTTTACAAAGCTTATAGTGTATTCAGAAAATAAGGTAATTTTTTGCAGCAAGAGGTATCTGTTTTTGCTAAAACGAACAACAGCACAGAACAAAACATGTTATATAGCTGACATATACTTGAGACACAACAACAAGTTTGTATTTCCCAAAATAGTTGCACCTCTATAAATCTCACACACATTTAAAAACTCGTGAGCTGTTTATAGCTGTGACTGCGGATGACACAGTGAAATCTGTACATTACTCATTTTACTTTATGCAAACAAACCTTAGCAAGCATTTTCTTACTAAACTTGCCACGTCAGTTCTATGATGGATAGAAAGTATATTATTTACATCAGAGTACAGCCATGCAGTCTAGGACTTTTTATTGCTGAATTATTGTAGATTTGCACAGAGTTCCTTGTTTTAACATCAGTCTTAAATGAGTTTGAATGAGTTGAATAAAAGGAACTGTTGCATAAATCTGTTCATTAATTATGAAAAAATAGCTCATTTACAATATTCATTATAAATATATATTTTTATTATATTACATAGTATTTAAATACGTTACTATCTGTTTGTACAATAGTATAGTTTCATTTCCATAGGATCTTTATTGAAGAGTAAATATACATTTCTGTCACTTTTCTGTTTCCAGCCCATATTCACCTGGAAATAACCACTGACATTCAATAAAGTCTATCATTAATATCTACTATTTTATGTTTTAGTTATATGAAATTAACCATCAACATCGTGTTGCTTTAATGTTTCCAGGGTACTGTAATTTTTATGCATTAATGTCCATTACAGATAATTACAAAGTTAAATCCCCTTAGTTTTATTAGCCTTTTTTTGTGTTTTACCAATTAATACCAGTTTTGATACCACACACAGCATATTATATATATATTACAATGTGTTAAAATAGTTAATAAAATAAGAATGTCCTTTAATATACAATATAAACACTGTAAAAAATAAATATTAATATAAACAAGAACATAATTGCATGCAGCCTTAAATTAAAACTGTTTTAAAATATTTTATTTGAAGTCAGTAAAGAACAAAGAAAGACATTAGATCATAATTTTCTCATTTTCTTGTCAATAATAAATAGTGAAAGACAATAGTAGCATGAATAGCTCACCAATAGCAATCAGTCACCGCAAGCTTATTTCACCGCGCATGCGCACCTCCTCTCAGATAAAAACAGCACGCCAAGCAAATTTTATACAATTGATGGTCTAGAAAAAGGAAGTTAAACGATAGCAAGGTATCGGTACTTTTTACATTCCTCGTTTATTTGTTGAAGAGTAGGTGGAGGAATCCCTGACAACATATTTAATAGGAAAAATGAAGTGGATGACGTGTTTGGTGGGAGGTGCCTGTGTTTACGTGATTGTGTGTGTCTTTCTGAATACGCAAAAGTTTAAATGATTGCTGGTATAATTTCTAGTTAACATGCCACTAACCATATAAGTATTAGTAATACAAATCGTAAGCTAATCAATGTGTTTCCAAATATGGTACATTTTCCTGAAGGACCATTATTTGTGGAATGGATTAAAGTGAATGATCTTTGAGGTGTCTTGGGTGGCAGAAGAGGTTTTAAAAGCTTCATTTAACTTCTGTGTTGTCTGTTGTTGCCATTATTATTGAATATTAAACCACCAATATTTAGTGGTTTAAATACTCATGTAAGATCTCTCTTATAAAGTGTTTAAGCCTTTTAAAAAACGTACATGTTCTTCTTTGTCACATTCACAACACATGTATATTTCTCTCCTCTTGAATATGATGTCTGGACACTTACTGTAACGTTTAGTAAGATTATTAAATGCTGTAGAAGTATTGTTTTTTATTAGTTCACATTAGCTAATGATAACAAATGAAACCTTATTGTAAAGTATTTCTTTAATTCAATGTGCAGGTTAAACAGACCCTTTGATTTACTCCTAAGTAACTAATTTATCACCTGTTTGCCAGCAGCATCTTTAGTTTGGTCTGCTTATGTGACCTACAATAAGTTTGAAATGTCTTTAATATATAAAGTCATTTTATTTTGATATGCTTTATTTCACCACTGTATTGTTTATTCCAAAGTGAGCTTCAATCTAAGTCAGGGTGTGTTGTACTGTGTTGGCTACATGAGTTTTTGATTGTTCCCTTCATTTAGCTCGGGCTACCACTTGCAAACAGCGAGAGATATGCGCCCTCACCACAACGTTTCTCTGGACCCCGCTACCAACTTCAACCCTCCACAGTTTCGTTCCAGAAACCAGAGCTACATGCGAGCCGTCAGTACCTTCAGTCAGGCAAGCTGTGTGAGCCAGGTGAGTCCAACCACATGCATGAAGAGCTGAGATGATCTCTAAATACTGCCTGTGTCTGATCTCTTCAGCTTATGAGAGACTGTTCTTTGTATTTGGTATTGATTTATGGATTTTTGGTATAGTTAAAAAGATACTGCTTTAGGGTGACAGGATTTCTAAGTAATTGACACTGGTCTAAGCCAATTTTAAGTGGTAAGTTGAACCGAAATTGACAATAATATCACTTTGCAGATCACTTTTGAGCGGACAAACATTGTTACAAAACAGCTTTAACACTGATTTCCCGTATTTGCAAAAATAAAGATTTGAATTTGTTTACTTTTACAAAGATCAGACAGGGCTGTTATTGAGCTGTTTGGCTGTTTTTGGGTTTTGGTTTTCTATAGCCTGCTGACTTTTGATTAAAATATGTCTAAAATGCTTTTACTGAGCCTGTAAGTACTGTAGAAACCTGTGTCTAAGGGAGGATTGAGATTCTTTTAATTATTTAAAGAGTATATTTACATAAACGGTTAGGTTAAGTTATGACTTTTGTGCACGTCAAGCTTTCTTGCTGTCTGCTGTTGTTGACTGTTTGTGTCATTTTTCCCTCAGAACGTTCTTCAAACGTCCCCTGCTTTTCTTCTTGAAATTTCCTTAATGCTATTATGAGTTGGTATTTCAGTCTGAAATGTTTTCTCTTATCTATCCTGTTGCTCTTTGACATTATTCAACTGAGACGTTCAAGGTCGGAAATTGCCAGTGGTATTTCCCTCCTGCTAACACTCCTTCATATTTACTGTGCAAAGGAGAAGAATCAAAGTGAGAAAGAGAAGGGAAGAGGAAAAATTAAGGACTGCTATTCCTGTTTTTGTCTCTCAGGTGAGTGAGACTGAGGTCAATGGCCAGTTTGAGTCAGTTTGCGAGTCCGTTTTTAGCGAAGTAGAATCCCAGGCCGTGGAGGCCTTGGACCTGCCCGGCTCTTTCCGCACTCGGAGCCACAGTTACGTGCGTGCAATTCAGGCCGGGTACTCCCAAGATGATGACTGCTTGCCTTCAATGACATCCTCCACTGTTACTTCAACTCTCAGATCCACAACAGGTAACCGTATATGCCTCAAATCCCACCTGAGAGAGAGCGCGAGAGAGAGAGAGAGAGAGAGAGAGCGCGAGAGAGAGAGAAGAGAGAAGGCTTAGCACACATAACCGTCATACATTCAGCACATGCTGAACTACATGCTCTGGCATACCTACATATGTACAGTGGGTTTCCCTATCGCTTGACAGATTTCACTGAATTGAATGTCGTTTCCGTCGGCTCCTGTCTGTTCTGTGTGTTTGCTTCTTTTGCGTCTGTGCTCCCCGAGTGTCCAAAGATGGTTGCCTGCAGTTCCCTTTGCACGAGTCATGCGCCGTTTTCTGGGCTTCTGATTGGTTGGGTCTTGTGCAAAACTAAGGGCTGCACATGGGGGGTGAGAGGGTCTTAGGCAGCTCGATGCGTCACGTCGTCGCACGCACACACACACCTGAAGACGCGACACAGCATGCCTTTATCTAGCTGAGCATGTGACGTGCCGTCGGGAGGTGCAAGCAGGAAGGCCAGATTTAGACTTTAGCCCTTTTAAAAATCACTCCTTTGGTTCACGTAAACCCCTTTTTGATCCTGAATGCGCAAAGCAATGACTGTAATCTATATAAAGAAATGTACTTTGATGTGATTTTATTATGTGTTGCATAAAACGTAGTACAAAGTAGAATGAAATAAAATTTCAGAACACACGATCTACCACATTAAATTTAACTAAACGTATTTGCCTGATTAAATATCAGTGTTCATCATTCAATTAAATTAGAACAATGTGAAACTGAAACTGGTTATATTTAAATGTTAAACCACTGTGATTGTGTTTATGTCTTTATTTTACAGGTAGGCTCTTTTGAAAAGCATGAGTTTAAAGAGATAGTTCACCCAAAAATCATTTTTTTACCCTTATGTCATTCAAACCCTGTATATGATTCTTTCTTTTGTGGAACACAAAAGCAAAACGCTGGTTACCGGCACCCATCGACTTCCATTGTATCTTGTGTTCATACTATGAAAGTGAATGAGAGCCGGTAACCAGCGGTTTGCAAAATATCTTCTTCTCTGTTCTGCTGAAGCAAGAAAGTCATACAGGTTTGACATGACATGAGGGGGAGGAAATAATAAAATAATTTTGAGAGAGAAGTACTCCCTGAATGCTGACGTGAGCATCAGGGGTGACATTTCATTGGGTGTATTAATGTCCTAATTGAATCTAAAAAAGAAGGTGAAAATGAATCCTATTATCCTACATTAATAGCAACTAATGAGTCAAGAAAGACCTGATGGAGCAGGTTTGGAGGTTTTGTGCAGCACATACACATCAGAAAGTGTGTATCGCGTCTTCCTGGCCACCCGCTCAATCCCAACACCCCTGCTGTGTTTGGTGCACACATGGACTGAAGCTATGAACCCTATTGAAATCCCATAATCTGATGTCAAATGACACAAAATATACCTTTTATGTTTTTAAAAGATGCTTTTGTTTTTCTTGTTTGATTTCTTGTGGGTTTTTCTTTGTGTTTGTTATTGAAACTGGTGTTTACTTTGATTGGACCTTCATAATGTCAGAAACCCACACTGAAGAAAGGAAAGTTCTCCAATCCCACCGTCTCATTCCGCTGAAGTGATTTCACCCCACATGGCTCTGAATGCAATCCCTGTCAACTGCTATAGGACAAAGATATTGTGTTCTCAAATGGATTTCATCCACTGTGATCAATCTGGAGGACGTCCTGTTTCAGCAGTCCCGTACTACTTTGCTTTTACAAAAGAAGCTTAATTAGACCATTTGCATTTTCAGTAAATTCAGTTTTCGTTTTCAGTTTAACTTCCCAGTAAGAAAGTCAAACAAATAATTGTTTGAGCTCTGCTCTCTAGTATTAAATGCCCCAAAGATTCACTGAACAGATGAATCTAAATTGAGATAAAACATATTTTCAGTATAATAAATGATAAAACTATTGAGAAAGGGTGCAGGTGTTCTGCGATTGGTGGAGAGGGAGGGTGGGCGGGAAGGCCTCTCATTGGCCAGCCGTCACAGGAAGGAGATCCAGGGGAAAAGAGCAGCTGGAGGGACGTCACAGGTATTATAATGTCAACACGCATACATCTATCTATGGATATGTGTGTTTGTGCACTGCCTTCTCAAATAAATCAGGACTAGTCTTTCCAAAGACATGACACTAAAGGTCAGATTAGAGAATGATTGTCCAGCTTCCAAAGTAACAATGCTTTTCCCGAATGATTTCTGTTATCGTTTGTACTAGCATGTTAGTCTTTTTTTTTCTGTTTCATATGTTTAAGATCATTTAAGGAATGTTTCTGGTTCAATACAGAAAATAATTTTAACTCATCTTGTAAAATAAAACAAAATCACATTTTCAATAGTGCTGTCCAGAGCGGCTCGGTTTCAGAGCATAATTGAAAGTTTATTCTGGTTCCATGTCTTGTAGACTTCTATTGTCAGTTTATTATTGTAAATGCAATTATTATTTGTTTTTATAGATTAATCTATGAGAAATGTGTGTTCAAAGACATCACGTAACAGGGGGTTGTAGGGGGGTCTCGTGCCCTGAAAACGTGGGGGTCCGCTGGTGCTACGTCTACACTAATCCGAATACATTTAAAAATTGTTTTTTGTTTTTAAATGGACTAGCACTTTTAAGCTTTTTTCGAGTAAAATGTAAGATGCTTTTACCAGTGTCATTTCAGTCAGGCAGTTATTTTTTCATGTAGTTTTTTTAAATGGACAGACACAACGAGGTGGAGTTGTTGCTGCATGTAACGCATGTCCCAATAAAGTTGCAAAAGCATATGAAAATTTCCTCACGCTCGTAAATATTCTGTTTTCTTGAAGAAATGTTTAAAGTATGTACAAACATTTAATTATAGACGCTATCAAAACTAGCATGGTGTCACATGGCGAAAAATGCATTCTTTTTGTGCAAGCTTCTGTTTGTATAGTCCAAAACAACAGTTTTAAATGTAATGTCTTTGAAGAGCGTTTACAAAAAGTTTAATTTTTGTTGCTATTCTAGTGTGGACCGAAAAACCAAAACGGAGGAAAAATGTTTTTGAAAATTCCCTCCCGGATGGACAAGGTATCGACCTATAAAGAAAGTATTTCTGGCTGGTCCAGTTGAACTTAAGCCCCAGATTTTGTTAATAGTATTTAATAATTATTGAACCTGGAACATTCTCAAATACAAACTACCAAATGGGAAAATCAATCATGATTTTTTATTTTGCCGTTTTATTTGATTGTAACAGTGTATTAGGTTTGCTTCCTAGGTTGAAAAATGGTTGGGTCACTCTTAATATTTCTCTTCATTTTACACCAACCTTTGCATCCTTAAGGGCCAAATGTGTCTGCGGTTTGAAGTAAGAGCTGGTGTGGAAAGTTTCAGCTGTGATAGACAGTGGGATTGCAGCCTCTGCCTGGTGCAGCCCTCACAAACACTTTATTGGATTGTGTCTCTCTTAATCCCGCCCCTATTCTCCACATGGTCCAATCAGCTCCTAATATCTTCAATAGGGTTCATATCTCCATGTCTGAATGACTGACTTTCTTTTATTGCCTTTTCATCTTTTCTGTTGCACTAAAACAAGAAAATGCTGAAACCCTAAAATGTAATCACTTAAAGTTAACCTGCAATAAAATGCATTATTTGCTACAATGCTTGGTGATTTAATTAGAGAAAAAGAGATAAAAGTTGTTCAGTGGACATTTCTTTATTATAATTTGACAAGTTATGAGTAGATGGAAAGGCAGAACAGACAAGATGTTCTTTGATGTGAGTGAGAAGGCAGTGTAAACACACATCTCAAAGCTAAATGTATGTGAGTAATGCGCTGTAGCTACGTCAAATCATTTCGTACTGACATCAGTTTTTACATCAGTACTAAAGTTATTGGGTTGATGCATCAAATCACGAGTGATCTTCACATTCGTACACCGCACAAACATTGCATTCGGTTGAGATACATCTGCTAGGTGTGTGAGACGTCGTGATTGTGTTGGTAATAAAAATGCACAAAACAGAATCTGATGATGTGATACACAAGACTATATTTTTGGACTTATATCCTAATTATTAAGGTCCATCTAAACACAGTTTAGACCCTGAAAACACTGATTTGTCAAAGAAAATTACTTTTCACAAGCGTCTTTCATTACACCTAGTCAGAAATGGATGTATCCACGTGGGCAAAACGAGTGAAAATGAATTTGCTGCCCAATAACGATTTCTGACAAAATTGAAAAGCAAGAACCAATCAAGTAATTAACTGAAAACCGTGTCTGCGGCGTCTTCACTCACATACTGCTGATACATTGATATGAAACACGTTAGCATAACCACGTGTTGACATTATAGGTTGCCGAATTCCACAGCTGTTCATCCCTTTTGAATTTCCATATCTCCATATTCAAATTTGTCTTCCAGAGGGGTATGATGCAATGGAGGGCACCTCGTTGCTAAACGAAGACATGATTGAGGACGATGACGGCGCCAGCTCTTCGGCCTATCAGGAAATCGAACGGTTCGAGAGAGAAAACGCCACACGTAGTCAACACAGCACCAGTTCCACAGTCACGGCCATCTCCGTTCCTCCTACCTCTACTCATGGTTACCGAGTCCCGTGTCCGCCTCCCTCGCAGCCCCCGCCGGACCCTCCCGTCCCACAGGCTATTCAGGCTTTTAAAGAATCTGCAAACATGTTGGCCGCCTTCAACATGCAGTGGAAGGAGGAGATCTCCGCCATGCGCTACGAGCTGGCGGAGTTGCGCAGGGACGTCTGCGGAGAGCTCAAGACTTTCAACAGCAACTTCTTTAACTTCACCCAGTGCTATAACATGTGGACGATGTGTCGAGAAGCGGCCACCGGCACCGGTTCCGCACAGCCCGGCGATAGGGTGTCCATTGGCGTCCAGACCGGCGCTAACGGTCTGGTTAGACAGAACACTGCGGATGCCTCGGTGATGTGCCAGCCCGTACCGGCGGCCTTCAACATTTTCGATCTGATGGAACCTCCTCGCATCGAGATTACCGAAGGAACTCCCGAAGGGACCACGGCCACCAACAGCCCGACTAGTCCTGTCAGCCCGGGGCTGTCCAAGGGAAGGTCCAAATTAGACACTGGCAGGAAGAAAAAGAACTGCAGTCGAGCGGATGGTCAAAGAAGCGCCAGCCTTGAACTCTGGTGCAGAAAGTACGTTAGTGGACCAATGTCATACTTGTCTCTTTCATTCTGATTATACTCATCGCTGGAACAGACGTTGACTGTATTTCTGAATGAACCTCGTTGACCCGGGGGAAAGCAAACCCTACACCCAGAGATCATAAGGGAGCCAAGTGTTTCTCCCTTTATTCTGGACAAATGCTGAAATGAGCTGTTTAACATAACAGGGATAGTGTAGCCATTAAACCATTTGCTGTGCCAGATGATCATAAATGTGTTTACATCACTTCAGATTTGATTCATGAATGTCTTGGTAATGAATGGCACTGTTTATCTGACTGTCAAGTGTTTTGTTCATCAGTTTTTGTTTGACAGTGGAAAGAAAATCTCACCATTTAATCTGACCACAAAAGGTTACAAATACAATGAAAGGTTTGTTCAACATTAAAGCAAAGTACCTTAAACTTTTCTGCATTTTTTAAGGTACAGTGGGGACCAAAAATCTGAGGCCACATTAAACATTTTGGGATTTATACACTATAAAACAATCTCACATTTTTAAATACAGTCAATCAAGTACAGTGGCTTTACATTTTTTTACAATCTGGCCAGATTATAACTTATTTTTAAAGTTAAAATTGTTTAACTTAGAGTAATGTAAAAAATGACTTGATTGACTTAAGATGAAAAATTTGAAGGCAGTTTTCTGTTTGATGCTATTCTCAGACTTTCAGACCCCACTGTTGTTATGTTGGTTGGGAAACATGAAATGCCACTAACAGATGAACCAATAATAGCTATCACTATAATAATTTAGTCCAACAGAAGTATCTATTCAAGTGTCAAACTACAACAGAGTGAAACATTGAAACATTAGGATTATCAGATTGGTGTTTGATTCATATTTGATTCATTGAATCACGTATAGATGGTTTGAATTCATTAAGTCATATGCCATATTAACTTTATGCATAAGCCCTTGCCCATACCCTTAATGAAAATAATCATATACTCTACACTGTTAAAATGAGAAGATCCTTGAGGAACCATTTGAGGTTCTTCAGAGAACCGTTCTGATGGTTACACCGGTGTGGCAGGTGAAGAATCTTAAATGATCTTTAAATTTTACAGTCTAACTGGAAATCTTTATTTGCCAACTGGTTTGCAGTTTGTTATTGCTTACTAGTTTATACTGTAATAAGCATATGTGGACTAGTCACAAGTATTACTCAACTTTTAATATTGAAATCTATTTAATCAAGGTTGGAGAAAAATCATCTGTAAAATCAGTTCAAATATGTCAAATAACATCCTTAAATAGCAAATATTATTGTTTGTATCGGCACAATCCCTCTTCAAAGTACCGAGCACACACTGTGCTTATTGTAAAACTGTATTAGACAACTTTCTTTTATAAGAATACACAGACACAATTAAAACAAAATCAAACTACACACTGCATTTTTTTAACTCGTGATCAGTTTTATCAGATCAGCATCAGTGTGTACGATTCGACTGACTGTTATTTAGTATTGACAATAAATCAGGTAGACATTGCAAAAATCAAAATCTTTAGTACTGTTTAGATGCTTTGGATTTTTGTTTTTGAATGATGTAAAATTTATATTATTTTATGTTAAAAATACACTTATGATACACTTAAAGTTGTTTTATTGGGAATACATACATTTTAAATCAGTGTTTCGATACATCATCCTATGAAAGTTTGTGCATAATAATCCTAATGCTTCTTTGCACTCTGCTAATATATACACGGGGTGACAATATTATACATAAAATACATAGTGTGTGTTTAATAATGTATAAATTCCTAAGGGGTATTGTTTATTATTTTTATTTTACTACAAAATTGCAGTCATTAGAAAAAGAAGACAAATGAAAACTGAATGAAAACTTACTTTAGCTTCATGAAATGATGCCAAACCTTTTGACTGAGATTGCATTACATTAACCTTGACTTTATCAGTCGTTATCAGACAGCCTGTAACTGTTATCACCTCACAAATACCTATAGAGAATACAAAAAATATCCATCTGTTTTTTTCATCATTTCTTTTTTGTCTTCTTTATTTGGAGCCAACCCTGTCTATATCGGTTCTCCTTGAAACATCTTTACACGCACACACAGCATTTAGGACCAGTTTTACATATTTTAAAATATACATGATCAAAAGGGTATTTCAGTGAAATTATGTAATTAAGAACTTTAAAACATTTATTTTATTAAGGCATTTGCTCAAAGGACAATGAATCTCCATGTGCCACTATAATAAAATTACACTGTGAGACTAATTAAAAAAAATTATTTATCCTACATATAGTTAGCAAAGCGAAATAGATAAGAAGTTAAACATTACTTAATACAATATATTTTTATGTACTAAGTTATAGTAGTTTATTTGAAACGGAGGCTATATGGAAATATTTTGTTTAAAAGAAAATGTTGTTATGCCAAAGTTTAAAGGCAATATTTGTCTTCTGGAGCCACTGTTGAAAGATGAAAATAGAGAATGATTTTAAGTTACAACGTCTGGTTTTGATACAGTTTTAAACCTTTAGTTGTCACAGTACCACTAATGGTCTTCCTGTAACTGAAACTAGTTCCACTTCTATAATTTAGAATATTTTACATCATCCTGACAGTAAAAAATATTTAAATATCTATTTAATTTAACATATTAAAAAAGTACAGTATGTGTTAGATGTTCCAGTGTTTGATTGGCATATAGCCTTAAACTATAGAAACAAGTTTTTGTTCTTACACTCTAAAAAAAAATGCATAGTAACCAATGGGCCAAAACAACCCAGCATTGATTAATTTATAACAGTTGGGTTTGTCCCCTTTGGGGTGAAGCATTTTTAGAGTGTATATAACAAAATTAATTGAAAGAAATTCACACCTCGTTTTATGTTCCTTTCATGTACCGTCTGGCATTTTATGTTTACATTAATTATTAATTACATTCAGAACATCCATCACTTGCTTACAGTTGTCCTATGAATTATTCCTCCAAACATTTTGGCTGTTGCAAATGCTGGGTTATTTTTAACCCATGTTTGGGTCAAAAGGGGACAAACCCAACCGCTGGGTTAAATTCATCTAAAAATATTCATACTTTACCCATCAATGAGTTGAAACAACCCATCATTTGGGCTAAACCCAGCATGAGTTAATTTATAACCAAACGGTTGGGTTTGTCAGTTTTTGACTCAACTATGGGTTAAAAATAACCCAGCATTTTTTTAAATCCATGAAAACTGCCCAGCTGTCTGAGTTAAAATTCATCTGAGCTCAGACAATATAGAGATCATAATGTCATTTACCCATCAATGAGTTGAAAGCATCCATCATTTGGGCATGTAAGAAAAATGGATTTAAACCCAGAATGACCTTTGTTAATTTATAACCAAACGGTTGGGTTTGTACACCACATGTCAAACGTTTTGACTCTCAACTATGGGTTATTAAAATAAACCAATTGCAACTATGACAGTTATGTTTGTTATATTTTATTATCATCTTCAGCGTTTCACCCTTTGTCTAGAATTTTTGGAAATATTCTTTGTCATGTTAAACTTCTTGAGGTCTCGCCCAAAATGCTTTTCAAACCGTATTGAGGAAGTTTGTGTGTATTTTGAGCTCTTCTTGGCTGTCATTTAATTTATTATTTAATGCAAGTCATCCATCATAGAAACGTTTAAAAAAAGAATACAATTTTAGTTTTACAATGAAAGAAATTCATATGTTTGTCTACAATATAAGCATACACTCAAAATATTACCTAAACCTTTGACGAGTTATATTTTATCTCAGGTCTTTAATTAAAGACTACATTATATTGTGGGAATCTGATCTAATATTTCTTTAGATATTCTGTACATTACAAACATCAGCTTTACCTGATGATAAATTTTAGCCATAAAAGCATCAACACTTTAAATGTATTTGATAAAGCATTTTATCAGTATCATATTTTTGTATAATTCATTGTGTATACAGTAAGTATACAATAATTCATTTTACTAATCATTCAACAGTGAAATCTAATGAATTGGTTGTTAATTTACATTGTCAAAAAGCTTTTGCTTGTAACACAACATTAAATAACAGTATAGGGAATACACCAATACATTAATAAATCTCTCAGAATAATAATTTCCCTGTTTTTGATTTGCTAAAAGACAAATGTGTTCAGGAATGAGATCATGTTTGTTTAAAGGTGCTGATGATGTGCCGCATTCGTCATTCATTCTATGCAAGTCCTGTGTTTTCTGAACGGCATATGTTCATGTCATTCTTCGGTAAGGCCCGTAAAGCCAATGCCCTTAAACATTTTAAACATGACAAACCTTGCATGACTCTCAGGCATTTCTTGTAAAACTTTGCCTCTTTTGTTGCTGTTAATAATGTTGTTATCTCTATTTGCATTTGTTTGTTAAGCTAATTCATATCGTTTAACAGTAGCAGTTGTGTTTTTTTACCATCGTCAATTACAGAAAGTCATATATTTGAGAAAATAATGTGTAATGAGTAATGTGTCCTCTGTTGCTATACAATTTATATGCCAGATTTAATGAGCTAAAAAGGTTCAATGCCATAAATGGCAACAATCACAAACAATTGTTGAAAAATGGAAATGTAGCTTGCTTTAAACTCAATGCCAAGAGTGTTATGAAATCATGTGCCCCTACTTTAACAGATTTATATTGATTTAAACTTCATTGTTGCTTAAAAAATTGGAATTTTACCAATAATAAAATAACTGTCAACATCAGAAATAATTTTCCTGAAAACACACCCAAACGACTATGTTCCTCATTAACAGTCCCTGTTATGTGTTTCTCTTTTCAAACTGTGATTTTCATTTAGTTTTTCTTTTTGTATTTTTCAAAGTATACATGCCTTATGTATGTTTTTCAAATATAAAGTATAAAAAGTGAAATGCTAAACATATTATATGGATTGTGCAGGTGGTTTAATCATTTGACATCAGAATCATTTGGGATTTTAGCAGCAGCCATGTGTTCAAAGCACACACACACACACACACACACACACACACACACACACACACACACGGGGAGAAAAAGAGCAAACTATTTTTTTGAAACATGATTTCTTGAGTAAATAAATGTAACAAAGTAATAAATCAAGTCTATGCAATTTTCACAATATGCCTTGCAAAATTCAGGATATTAACTCAGAAATGACCTCTTAGGTGTTTGTATGAATCCAGCATATGGACTTTTCATGAGTTTAAACAGACATTAAAACATTGAGATCTTAAACATAAACTTGTACAGGTTAAAACGTTTTGAAGCTTAAGGTTTACAAATGTTCTGAGGAACCTTTAGTTTACAAAATTCGTTGCATTTCTGACAAATGTCATGAAACATTGTTCAACAAGAGTTTGTGTCTGAGAATTCACCTGCAAAGTAAGAGATTTCTTAAAGATCTACATTTTTTAAATGTTGGTTAATATTGTTAATGTCAGTGTCCATCTAAACATACATGCTGTAAATGCTATGTATGATAGCTGTAGAAATAACTCCCTGAGTCGTATTTAATAAGCTTTGTGATATATTTAGGTCAGAAGTGTTTCAGTACAGTTTACTCTATATTATATTACTGCTTTAACAAACAAACAGTAACTCGATGTAATTGACCTGTTTGCTTGGTCTAATCACTATCGCTGGCTCTTCAACTTGCTTGACTTCTGCTATTGGATTAACAGTAAATGAATTAAGTATTAAATAACAAGACAATACACAACCATTATCCCCCTAATAATTAAAACTTGTTAGAGCAACAACCCCCCAATATTTACAGTACTAAATGAATGGAAATATATAGTCAATATCAATGTTCAAACCAAATCTATGCTTTTGCGTTAGTCCAACAATATTTGTTGTAGTTGACTAAAAAGGGTCATATTTGTGTAACAGTGTAACTGTACACAATTGTCACATTGTTAGGTTAATATTACAGCAACACACTCACTACAGAAGTCGTAAGTGGCCATGCGTTACATTGTTATTTTTTTTGTATTGTTTTTTAGTGATCTCAGCTTTATTTTTCTCATGATCTTGAGATAACAAATTGTTTTCTCATGATCTTGGCTAGTGATCTAGTGATCTCATGATCGATATGATTTTCTCATGATCGTGTAATAGTGAAAGTTATATGTGATTAGAGCATATGTTTACTTGATAGACCGTGTTGTTTTGTTTGGAGACAGCAAAAGCATATTTGGCGAAATTAGCTTGGATGAACAAATTTGATTCGTTCAAGCTGAAATAGCTCATCAGTAATGGACAATTCCAGTCGTGGATTTAGGGACCGTCTCTAAAGTTACAAACACATTAGTATTCACGTTTTTATTTTTAACAGCATTTAAATGGAATGACTTACAGTCAACAAACAGTCATAAAATATGGTTCATATGGTTGTCAGCTAATCCACATTTTTTATATTTATTTAAATAAACTGTTAAATGCTATTAAAGTTTGCAATGTGTATATAATAACTTTAGAGACTGTCGCTAAATCAAGAACATCGACCATCCACCTTTATTTATTTATTTAATAATATATTTAATTTATATATTTAAGTCCATCATAGGCAATATTTAGCTACACTTGGGGTGAGGGTTAAAACTCACGCACCAGCAGTCCACTTAAAAATACACAAAATATTTTAGAGGAAATTATGTCATGAGATTTGGATTAAGTCAGGATCATGAGAAAACTACTTTTGTTATCACGAGAAAACAATACAAGAAAAAAATAATAATGTATGGCCGTAGAACACAGTTTTTCTTCTCATATTGATATATTTGGTATTGTTGCTATCTTAACATTTGAAATTGTAAGCAGGATATTCCAGACACTATATTAAACTAGATAACAATTCCTGTAGCTGTATGATTCAAACATTCAAGATATAACAATGTCTTAAATTAAGAAAATTTTAATCGTTTTTATAATCTCATTTTAATCACCCTGTTGTCCATCGAGAGTTAACATGCTCGCTTATGTGACAAGTGTTAATAAATAAAAGAGCCGTTGTTTCCACAGCCTGGTTTTATATATGTTATTTAGTGGTTTACAATATGTTATTGTTAATTTGCTAATTGCAAAATTAGCGATAACATAATTTCTTAACATAGTACAGTTTTATATTAGCTCACTGCCACAGTTTGGATTTCAAAACAGCCCCTGCACGCAATTCTTTGTGAATTCGCCTAAGTGTGTTTGTTTGTTTGTTGTTTCTTTGTTTGATAAACATGAATACACATACAGAGAGTGCATGGCACAATGCATGGGTCAGGGACAGTTTAGCATTCTTTGGCACATTTTTTCTTCTTTTTTCAATGTTTATTTATTTTCTTCTTACTAAGCTATCAACCTTTGTTTCGTTTTTTTAGGGGCCCGTAGCTTAGCTGGGGGGCGTAAAATGTACGGTAGGTCTGACAGGGCTCTTCTGTAATATACCTGTTGTGCTTCATTTCAAATCATTGTTTTGTCAATTTCATAAAATCAAGCTGTAATCAAGCAGCACATAATGAAGAGATAAAGGGAAATATAACAGACTTCACTTTTTATTTATGTATTATCAGGTGATTTTTCTTTTGTTATTTTTTAAAACATGATTAGTTTCTTTATTATTATTATTGTTGTTTATTTGATTGTTTGATTTCTTATTTGAATTCACAGGGGATCGTGCATGTTTAGCGCATTTTAGGACAGATTTCGTACACGATTTAAGCCAATAAGAACAAATATATTAGTTAAAAAACTCTAAAACAAACCAATTCTTTTGTCAGTAATGAAAATTTTTTTTGTTTAATGTGTAAGATAAATAGCATTCTCTGTACAATAAAATCATTTTCCATGGATAGGGTACAGTTCTTTCCTTTTGTCTTTAGACGTGCACATTTTAAGGTGCCAATTTTGCATCTAAATATTTCAGGTGGTTTAGGTAAAGTTTGTATATTTGATAATTAATGATTGACAATTGAAAGTTTTTTCTCTAAAAGATTTTAAGTTGAGGTCAGAATTTTTTTTACAGTATAAGACAAATTGAAAGATACAGGAACTTGTTACAACCACCTTCAACACATTTAACAGATGATTTGGCCTGTCCCAAAACTGTAATTCTTTAAAACATATTTAGCTGTGACCTGACAAACATTTGGTAGGAAAAAAGTTATTCATGTCCCTACTGAATAATTATAATAATTAATATTATAAAAATGAAATAAAAAATAAATAATTAAAACGAAATATTTGTTTAATTTAGTTATCTGTTAATCATACTCATGTTATGATTTTATCATTTAGTTGAAAATCTAATATTTAATTATGTTTGAGAAGGTGAAAAATAACAAACACAAGGATTTAAAAGGATTCAACAATTCAGACATCATTAAGAAATGTCAAATGCAAACTTTTAAACAGCTAAAATAATAGACTAAGAGACTGAGAAGACCCTTTTTTTGTATCCTATTCATGGAATATGAAGATTGTAAAAAATATTGTGATGAAAGAACCTTATTTCTAACCAAAACAATATTAGTAAAGCAATGACAGCAGCTTTTAAACTATTAAATAGTTGTATTGGGCACTGTACTGATATAAAATAATTATAAAAATGGAAAAAAGAGTGTGAGATTCGGGATGTCACGTGTTAAATGATGATTGTATGACATTCATGGGGGCATTGCCACTGTATGTATGTATGTATGTTGAGAATTTAGCTGTAAATTCACATCACCATCGACAGGTGTCATAAACACATCTTCAAACTCCATCGAGAGATGAGAAAATGACTCTGGTTCTGATCCAGCCGGGTTTTGATGGACTGGACATGACCGAGTTCCTGCCTTTCTCTCCATCCACCTACTGTAATGAGTTCATTCATTCATGCATCAAGACACACAAACATTCATTCATACACCCATAATTAAACACATAATTGCAGAAAAATCGAGAGACGCATTATGGCTGTGTTTCGAACCTTCTAAACTTCCTTCGTAGACAGCATTTTAAGGATTTGTAGTTGTGCTCTGACTGTAAATGAGAGCAAAGAAAACTTTTTAAAGTCCCTTATGTGGTCAAACCAACACAATCTCATGGGAATACGTACCTATTTTATGAATTGGCTAATCTTATTTGTACGTTTCAATACGAATTCTCTTCTCCCCAGTGATGTTAGGGTTAGGGAAGGGCCTTTATCGTTGCTTTTTTCTAATAATCAAATGTTTTTTTGCAACTTACATCATAAAAATTCGTAAGAATTAGCCAACTTTAATTTATAATTTGCTGTATGCATTAAATATCTAGATGACTAGAACCAAAGTCCATTTGTGGAAGTCTGTTCACTCCGCCGCCATGTTTGCAACGCCTCCTAACAAGACCATCAAGACAACAGCCCCATCTACTTGAATGGGAGAGGGCAAATATTTCTACAGTCGCTTTCTAAAATAAACTGACAACAAATAAAACTGCCATTAACTGAACCATAACCTTTGTTTCTTAAGCTTGAATTGCGCTTTTTCGAGGTCGCTTTAGCTACTGTGCATACCGAGCGTAAACAGCCCCTCCCCTAGAGAAACGTCACTCTTTATCGATTTGTGATTGGTTCTCACAATGCATTGTACTCGAGTAATGAATGAGTCTTCCATTCATGTCATTGAAATTCTCCATGCATGTCACAAACACATCACCCCATACACACTGTAAGAGCCCATGCGCATATGATCAGGACGAGCCAGACGAAAGGATCAAGCGACTGAAATCTTCAATGAATGAACTGGCACTGGTGAATTTTAACCTGCTTTTCCAGTGGTGAAGGCACTGGAAATAAATTCTGATTTCTGTGTATTTGAAACGTTAACATTGAAACTGTTTTTATCCATTGCCTTATTTTACAAGAGAGCTACTTTTTAGTTTCTGCCTATTTTATTTAAGCATTCTTTAAAGTTAGTAATAACTATGATGCTGTTATGTTAGCATGGAACTTATTATTAGTTATTTGGTATTTTTTAAGTGAACTTCTTTTTACTAAAAGTTGTTTTCACAGTGTTTTGTAAATTCATTTATGCATTTCTTTCATAATATCATTTGTTTTTAAGTTATGCATATTGTTTTTAACACTCTAATTTTATTTTTTACTTTTCAGTTATTGCTAAGTTGTCACTTTTATTTAGTTAAAATGTATTTCAAATGAATTGTGTCTTGAAATGTAATTGTATGAAATAATAATTGGTTATATTCTGAATGGTGTTCTTACTATGTAAATGTGTAATTGAGCTTGTGCCAAATGTCATTCTTTTAGGACAAAATTAATAGATGTAGATGATATTGAAACATGTTGGAATTTTTTAGTTTTCAGATGAGATAATGGGATGTAAATGTTATTTGTGTTCTCTACTGGTAAGAAAACCATTCAGAATAAATGTTTAATACCTGCAACTGAATCTCTCGTGGTCAAACTATCGATTCATGATTCTGGCCTTGTTGTCATTTTATATACATGTGACTTTTTAAATGTATGTATTTGTTTTGTACATATCTCTGTTCATTTGAAACAATCTGACACCATTGATTTTAGCTTCATGATGTGTATTTGATGTGCTTAGCAGTAGTAATTAAACACAATAGTGAAGAAGTTTGTAATTTGAAAAACTGGTGTCAGATTGAATAATACTGTCTAATTCACTGTCTTACTTTATTGTGTAATATGAATATAAACTCTTGCATGTGAACTTTGGGCATTGATTTGTTTTGACTCTTGATTTGCTAATGACTCTAATCTGTTCTTTATAGGGATCCAGTTTCGTCTCCCTACTGCCTGTGGTGTGGACCGAACAGAAGCCCCCACCCCAGGTAAAGCTTATCATCATCATCTAATTCTATTGTGGAATTTATATCGTTTCAAAAACAAAAACATATTCATTCAAATAAATTAATGAACAATTGTGCTCTGTATGGCTGGACTACCTCATAACAAATTGAGCTCCTATTCACGTTTATCTGGAAGTCATCAGACCTCTTAAGAAATGTACAATCATTGTCATGCTGATGAAGGTTTAAGTCATTATCAGAATATTCGCTCTTGAATTTACCAAGCTACTCTTTTATTGTCTCTTATCATGCACCGCATGCACAGAATAGTTGTTTCAGTGGAAAGCAAACATCTGTTGTTGATAAAACAGTCACGCTCAAAGTTTTATAACCCATTCAAGCCGGCATTAAAATGCAGAAAACGCTGCAAAACACACACAGCTCAGTTCACAACCTTATGTACTTTAACACGGGTAAAGACAAAACATCACACACATTAACACTGCTGTATCCTCATTAGTTCTGTAAACTAAGAGCAGGTATAAATGCTTTGGTGTCTGGGAATGTGACCTCCTCAGAAGTGTCTATGTTTGTAATGCACCTAATAATCATGTAAATGAGAGGTCATGATTATTCATTAGAAATGTAGATAGAGCTCATGGCAGATCTGGAGTAAAGAACTGTTTGTGCTTAATGGGATGCTCATTTAATCCCAATCCCATTTACCTTCTCTCCCTTTTCTTCACTATTGTACATTTGCATTTATGCATTTGGCAGACACTCCTATCCAAAGCGACTTAGCGAAGTATTAATTTTTTTATCAGTACAGTATGTGTTTTATGGGAATTTAACCCACAATTTTTGTGCAGTTAATACAACACTCTACCAAATGAGCAAATAAACAAAAATCAGTTCTTAAGCAAATGTGATTCAGTCTGTGAAAAGCAGGCTAAAGTCTAAAAATCTAATTTATAGAGATAACGAGTATCAAAGTTTAATTTCACCTATTAATTTCACTATGATTTCAATCTTTCACATGACCTTACTAAAACAATATTAAAGATATTAATGTTAAATTTTCACAGAATTTTCTTTAGGTTATGTGGAATGATTTTTTGAAGAAAACAGAAAAATCACAAGAAATTACTTTAGCTGGGTTTTCACAGACTGGGTCACAAATACATTAAAAAAATATCACTCTCTGTCAGCTGTCGGTTCTGGTTTTGCTGGAAATGTAGTTTGTTTTTTAACATGTAAAGAGAAGTACAAAATCATCCTGCAATCAAACAGAAATGGCAACAGAAAAGCAAAATTTATGGATTAAATCATCACTAAATTTGTTCACATTTTTAAAAACATAGATTATGTTTATATGAAAATAAAAACATATCTTATACACTAGCCACCTTTAATACACTTTAACCAAACTGTAAGGGGCAGTTTCCCAGACAGGGCTTAGATTTAGCCAGAATTAGGCCTTAGTTAAATCAGGACATTTAACTAGTTTTTACAAACATGACTGGTGTGAATCTTGAGACAAAACGATGGCACTAGTATATTATAAGATATTTCTGTGTAATCTGTTTATAGTTTAGACAGCTTAAACATACATTTTAGTCTGGAATTAGGTTTAAATTAGGTTCAAAGACTATTTATGATTTACATAATTCCTAATGAAACTCTAGTGAAATTTGGTCTGAAACAAAGCAGACAATGTGTGCAAATAAATAGCCCTATCAGCCGATTAAAAACCATTATTTGTAAATTCTTCCCTTCATGTTCTTTGGATTTTAAACAATGATATTGATTCAGCTCGAGGATGACGAGGATGTTGTTTCTCGTTTTCCTTTGTTGATTGATAATACATGTCGTCTTTCTGTATTGTTCTGCACTTACGTGCCATTCTTGGAAATAGAAAACTGTTTCCATGAAACCAGATCAATCATCAGTCCATCTCTGGTACACAGATCTTTTTCTGGCAGCATGTTTCGTTAACAAGCTGCTGCTTTGACCAAAATGACAAATGAAAAGCATACGGCACAAAAAATATTCAAAATTTCGTTAGGGGTTTGCAGTATGGCCATTATCTGTATTTGTGTCTGAACAGTATCTTCTGCAAATGTTCTTTTCTTGTATCTGTATTAAAGTTCCCAGTGTTAACAAAACCCACACTGTATGTCATTTAATTTCCTCTACACTGAAATGAATTGTCGACTGTCGACCGCCAGCCTATGAGAAATATAAATTCAGAAACAAAAATAAATAAAGGAAATTGTTTGGTTGTTTAATGCAAATGTACAGAGCCTTAATACAAATAACAACAAAACTTAACAACGAGACTTAATAAAATAAAAATGAACCGTTTATGTACTGAAACAGTTTGATGCAATATGATTTGTTGTGGATATTGTTTAAAAATGATGAAAACTATTAAGATTTTTGTAACTCTTTAAATAATTAATATTTTTAGCTTTGGCTTGCAATACTTGCTGACTACACATGCAAATAATGGAATGTATTTAAGTTGAGGTGATGACTAAAAAGACATAGTTAGGTTAATAGTTAAGTTACAATAGTTAGATTAATTTATAATAGTTTTATTATTATTATTATTATTATTATTATTATTATTGTTATTATTATTATTATTATTATTATTATTATTATTATTATTATTATTATTAGTATGTGTTCCCCACTGTAGTTAACATTAACTAACAATAAACAATATGTCTACAGAATATATTATTTTCAGTTTATGTTATTTAAAAAAAAATTTTTAAACAAAAGCATATAACACTGGTTAATGCACAATAAACTAACATGAACAATTGTTTTTCTATTATCTTACAATATCAAAGAGCGATATTTTAATATAATATATAATAAAATATTTTAATACATTATTACGATTATTGTCAAGTTTTATTATTATTTCACCCTTTGTCGGATTTGTCTCTTTAAATAAAAATGTGTTAAATTAATAAGAGAAATTTCTATTCCCTGACAGTTTTAACCTTGTTTTCCAGACACTTTTCTTCAATAAGAATATGTTTATTGACATGACTCTTTTGATGACATTTGTATGAAAATGCATCATGTCTTATTTTATCGGATTATTGAACTCAACAGGAGGAAGTGTCTGTAAAGATGAGTCATGTTGTGTTTCTGTGGGAGATGCAGTTTAATCACGGCTGATAAAATGTTCAACATGAGTTATGGCAGAGAGTATCAGTACAGCAGGTCATGAATGGATTATTGTGTTCCCACACGCTATTTTTAGAGCCGTTTTACTCTTTAGTATGAATCGCACGACTCTCTCTCACTTTCTTCTCTTGGAGGAGTGACTCATTCAGCAGTTTTATAACAGGCCACTATATGCATTTGACTCACACATTCATATGGAAATCACTGTTTTGTATTCGCTACATTTGAACACTCTTAAGATTCTATTTTAGTCATGTATTGGCACATACAGACTTCCTGTTGGTGCTACAAAAAGGACTGTAATTACTTTAAATTGCAAAAATAATGTTTTTACACAGATTTTTTTTTTGCTTTCGGTCAGACTGAAAACTAGTAAAGAGCTGAAATAGAGCTGTAGTACTGCTTGAGTTAGTTAGTCTACAAATGGCTCACTTGTCATTGTTTATCTCTACTAAACTGTAAAACTGGATTTAGTTAAGGGCAATTCCGTGCAGTTGTCAATCTTACCATAAAAAAAGTCCTTCATTATCAAAGGTTTTCATCATACTGATAGTTCAGATGGTTTAAATCCTCATGTGAGGTCTCTCTCAAAGTTTTTAAAGCATTTGTTTATGATTAAATCATGATTTTTATAGTCAGATAAAGTGCTGTTTTCAGAATTGTCACATTCATAACAGTTCATATTCCTCATAAATGAACACATACAATGGGTATTGGGTATTATATTATTGGATCTGGTTTGTGTATTTTAATTTACAGAAATCCTACAAAGTATGTTGTCTCTCAAAATGTTTTTTTTGTCACATTTCCATTTTTTAAATGGATAATTTGTGTATAGACTAATATGTATCTGATGTCTGGACTCTATCAACAGGACTTTAGGATTGGTCCTGACATCTTAAAGATCTTATGAAAATAAAAAAGTATAATCTCTCTGCACCTGTCACATCTTTTTTCTGAAAAAACCTTCATTTTTCCCTAGAATATAACTTTGATTCTCCCATCTGTTTCATTCTAGCGGTAGTGACATACACACCTGGTTACAAGAAGACTCCTCCGCCCGTACCTCCACGCTCCACCACAAAGCCGCTGATTTCCGTAACAGCACAGAGCAGCACAGAATCCACCCAGGACGCTTACCACGAAGGCCGGCTGCCGCGAAGAGGGCTTTGGGCGCCGGACATCCTCGGCCGGGTTCGTTACCACTCCACCGACAGTCTGGACAGCGCTAAAGCCGTGACACTGGCAATGGAGACGGCCGGGGCCAAGCGGCTCGCATCTGCCGGGAGTTACAGCTCTGTGCAGACCTGTGATAAAGCAATCCTGGTGTCCAAAGCCGAGGAATACCTCAAGACCCCTCGCTCTTCCATTGGGATACAGGTCAGACATGGTCTTTTGCTGTGATGTATCAACTCATAATCCAACTAATATCACACACTGTATTAAAACATCTGAGTTCCTGTGTACCATTTAACCTCACTCCAACCCCAGTTATTTCATGCTCAAATAACCTCAGTTGATCATTGTCTTATTGTGAAGCCAACTGCTTTCTGTCTCGCCTGGAATCTAAAAATAGCCAGCAGCATTCAGGCGGTGATTCAGCCATCCAGAAAGTGCACACAAAGACTCCTCATATAGCCAGAGGATGAGATTACAGATCCTGAACAACAAACATTAATGATGCTTCGACTCTTTATGGGAAGCCACGGCACACAGCTGTCCGCATGATGAAAATATAACACCTGTATATCTACAGATCATTAGCATTGTAAATAACATCAACTTAATGTCCCAATGACTGATTTAGATAAATCTGGAACTCAAATTACTCTTTACTCAACCACTGAAGTGTGAGAAAATGTTAAGGGTTCATATTTTCTGTTCCTACAGCTGTAAGACAAACAAAACACCTGAAATAGATTTAAAGGAGCACATTTGTGCTTGTTTGTTGTTGCTCTTACATCACGTGAGAAAACAGATTTTCTCACAAAAAAGAAAATTATGATTATGTTGTATGAAATGAATTGCATAAAAATGTACAGTTATTAGAAAAAGGCAATAATGAATAACTACAACAAACTCTGTGAATGAGAATGTTAAGTGCAAATTATACGAATACGACACCTTGTAAAATAGTTATGAATTGCCATGAGATTGTGTTGGGGAGATAAAAAGTAATAAAATATTGAGTAATAAAATTTAAATCACTTTTAAGCTTAAAATACAATTAAGTTTACAAATATTATAGTGAATATATAAACGCCTATGAGAAGATCCATGGGCAAAAGGAAACCCATGACAAACATTGAAAAAACATTTTTGTTAACATGAACTTGTTCCTCCTCTTGAACATTCGTTCTGTGGTTTTTATCTTAAGATTTACACATTTACAAAGATTCATGCTATTTGTTTATTTGTTTATTATTACATATTTGTTTGCTAAGAAGATCACCATTGGTCCCTTGAGCAGGAATTTTGTTTTTTCTACAGTTTGAAGGGAAAGGATGCATGTGTGCCCTGAAGCTGTTGTTTTCTCATCTGGGTTTGTGCAAATGTGTTTCGGACATTTCACAGCACATTGTATTGCTGTTGTCCTGACACTTACTTTATTAAAGACCAAGCACAGAAGATGTGTAGCTCTTATTTTATCTATTGGTTTTTTAATGAATCATCTGTCTAGGTGTTCATGGCAGCACATATTCATATTCAGTACTGCAAAAAGTTGTAAAGTTTCTTAAACTCCAAATGCCACCAGACTGTCTGTATGTTTTCTGCCTTTTGAATCATAAAGTGTAGAAATGAATCAATCTTGAGTTGAGTTTAGTGAGGATGTGTGATTTGATCCATATTAGATCATACACGGAGATGACTGTGTTAGTGTCACCTATCTTAATAAGATTTACCTCAGGTTTCTTGATTGTATATAGACAATACTTTGGCATATTAAATCTACAGTAAAGAAAGCCATAACTGGTAGTACTGGTAGATGTTTGGTGACAGCACCACCCAATGGTCAGAGGTTTTTTAAATTTTGCAGTAATTGGCAAAAAAAAGTTTATGTGTTATATATTATGTCAGAGATGTGCAGCTGTATTTTGTGCTGTATTGTGTACTTCTTCTCATGTCTTGCTCTATTCATTCATTCATCCTTCAGGTGGAAGCGGCTACAGACTCTGAAACAGACAGTAAAGGTCTCCCGCAGTATCAGTCCGTGGGGATCCAGGTAGAGGATGAGAAACGGTAAGTTACTTTACTGATTTATAGGACATTTGATTTACTGCAAGTTTCAGCCTCGTTCATCACCAGCCACAGTTTATATAGAGGATTTCACTGGAATCTAATCTGATTTATCTGAATATAGCAGCCTAATAAACCTGGTTTGGTCGCTTTACACGTCAGTCAGATGTAAATGTAAACACATGAGGCTAGTGTAGGAGGAGAAACGCCATTAAAAATTCATAGTCATGGTTTTTGACCAGAAACTCTGCATTTACATTCAGGCATTTAGCTGACGCTTTTATCCAAAGCGACTTACAAATATTAAGAGACAAACTCTGAAAAGCAAATAAAGCTAGTTGATGAAAAGCATTAGAGTAGTCAAAACATGAAATATAAATTCTCACAGATTGTATTTATTACCAATATATTGAATCAACTGTGTATATTTTACTAAAGTCCTGTTGATAAAGTCCAGACATCAGAAAAATATCAGATTATACACATTTTCTATTTAAGATGAGGGAAACATACATGTGACAAAAAAGGGTCTACCATGTTTTTGGTAGACAAGATACTTGTAGGATTTCTGTGAAAATGAAATGCACAAACCATGAAGCAATAATTCCCAACAAATGGAGAACTTATTATATAACATTAAATATTTATTTTACGTTTGCATTTTTTATGAGAAAAATGGATGTGATAATTTGGAAAACAGAACTTACCTGACTATGAAAAAATCCTAAAAATGCTTGAAAAACTTTAAGGAGAGATCTCACACGGATGAACCAGATATTGAAAAACTTTCTTCATGGTTGACATTTGCATGAATTTGCTCTTAATTAAACATACATTGTTAAAATGGAATTCAATTAAAGTCAAAAGCATTACATTTACATTTCAGACTCGGGCGCTTTAAACGGTCCAACAGCGTGACGACGGCGGTTCAGGCCGATCTGGAGTTGGAAGGGTTTCCTTCCACAGAAGACAAAAGTCTGCAGTTTGGAGGCTTCCAGCGGCACTCCGAACCCAGTACACCGACACAATACAACGCGGTCCGTACCGTACGGACACAGGGCCTCTTCAGCTACCGGGAGGACTACCGTCCCTCCAGCGGGCCGCCCAGCCCTCAGCCCGAACCCTGGCTGGTGGAACCCGCTCACGAAGCGGCCGAGTCTGGTCGCGTGTCGCCCCTGCGGCGTGACGGCAGCTGGTTTATGCAGCTTCTTCACAGCGAGACCAAACGTTTGGAGGGCTGGTGCAAAGATATGGAGCGTGAAGCAGAGGAACACGACCTGTCAGAGGAGAGTAAGTCAATATAGAGTTCATGAGTTTGACTTTCTTTACATTTAGGCATTTAGCTTATGCTTTTATCAAAAGTGACTATTAGGAGACAATTGTAATTGTTTTTAATCTAACAATGTGTTGTAGTTCTTGGAAAGATCCGGAGTGCTGTGGGCAGTGCTCACCTCCTCATGTCCCAGAAATTCCAGCAGTTTTACTGGTTGTGTCAGCAAAATCTGGTATGTGACATTTCTAAAGTTGCCATGAGTTATACATTAGTGCTTCTTCTGTGATATAAACAAATCATCATGAACGAGTTCTGTCTTAACAGATTCATTCATCCTCTTAAACAGGTTGTTTGTTATCATGTTTACCTTGCATTTACCAAACGTTTCTTTTGTTTCGTTATAACACATTAATCTGTTTCTTCTTCTGATTTATTCTTATGTTTCTCCCACTAAATGATTTTGTTGAAAGAAGATATTTTCTATTGTATATTTTCTTTACATTTTAAAAAGGATCTAAAAAAACCACAAAGCTGGAACTTCATTTTCTCGTCAACATTTGCAAAGAACACTGACAGCGAAAGTAAAGACATTGCAAAGCAACTACATTAATGCAGGTCCATTTACACTGACTAATTCGCTTTTTCATTTTTGATATGAGAACAAATATGGAATGAACGGACAATACATGGATTCACATGCAGTAGTTGTTTAGTCAGTGTAAGAGAGAGTAAACACGCCGTCTTAAAACTGTAACAGACAGTCTCAATGAGTTTTCTTTATTGCTGAAAATTGTGTACAGAAAATCATTGACTTTCATTTTACTCCCATAATGAATATAATGAGTATAGCATTGGTTCCCAGTCTTGGTATTGAAGGTACACATTTTGGATGTCTTCCAAATATAACACAGCTATTTCAGGTCTTGTACTTTTCTACTAACAAGCTTAATACAGACGACATCCAATAATGTGCCCTGTTGAAGAAGGTTGGGAATCACTGGTGTTTGCTGGTGTTTAAAGGCCTTATTAAAGATCTGAGCATGAATCTAGATGTGCACACAACACCTAGATTTATGACAAATATAACTAAAATTGAAACAAAATTTGACAAAGATTAAGAAATATAAGTTCTGCAATACTCTATTGAGACTATACTGTGGTCTATATGAATTATTTTAATGACATTTAATATGTGAATTCTGTGCTTTAATTTTAGACACACATGACATAACATAAATGATCTGGTTTGTTTAAACTTGTGAAGTGCATATCAGATCAAACGCATGCTGCCATTAAAGCAAAACCGAGAAATTCATATCAACATATTATTTTTGCTAACCAGCCTGTAAATAGATACTCATGATGTTTAAAGTGAAGCTGGACTACAGTGACCTCTAGTGATTGCTCTTCTCTTTGCACAGTAATAAATACATGTGATTGGATTGCTGATGTTGTTTTCATGAGCAGTGATTGGTGTGTTTTTCTGGTTTGGTGCAGGACCCCAGTGCAATGCCTCGGCCCACGGCTCAGGATCTGGCTGGATTCTGGGATCTCCTGCAGCTCTCCATCGATGATGTCACTGCCAAGTTTGATGAGCTACAACAAATCAAGAGCAATGATTGGAGGATAATGGAGAGTCCAGAGAAGAAGGTCAGTGCACCATCACCGTCTGTCACTACAAACAACGCAAAATCAATCTCTTTATTAGTAGTCGTGTCAGTAAAAATTAAAATTAAGCAAAATAAACAAAACTGCATATTAAGAGTTGTATTCGGTAGGTACACTCTACATTTACTCTACACTTAGCATTTAGTTATGCTGTTTAACACATTATGTGTCATTTTGTGTTAAACACATCTGTGTGTTGTCCCTAACTAGACACATCTTGTGTTATTTTTAACACATCTGTTTTTAGAGTGTATGCATATCCTAAAAGTTTATTTTCTTGCCCAGTTGACAAATAGTTTGTTTAAGTTTTAAGCACGTTTAACACACTTTAGTTTTTATGCTTTAGTCATTATTTTTAATAAAGCATTATTTTTTAAAAGCATTATCATATATATTATATATATTATCATATATATTCATATATTTATAGTAATTGGATTTTTAAAAATTATAATTAATAATTACATTATTACAAATACAAAATTTAGTCTTAAAACTGCAATTTGTGACTTTTGCCTCTCTGTCGATATCACTGTTTAAAACCTAAAATTGCAGGTTATTTTACATTCTTTACCGACAAAGATCATTTTTTAATAGAAAAATAAAAAATCTGAATGATTTCAATGATCTGCCAATATAAACCGACAAATCTGTCAATGCCTCTTTTTTCTAGGAAAGAAAGTGGCCGCCTCCTATTTCCAAGAGACCTCCTAAAGGTCGTGGTATGATGCGCGAGCGCTCTTTGGACCTGCAGGACCGTCAGAGGCAGGAGGCTCGCCGCAGGCTCATGGCTGCCAAACGGGCTGCGTCTTTCCGTCAGAACTCGGTTACGGAGCGGGCTGACAGCATAGAGATCTACATCCCAGAAGCCCAAACTCGCTTATGAAACCCAAGCTACGCCTTCCTCGCACTAATGCGCGTCATCAACAGGGTACATCCATTCTGCTCCATGTCGGTCCTCCTCGTATATTTCACGACGCACTTCCTCGTTTCGTCGTCTGCTGTGAGCTGAAACTAGTGATGGATTTATATATATATATATATATATATATATATATATATGAATGCAAGCGGGTCACGGCAGACTATGCACTGCAAGACCTTCAGCTCCTGTTTTCATTTTAGTACGTTCAGATGCTGTAACAAAGCATAAACACAGTTTAACATTGGCACAAAGTGAATGTCACAGCATTATCAGTTTATCTATTCTCTTAAATGACTCTAAACTTGTGCTAATATTGAGAGGTTAGATTTTAAATAAATAAATGCGATTTCTTTTGGAAACAAAATGATTGAAACGTTGTGAGAAGCAGTTGTACTATTTGTATTTCCAAAGGAAATGTCGATCTGGACCGTCATGATATTATTGCCGAGGTAATTTGCATGGAAGTTTGAGTTTTAAACGGAGGTTGAGTCTTTAAATAACTTAGAATTAAAGTCCTTGATATCATTCAGTCACACAGTAAAAGCTTGACTTTCATCGACCGACAGCCGGTTTTACACAGAAAACATTTACAATACCAATCTTCCTCAACGTTCTCCACTCAAGGTAGTCTGTGACATATAAAGGTGCATAAGAAACTTTAATAATATTATTGTAAATGGTGCTGCTTTATACTCTTAAACGTAGATGCCCCTTCCTCTTTCTGCACAGCACTATGAACCACCTGTGGACTTTTTAAACGGACGTTTAACGTGGTGTCTCAATACATTACGGTTACTGGTTTAAAAAAGAAACACATTTCCTTTAGGTTGGGTATTTTTTGGTGTATCTCACCCTTTTTCAGTCCAGCATTCGCACAAAATGATTTTGGTTTGGGATAGACAGCTGATGAATTATGGTTGGGTGGCAAGAACTTCACTTTTGATTTCCAAATTGGCACGAGGTGCTTTGTTACTACGGTGGACTAAAGAAACATTAGTTAGCTTCACTTGTAAATACAACAGTTATTTATTTATCATTTTATTGGCACAATGTTGAATTGTAACTGTCCACATCTGTGCATAATAATGCTTCAGATGTTTCCCAGCCTACGTTACTCGCAGTGCTATCTACAGTATTCTCAACCGATGCTTTCTGTTCATTCATGAGGCAGAACATAAAATTAATCCCAAGCTTTTTTACCTGGCAGCCTTACAGCATCTTTAGCAAAAAGCATTGTGAATGTACTGCCCGGCTCTCGCAAAAAAATGAAGGGAAGGAACTGCCAACAAATGTTTTTAATTCAGCCCAAACCGTTGTCTGGAACAGCAGATTTATTTGTTAATGATAAGTTAAGCGGACAGTTTGCCCAAAAATGAACATTTTGTCATCATTTGCTCACCCTTGTGTCGTTCAAACACACGTTTGATTATTTCCCCTAATACAGTAATCGTCTGTATACAATTTGTGTGGCATCTTTCAATGTCTAAAGGGTCAGTTACTCCAGACTTTCAGAATGTGACATTTCTATACAGACGCGATTATACAGTATTGGCAGAAACCAGAACAAACATTAATAACATTTCAACGTATTTGCACTATTATTGTTGTTTTTGTCATTTTAAAGATGTACAGTATAGTACAAAATTAGATAATGCCATATTTATTATTATTATTATTTTTAGCATTTCCTCCAAATAAAAAGATCATGCAGTTGGGTATTGGTCTTCTTTTGGTTAGATGTTGTCACATAATATAAATTCAGATTTTAACGTGACCTTTGGAACGCAGCGAATCACAGGAGCTTGTGTTTCCGGCACATGAATGAAAGTCTATAGAATGTAAAGTCTAGTGTTACTGCACCATAACTGAAGCTATACAATGGCTGAACTTGAACGGTTCATACAATGGTTCAAACTTGACCTTATTAAATAACCCAATCAAATATGCAATCAAATGACCAAAAACAGCACACTTCATAGTAAGAAGGAGCATGAATTATTACTTAATGTTTAGTTTGTCTTATTTTACTCCTTTGGAAAACTTGAAATTGTCCTTTCATTGTACAGTATGGTAAATCACAATCGAAACATCCTGCTGTATTACTTAATATATTTGTCACATGGCAGAAAAATCATTCGAGTTAAGACCGATATGAGGGTGAGTAGATGGATGAAATCTCATGTTATGGAACTGTTTCCCAATCCTCACGTGTGTTCAAGAAACTGATGGCTGAAACTTTAGTCTTGGAGTTATAAAGGAGTCAGATGAGGTTGTCCAGCATGCGGTTTTGTGGAGGTGTCAGATAAGCAGATGATCTCTTTAAGAGAGAAAGAAATAATGATGCATAATAAAGTAGTGTGTAGTGAATAAGTAGCGTGTAGTATTGCTGTTGTGGTTATACAGAATGTTAACAGAAACATTTCTTGTCTTTGGTGACTTGGTACAGACAGTTTAAGAGTGAGTCGTCCAAAACTTTAAAGATGGAAACGTTCTGATGAAGTTTTTTTGCAGACATGCTACCAACTGCTGCTAATAACATACAAGTACGGTTGTCATCTTGCGCTTTTTATATAAATATGGACCAGTTAAAGTATGATAAGGCCCACGGGACAGGTGTTTTTCTCCTCGTTTTGTTGGATCTTTGGGTCTGGAGTATTTTCAGCATGATAACTATTTAAAGGCATAGCGCACACAAAAGAGAAAATTCTGTCATCATTTCTTTATCCTCATGTCGTTTCACATCCATGTGGCATTCTTTCTTTTGGAAAACATAAAATTTTCTAAAATATCTCCTTTTTCATATAATAATAATGGCTAATTTTTTCATATAATGAAAGTAAATGGGGACTGGGAAGTTCTAAGAAAATTAAAAGCACCATTAAAGTATCATAAATATTGACCAGATTCACAATATTCCAAAAGTAATACTCCTTTGTATGAGGAACAGACTAAAATGAGTCTAATTTTTAAATTGGATCAACTGATTTATTGATAAAAGTGTTATTCACAAATCTTTTCTCATGAACAGCTGTAATAAGGACGTCATTTTCAGAAAATAACAACTTATTCTGTACAATCCCGGCCAAAAGTGATGGATGATTTTGTTGGTACACCTCAGACTTTGATGATTTAATCTTACCTGAAGGTTAATAAATAAAAGCAAATACTGTAGTTCACACAAAACTTGAAAATATTTAACTTATCACAGGGTATATGTTATATTATAGTTAATTGGTGTTTTTTGTCATTTTGAAACTTGACAGCCCATGGTTTTGTTCAGTAAGTAAACGGTGACGGTAGAGTTTTCTTTTTTGTGTCAAGAATACTTTAGTCTCTTTCCTCAAACACAAACTTTCAGGCCCGTTTAAGATATTGACATGGAATATTGTGTTCAGGTAGTCCTGAAAAGTCGTGGCATAGATGTATCGCTGCTTGTGTAAATGTAAATCGTTTTAGACATTTCACAGTGCCATCACTTGACATGTACCGCGTGTCTGTCGATTTTTATTTCTTTGAGTAGAGATCTAGCAGATTTCAGTGATTTATAAAAGGTGAAAACATCCATAGGTGCCTTATAATCAGGGTTGGAGATTTGCATGACATTTGAGGACTGGTGAAACCCTGCTGTATTTTTTCATGTGATCACGTGATTTGGGCCAATTCATGCATTCATTTAGGAGCCCAGAGATGTTCATTTATTGCATGATCGATGGATCATTGACCAGCAGATTAAATTGACTGATATTGTGGGAGTTTTACTTTATCATCTCTTGGACTATCGTGTGCAAATTTGGGTTCTGTGTTTGAACAGGACTGTGTGATAGTGATGTGTTCTGTATAAATATTGGGAAATTATTGATTAATTGTCCATGTGGACCCTGGGCTGTAGCTAAAGGATTTCCTTTGACTGTACAGTGCTTCAGAAGTGTTTGTAAAAATTGAGAAAGGGTTCTGGAGGTTTCTGGACCGTAACCGAATCCTTCCCAGCTACAGTCCTGAGAGGAGGTCTAAAGGCTAGATCACACTGCCCGACAAACTCCTAAGTTGCTTGCCATTTATCCTCAAACATTCTTATGTGTGTAAAGATTTACTTTCCTTCTGTCTCCTGGCAGAATTATTTTTATTATCTGAAGAACTTGATACTGATTGGTCTATTGCGACTCTCTGTAATACTTGATTCTGATTTATTACTGTGTATACGCTTTTATTCAAAGCGACTTACATTGCATTGTACTATACATTTTTTTTCTAAAAATGTGCAATTTTTGGGAATCGAACCCATGTTGGTGTTGTTAGCGCCAATTCTGATTGGTCAGTTGCGACTCTCTGTAATACCTGATTCTGATTGGTCAGTTGCGACTCTCTGTAATACCTGATTCTGATTGGTCAGTTGCGACATTCTGAAGTCTGTAATTATATGATGACGTTCATCTGTGAGTTTTAATGACCAAAACTACTTAAATGTTTAATTGATCATACTATAATTTACCATAACATGACTGCAAAATTGTAGATCATAAAATTAAATAGATCTATAATTGATCTATAATAGATTTATATAAAATTATAGATTAATAAGATGTCGCTGTTCTTTGAATTGATGTCCAGTTTAATATTTGGTTGAAAGTAAGTTGTTTTATTACTTTTTTAGCCAGTTTTGGTTTCACAGATATCAAATATTGTTAAATAAGTATGTTGTATATTATTTTTTATTGTGCATACATACTCCATCCCTCAAAGTGTGTGAAACATGGATGGATCTGTTCACTTGCCATCTAAGGGCACAGTCACACACATACACGTGTTTGTTAAGGAAGTGTGACATTCCAAATCCAACTTTTCATGTCGGTGTTCGTCAGGCAGTGTAAACTAGCTGAAGACTGAAGAAAGCGTTAGATGCAGGTAACTTCAGTTTTGACTTTTATCTGTTACAACAGACTCAAGAGGGCTCGTTCATCTCTACAAGATATAAAACAGTTTAAGACTGACGCTCTTTGCCAGTGTCACGCTCACACACTTTACCAGACTTGCCAGACGGTGCAATAGTGTATAAATACATGGCAGGCGTGTGGTGATATTACCTCTTAACGTGTGGTATCGATGGCAGGACACTAACACAGAGTCTCTCTGCGGTCAGTCTGAGACAAACAGAGCGATCCGTCCTGCTTTTCTACTATGCAGCAGCTCTAGTCTGACTTATTTCAAAAAAATATATTCTGCAAATTTATTGTGAAATACTTTTATCAGAGAACAACAAAACAGGCTTTGCCACCCTGCTGAAAAGACAAGCATGATTTTCCGAGCTGGTTTATGAAGGATTGATACTGGTCTAACTGGTGGACTATCATAGCTGTGCCAAACATCGACAAAAAGATGCTTGATATAGGATCTATGATTAAGCTGGTTCAAATGCTGATCTTTTTAAAGCCCTTATGAAAATTTTATGAAAAAGTTTAGTTTTGGCAAAACCACAATAACCACAAATTTACTATGGTTTTACCACATTATAGTTTAACTATGGTAATACCAATGATAATCAATCTGACAAAAAACATGGTTACTACACTTTTACTATAATAAAACCATGAAAATCTTGTGTAAATTTTCATAAGGGAGGGTGGCTACGTAATCGCAAATCAACTGTAACACAGTTTTTCACCAAATGCCCTGAAAATATTTTACTTTTTTTACTCTATTTTACCTACTAAGTCGTGGCTAGTTTGTGCACTGATGATAATAAAATCGCATCATAAACCGTAATGCGCTGCCACTTTAAGTTTACCGTACTGCAGGGAAGCCCTTTAATAGGTTTCGCTAGTTTGCGATTCTCCTCTTTGAGAGTCAGATCCTCCGTAATGCAACGACGGCTATTGTTCTGTGAACAATGCTTTAATATCTTTACTGAAACTGAAAATGTGAAACATCTGTTTATGAGAGACATTTGAGAGGTTAAAACTGGTGCTTCATATGTCAAAGCGTTGGGGTCATATAGGCGCGGGCTGATTTTACTGGGACAATCAACACACACACACACACACACGTACTCACACACAAACAATATGGTCAGTAGTGTAAAGAGCTCACTGTCCGCCTTCCTAACATCACGATTATTTTCAGGCGTATAATTACAAAATAACCCTCTCTTTTTATTTGTTATTTTGTCATCTGGCTTCTCTGCACAAATATGGTGGTAGTTTTAGGCAGCTGAATGAGGTTTCGGCCGCGGAGACGTTCAGATGAATGTTTCGCTGCCTGTTCAGCAATAACCTAAAGGATTTCATTTAATGATCACGGCATACACAATATGACATAATTTTCTGATAGATTATGTATGAAAATAATGATTCATATTTAACAGATGTTTTGAATACTTAAGTATTGGACAGAGGAGGATCTTGAGATCTTTGGTCGAGTTTGAATTTTTGAAGGTTTAACATGAATCCAAACTAAAAAAAATAAATATTTTGGTCTCAATATTTTCTCCTGATTCATTTGTTAAGGGGAGGGTTTTTCTTTTGTTTTACAACACATTTAAAGTAATGTGGTTTAAATACGTGAGATGTATGAAATGGGCTATAATATTGAGTTTATAAAAGAAGGTTTGGCTTTAAACTTGTTTTGAATCATTAACTATATCAATAACTAAGATGAATTTAATGCCAAATATAGACTATTTATTTAGAAAAAAATACATATATTGATAAATGAATATATGTCTAATTTAAACAGGAGTTTTGCTCGAACCCATGTTTTAATTTAAACGTTGTCGAAATTATTTTATAAAGATATGACAGCATGCAGGATCGTAAAAAACTGAATGTATGATTTGATGTTTCATTGCTGTTAGTTGTTTTGGCATTTTACAAATGGTTTGGTATTTGTATAATTGATTTGCCTTTTTATTTATATTTTTTTGAGTCATATTCATAATTCTAAATATAAACTTATAAAAAAATTTGCAGATGAGGATTATATGAAAGGTTCGTCCTTTCTCTGCTGTCCTAGTTTTGCTTCAGTATTTTACCTATTTTCAGATTTGATCAATCTGCCTCTTTGAATAATTGAATATTAAGTATGATGAATTGTTGTACATAGAACTCCTATTAAACTTTTTTGAAGAAAGTAAAAGGACGCGTTTTGTCATTTTCTGTCGTGCTTCCTGGTTTTATTAACGACAAAAGCACAAAAAAGATATTGCCAAGTCTATGGTGTTTATACCACAATCTGGTAAAGATCCATAATCAAGTGAATATATATATATATAATTGTGTTGTCACGCATCTGAAATACTTGATTCTGATTGGCCAGTCACGGCCTTCTGCCATCAGATATCTTACAAATGAAAGACTGTGGTCTTGTTTTTTCTAAACGTTGTTTCATTTGACAGGAAGCTTTACATCTTTAATGACCTGATCTGCGTTTATTTTGCGGTCATGTTCAGCCTCCTGTACATTTTACTCCAGTATAAGTCACCTTTTAGCATTATTTTTCTCAAAATATTTTGAAAAGTTGTTCATGATTGTGGTGATGGGTACAGAAACGACCAGTAGACCGCAGAGAATGCAAAGTGTAGCTACAATTCTACCGGTCGTCGTCTGTGGATATACATCCCCATATCCCACTGTCGTCATGGAAACGATGGCCCACCACCAACAGTAAGGAATGGAAGACATCTTGGACGAAGCTTGCTCCTTCTCAGTATAGTAGATCAACGTTGAGAAGAACGATATTCCAACAGTAATGAAAAGAACGAGAAGGCCCACCTCATGGTGGCAATGTTTTAGGGTTTCCCCAAAAGCTCTCACACCTTCTGAATGTCTGGCAAGCTTCAGGACCCTAAAGGCCCGCATTAGCCGAAGAACCTGAACCACTTGTCCAATGCTGACCACGCTTTGGTTGTCCTCTGTGTCCTCCTCGTCCAAACCTTCAAAGGCCAGGATGACATAGAAGGGTAAGATGGAAGCAATGTCGATCATATTCAAAGGGTTTCCCAAAAACCTCAACGGGCGAGGAGCAGCGAGCACCCGCAGGGCCAGCTCCACCGAGAAGAAAATAACACAGATCATCTCTAAACAGGCCAGCGCAGAATGCTCGCTATCGGGCATGCTGTGGATACACATTGTCACGATGGAGGTCAAAATGACCACGACTGAGAACGCAGCTACACACTTTGAACATTTGGAGTAACTGGGATCCTCAAGCGTCCGCCACAGTAACCTTCGCATGTCCGAGCACCACGTGCCCTCAAACGCCAGGTCACTGCTGACAACCGAGACCTCTCCGGACATCACGTCGCAAGTAGACTCCAAGCTCTCTTCCTTCTCATCTTTCCGCTCCAGGAACCAATCGAGACAGCAGGCTTCCAGATCCATCGCGCAAATGCCCCAGTATTCAAGTTCCTGAATGAAGCAAAACACACAGAGCTCCTGCAAAGCGTGAAAGTGCCCCGTGCGGTAGAAGTTGAGGACACAGTGAAAGACTTGCGGGCTCCTGTCGAAGTAGTATTCCTGCTCGGTGGGACTGTAGTCATCACAGAGCTCCAGGATGGCCGAGACGCTACAGCACTGGACTAATTGACCCACACGTGTGTTTGGGAAGCGGAGCAGAACCTGCCGCTCCACCTTGTGCTGGATGCCTCCGACATTGATATTAACCAGATCTTCTTCTCTTCCTTGATGGTGAAGAACTTGTCCGTACACCATGATGGAGGTATGGGTTCAGTCACATCAGCAAACGTGACAAAGGTATCCTTGCATTTTCTCTACAAATGATAAACATATAATGATATAATGACTTGAAAAACAATAAATCAAGACTAAAGTAATATAAAATAATAAAATATATGAATAATTGGAAACTAGATGTTGTGTTCTGCTGTGGTGTTTTTGTTGATATCAAACATCTAGTTCTCCAAAGAAAATGTTCAATGTCACATGACATACATTAGGAAATTCATCTCATTCATCTGATTGTAATAATAAGGATAAAGTTAGGACTTAACTAGAACATATTTTGGCCAAAACATTTGTTTTATACTTTGTATGTTAACTTCTCCATTTTTGATGTTGTTGTCATGTATTGTTTCATTCTATGAAGACCATTAAATAACGTATAAATTAATAATAAATTATCTGTATTTTACAGATTTACTCTTAAAAATAAAGGTGCTTCATGATGCCATAGAAGAACCATTTTAGAAAAAGATTCTTTAGACTACACTGTAAAAATGGAAAGATCCTTGAGGAACCATTTGAGGTTCTTCACACTGCCACACCCGCAGAACCGTCAGGAGGTTTCAGGAACTTTAGAACAGAATTTAAAGTGCTTAAAGTATCCCATAAGTGTTTGCAAGAACTGGTTCCTCAGAGAACCGACCTTGATTAAAAAAAGGGGGTAGTGTGAAGAATCTCATATTGTTACCCAACGATCCTTTCATTTTTACAGTGTATAAAAAATGTTTCTTTTAAGAACCTTTGAGAGTCTCTGGGAAACAAAAATGGCAATAATAAATTTTCTTTATTATTTTATTATTAATAATTTCTTAATAATTAATAATATTTTTTTAAGTAATACTTTAGGAAATATTCTCTAGAATGTGACAACTTGGCTATAGTGTACATGTACAGTACGCCTGAGAAATCAATATGGCTCATATTTGACTTTTTTTGCCCTTGTTCTGTTTAACACCAACAAACTTACTGTAAACAGACATTTAGACAATTTACAAACTCAAAGAGTTTATAGACATAGCCTTTCACGGTTAAGGAGAGAAAATAACAACATGATAGAATAAAACACTCGCCAATAAGCGTAACGCCACAGCATTTGCATTTAAAATACATTAGTTACACATCCTGCAAACAATTTAAACTGTAAAACCATTATGAAACTATCCATTAATAGCTGGAAACACAGCAACAACAACACAAACTAATTTATTATTTACGCTAGCAGCAAACGAGCCACTTTAAGATAAAGATCATGTGCACGTTGACTTGTTTCTCAAAGGCGTTTAGAAATTGTGATGAATGGCGATGATAAAATACATTAACCTGTGAATTTTACTATTAGTATAATTATTTTGCAAGTATCGACCAAAACACAGAACGCAAAGAAAAGAATGCAGATGAATAAAGCATCAATGAAAGATCACCTACCCGTGTCAGCTTCAAGACATTTGCGCCTTTACGCACTGAATTTCCTAATGGTGTGGTGTTTCCTAAAAACCTCCAGTAAGACGAGTGTGTCAGAAACACTGAGCTCCAGTGGACGCGCAACTGAAGCGCGCAGTGTTTGGGTTGCTCACCTGTGCGCAATCACGAACAATCAGAGCGCGCAGCGGAGACGCGCAGTCCATTAATGAGCCAAAGCGCGACATCGAGCTGTTCTGTGAGCACAGATCATGTTTTCTATCACACCTTCCGAAAAATATCTACAAAGAATGGGATGCTTTGAAATAGAGTACGTGTTCAGGTACAGAAAGGAAATTTTGTGTTTTAAATCATCACGTGTCTTGTTTTTAAAGTTTATTTAAAATGCTAGTAGGGTTTTGTGGCTTGTTGTGGTCGCTGCTGTGATCGTTCATGCCGACACCTTAGCAGGTAAACCAATTGCTATGGTCATTTACAACATTTTGTGGTAAGTTTGGTTACCTAAGTTTGGTTTCATGTTTGCAGATGGAATATATGCTGAATGTCTTGGAAACAGAGTACAGTTCACCATCCACAGCTCTCTGAGCGCTGCAGGTCCTTTAGAGGTGTATGCCTTCAGTAAGTTGGATATCCCATTGTTCCTGTGCCAATGATTTCTTACACCTGAAAATGACTTGATCTCCTGTGGGTGTTTCAGATGACACGCAGACTGTCCTCCTCACACCTTACCTGGCAGCTCAGTGTGGCTACACACAGAAATCTGATCCTTGGGGTAATACAATAGTGTCCGCCTCCCTTAAGAGCTGTTTCGGCACAAAACAAGGTGCATGCCTTTATAAATTAAGCATTCCTTTAACCAGCTCTCATGTGCAGATGATCATGAATTAAACTAAAGAGTTGGAAAGACTTGTTATAAGAAGTTATGTAAATTTAATTAATTTTGTAGGGTGACAAGGAGTTTACAGTAGCCATGCGGTTTAAAGTGTATGAATTCCCAACAATTTCTGAGAAAGTCCACGAAGTCATCAAGTCCTGCAGTCATGAATTGACTTCCCGTGAGATTTTGTGTGAGACAAACTTCATGGAGGCAAGTAATATTGATTTATTTTAACCAGCCAGTAATCTTTATAAAACTGTTAGTTCTAGTACTTGATTCTGGTCAATAGTTTTATAGTCAATGATTCTGTGTATAACTGCACAGCACCTTTGCAACCACCTTTAGCAATATAAACACACATCACAGTCACTCAGAGACTATTTTTGAAGACTTTGTGATTTTACTTCATGAAAGTTGCATGTTTTAGGCTTTAATATTTTTGTTGGTTGTATTAGTAACACCCTTCAGCTGTGACTTATACACGATAAAGCAGAACCTCTGGTACCTTATTGCTTACTTATGTGGCCAATATGCATCATATCAGGTGTAAATGGATGTCATGTCTGTCTGTGCTTCACGTTCTTTCAGGTATCTGTAAGGAATGCAATACCAGAAAAGACAAAAGGATCAGAACAGGTAAATTTGTATGTATGTGTATCATTGCAAAAGTCAGTCAAAGGTTCTTAAAATAGCCATGTCTTATTTTTAGTCTAAAAAACCTTTTGTGAAATTAATGTTAAACGTTCATCTTGAAACCAGACGGACAAAAATAGTTCTTCTATGGCATCATGTAACACCTTTATTTTTGAGACAACTTTCCGCTCTATATTCTTCATGATCTTTGTGACGTTAACAGCCCACAGTCATTCCCAACTTGCAACTGTGGAAGATCATACTGTACAACCCTGAAGAGAAGGCGTTTGATGAAGAGGAACTTCTAAGGATGGGTTATAATCTTTACAGTTCTCCAACACGACTGGTGATGAGAAGCCCGTACAACATGGCTGAGAACTTTCTACAACATGTATGTTTTCATTTGAGTGCCATGATTCATTTCTCACTGTCTGTGTTGTAGTGCGTCTGAATTTTTTTTTTTTTTTTTTTTCACGTCAGGTTGCAGATGTTGATATGGTGGTGTTCAAATCTGTGGTCTTGTACCACGACCGATGGATGATGACTATAGTGGAGTCGTCTGCGGTCTGTCCAACCAGTGAGACAATTTAAATCTCTGTGAAGCAGTATTACATTAATTTGTATTCTTAAAAACCTTCAAAAGTCTTTGTGCACTGTAGCTGTGAATGACATTGCATTTTGATTTGATCTCAGATGGAGCTGCTGTCATCGGTCAGATGATTTCTTGGCGTGTTCCTCGACACATCACGCCTTTGGTGTCCTCTGAGATGGAGATACTGGAGGTTCATCTTGGCGTTAATGGAAGAAGACTCACGCCTGAAGAAATGGCCAGTCGTAACTACACCATAACCTTCACTGAGTCCCATATAGTTGTCGAGATTCCCATCGGGGCTCCTGATGGATACTACAAGGTTGGCTTTCTTTAGGGGCTTTCGCACTGGAGGAACTATTTGGCGGAAGTATTTGCTCTTTGTTGTGTTTGCACGGCCGGAACTGGGAACGATTTGCTTGGGAACAGGGTCTAACCCAGCACAATAAGAGCTATCAGTGGCGCAAGTGTGGTATGTTGACGTAGGAGATTTTGTCCTACTTAGTCCTCCTTTTGCTCCATTTAGTGGCAACTTGCACGTCTTCTTTACATCTTTGCTATCGTAAAACCCTTGCCAGACAAAAAAGCACTGCTCACGCGTCATTCAGTTGTTTGTTCTTTAAAAGCTGGCTGTTGGCTGGCTTATGTCACTTTTAACCTTAAGGAAAATGCCCTGAGGGAAAAATTTTCGCAATCAACAGCTCTCTGGTTTAGTAACTTCGTTCTTAAACTACTTGGTGCGAAAGCAGCTTTTCTCTGCTTGTTTTTGCAATTTAATGTAAATATAATAACCAACCCCCATTTCATTACAGAGTCATGTTCAAATGGAGCGCTGCCACATCAGTTACACCATAGAGCCCATGCTGGAGGTGCTGTGGAGGGAGGGGTTGGATAAGACCCTGTATAAAGTTTTATTTCCCATCACCACCCCTTTGATGCCCTGGCTGCCCCAACTCACTGACAGTGAGTTGACTTTTTCCATAAATGCATAAGAGAGGAATGTTTTACTTACTTCCAAGAGAATTGTTTATGTGATCAGATACTCAGGTGAAGCAGAAGATGTTTGGTGTCCTGCTGGGTTACTTCTTGCCTGATGTGGAGCTGTTGAACATCACCTTGGGGTTGGAGGTGCTAAGCGTCTCTGAGGTTATTGGTAAAGGTTACGGCCTGCAGGAGCACAGCTTCCCCAATGGCACGAAAGCGTTTTCTCTCCAGGTGTCCTTTTTCAATCCCAATGTCAAGAGAAAGGTACCCGTTTTTGTTCTTGTTTCACTTGCCTCTCTGCGGCCTTTAAAATGAGACCAGGCTGTTCCTAACATGACTGGATCTGCGACGCAGAATCTTCGGCCCGATGTTACAACCTACACACTTGCCCTCATCTTTGGATTTGTCATCTTGCCTGAACGTGCCACTTTCTCTTACTCTGCGGTACTGGAAGCTTCAATAAAAGATGTTGGTGAGACTTTAAGTTGACTTGAATGTTGTTTGTAAACGGGGTGCCTGATTCTGCTTCTGAAGATCTACTTTTGTACTGAGACTCAAATCTCAACATAATCATGAGAATCAAGACGTTTTGAGTTCTAGGTGGAAAGCGCCCATCTTGCATCTGAAAAGTTTTGGTTCAGTTAAATGTGATGGGAAATCTGGGGATCTCCAGAAGCAGAACTGAGCCACCCTGTCATATTTAAGCTGGTTTAATGTGTCGTCTTTGCTTTTCGCAGTTCTCCCTACAACTGAAGGAACGTGCGAACCTGAGAGTTTCAAAATTTTTGTTTCATACGGCAGCACCCCAGTCTCCCAGCTGACGATCGTACTGGGGGAAAGAGAACTGAACGACAAGATTTTACAGCAGTATAGTCACCATCGCAACCAAACTCATTTCAGCGTTGTCGTTCCATTCATGTCCCCAGATGTGATGTTTGAGGTATTCTTCAGGACTGGGAAACGCTGTCCCCAAATGAATGACCTGAACGTTGACCTGACAATCTGTCTTCCTTTCTCGCAAGTCTGTTAACCTGGCAGGGGTCATGGGAAGACTGGATGTCAAACTCCAAGATTCAGTGAATCAGTGGAATTTCAAAGATTTCTCCATTGCCTGTCCTTTCTTTGTTCCACTGTTAGGTTTGTTTTGCATTACTGCCTTTTAGAGTTCACCTCGTTGCTTTACCTTTGTCAATTTTATTTTTTGGGTTTGTTTTTTTCGGGCCAGAGTGTTTATCTAATGGCACAATGACCGTAGTGCTTCCCAAACTGGAATCTGTACCAGATCTGAACCCTGGTGAACTCTCTCTCAGAGACCCGGCCTGCAAACCTCACTACAGTGAAGATTACTTTGCTTATTTTCACTTTGCTCTGAACACTTGTGGGACCTCAAGAAAGGTACAGTATGGACATCACTGTATGTGCATGAAGTGTGATTCTGTACGCAATGCTTTTTGTTTGTTCAGTTTGTAGGGGATACCATGAAGTATGAGAATGAAGTGACGTGGAAGAGAGAAGGATCTCTGCAGAACATCTCTGAATCACATGGTGAACCTTATAAAGAATACAGGTGAGAAGATGGTTAGGGTTAACATTAGGTTAGGATAACACTACAAAACGACTGTTTAAAAAGTTTGTGACTTGTAATCTTATTTTTTCTTAGGATCACAGTGTCCTGCATTTATACGGCAAATGCCAGTCAGAGTGTGATGTTCCATTCAGTATTACATTCCAACGAACCAAAGGCAGATGTTGGGGTGGGTGAACTCACTGTTCAGATGAGACTCTCTCAGGGTATGTAAAACATGGGTATGATTGACTTTTGTATATTCATTTTTTATTTTTCGTGTAAGATGTGTTGCATTTGTTCATTATGCAAACAAAAATGGCACTTGTAGTCATTTGGCTGCTTCTATAGAAGGATGCAATATCTGCTGCCTTTTTTCACATTTTACTGACTGTCTGACATGAATACATAAAAATATATTTAAGTTAAATGTTTCTATGACTTCTGTTATATATAAAATCAATCTTGATACTAGCATTTACACTGGAATGTTTGCATTGTATTAAACATTATGATAAAATGTAACTTAACAAGTTTCCTAATTCTCACAGATAACGTGAGAATTAGTTCTAAGCATCTAAGTCAGCTAATGTAATGCTAACTGCTTCCTAACTTCTGTTTACACAGGACATTGATAAAACTGTGCTGAGTGGACACTTCCAAAGATTATCATTAAGACATGATTGAGGTTCTCGTAGATCAGTATTTGTTAAGTTATTCTAACCTAACTATCGAAAATGCAATTAGGAGTGGGTGCCAGTGATTGTCAATGGAGCAAACAACAAAATGTGCACAGTGCAAATAATCATTGAAAAATAAGTAGCCTTATAAACCGAAGGATGTATTGTTAATGTCACACGGGCCTGATTTCACAAACAGGACTTTGATTTAAATAGCCTTTATTAATGTGTCTTAGAAAAAACATTACTGATGTGTATCTTGAGACAAAGCAATGGCACTGATCTATTCTAACCGGTTAACTGTCCACGTTCCACAGGCGAAACGCTTGGGTTATTTCACTGTTCAGTTGAATATTTCATTGCTGAATTCTAATCTAATTGTGTCAAACTATATATTAATGGAAAGACTCAAGAATACATGTTTGACAAATTCATTTCATATTTTCAAACTGAAGAAAAATACACTTTAAAAATGTGTTGGGTCACGTTAAAACGGCTTTTAACATCCATTCCCAGTAAGACTGGGACTTTGGTTAAGCCTTATCTGAAACCAGCTTATAGACTTGGCAAAGCAATGAATGAGAGATCTGAACTTGTAACCTATTTTTTAAACCCTGAAGATATGGGCTATATGTTCTTCTATCATGATGAGGATTACCCGGTTCTGAAGTTTCTAAAACAGCCTCTGTATTTTGAGGTGGGTATGGATCACTCCACAGATTCCAGGGTGGCTGTCGTACTGGAGAACTGCTGGGCAACACTCACCAAAGAAAAACACTCCAGACCAAGATGGGATTTAATAGTCGACGGGTACGTTTTAAAAAGATGTGTATGTGGAGCATTTCTACAAGAGTTCTGACTCGTTTCTCTCTCTTATCAGCTGTGCAAATCCTAAAGACCCTGAACAAACCATGTTTCATCCTGTAATGTCGGACGACAGGGTACAATTCCCAGATCACTTTAAAAGATTCGAGGTTAAAACTTTTGCTTTCAAGGAAAGTCCTGATGGGAGTCCTGATGATCATGAGAATGTCACAATGGCAAGGCAGGTAATGTGGTGATAAAACATTTAAAATGTTATTAAAAGCTAAAAAAAAATTATCTATAAGATTTTTGCATTCAAATATATAAGACTATATAAGACTGTGCTAGTGGATATTGTGTACTTCGATTATCTTGTTTCTAACGTGTTAAAATTGCAACCATCGTTATGCATCGTTATTGCGTGATTTGGTCACCTGTCAATGGTCCGTGTTCTTTTCCGTTTTCACTTTTACTGCCATAGAACATGAAAAAATGTGGAAGTCATTGTAGCATCTAACAAACCGCTCCATTATTTTAGTCAGTTAATCGATAACGGTTGCAGCAGTTTCTGTCACCAAAAAGAAACATACGAATTGTGTTTTTGAGTTTCTGTCGGATTAATTTCCATTGGCAGTGAAGGTGAAGATTACAACTCTCCTTCAAAACATCATCAGACCACTTTTGTTGTTGTTTTGAATGTGACCTATAGTGGTAGAAATGACATACCTTGCCTTTAATGAAGTTGCCAGAGGTTGACTAAATGTCAATAATTACAAACATGTAACATCTAATATTAATTTCCATTATGATAACCATGCAAATAGCTTTGTATTTGTCTAAAATCTAGTAGATGGCATTGCTAAAATGACTGTGGATGCGATTTTCATGCTGTCCATATTATAAAAAACTATTAGGCAACTGCATGCAAATATTGCACATTTTACTGAAATTTGGATTTGTTCTCTTGCATTAATTTTTTATGAGGAAGGATGTTGTGAAGTAGTGGAACAAAGCATTGACAGAATATTGTTGAAAGACCTTTTACCTGAACTTCACTTTTATTCGGCTTGTAGGTATTTGTCCATTGTGACGTCATTATTTGTCACGCTGAGAACGCCGCTGATGGGCGCTGTTTCAAACAGTGTGCGGCGACTCAAAATCCAAGTGCACACGTCTCCAGAGGTAACAGATGTACAATTTAATATGTGATATCTGTGCAGTTTCTCATGTCTCTCTTTAACAGTTCACAGAAGATCAGACTTTACAGAGGACATCCTGGAGCATGTGTCTATAGGCCCTATTCTTTTGATGTGAATCCATTTAGTTTCCTGTGTTGACGTGTAGAGGAACAAACTGTATCTGTTTGTAAGGGTGGCAACACATCGAAACTTCTGGTTTGGTTCAACACTGTCAAACTTGCAGCTGTATGAACGTAGAAGATGATGTGAACATCGAACCATCTCGGAGCTGCTGGAAAAAGAACTTTCTTTTATGTTCGGTCACATGTTTGCTTTTTAAGTTAGTTTGATTTATTTCCAAACTTGACTGCCACAAATAGGTCACATTTCATTACATCTTGCATGAATGCATTCGGGTGTTGAATGAACTTTACAATTCCTTATGTACATGCTGTTGTTGTCCACTAGATGGCGGTTCAAGTTGAATAAATGGTTTTATGTGACTAAAACTTTCAAAACTTGTGAAAAATGTATCATTATAGAAAAGCTGATTCTGATGATATAATAATTGCAAAATTTGTTCATGTTTAATAATGATGACGATGATGATAACCCATCCTTATTCCCACTTAAATAAGTCTGAAACTGCCAAAGCGTTTGTTAGCAGCACCGCACACCAAGAGATTGCAGACACACAAACTGTAGACAAGTAATATTTCCTCAGGATTTCCATCCTGTAAAAGTCCTTGCCAAAAATCACACATCACATGGTCTTTAAAATCATATTCAGTAAACACTTCCATTTCCAGAAAAATCAGATCTTTCACTTAAGAAATTAAATCCAAAGTATGAATACATCACTAAAATCACTGAGCAGAATACTTTTATTGTGAATCATTTCAAATGTGATTTTGTCGAGTTTGTCATGCAAAAATACAAACATAATTTAAATGTGTAAGAAACACTTGCAAACTGTTGAGAAAGTACATTTTACTGATTGTTCTACAATAATAATAATAATATAATAATATAATAATATTAGTATGATCAAATAATATGATATTTATATATTAATATAATAATTTGTGTCAACTTGCCCCATTTACATATAGCAATGGGCCTAAAGCAAATGTTAATACAGTAGGTTCATAGTTTGGAGCTGTTTTCTTACACAGTTCCAGCTTTAACGTCAGTATTTTGGGTGCTGTACACTTGAATGGTTAGGGCTATAGCAACACGCTAATTTACTAAATATCTTCATTTAGGTTCAGCTAAAGAAATAATTGTACTGTATATACCTAGGACATTTTCAGCTGCTTTTATTCTGCCTTAAGTGCTTGAAGATGCTTAGAAACTACATGCAAACCTACATATTTAAAGGCAAGAGGTACAAACCAAATAAAGATGTAAATGTTTTTAGTTTATTGGTGAACACCATGTGTAAGAATTTCATACATTATTGTATTTCATAAAGCCCACTATACATTTTCCATGTTATGCATTTGGCAGACGCTTTTCCAAAGTGTTTCCTGAAGTCCCTGTTGGAACGTTACGCAAATGTTTTTGATTTGCATTTTTCTGAATTCGTACAAATTTTATTTAAAGGACAAATTCTATTTTTTGTGTGACAATTGCTACATACTTTATTAATATTGCTATGGATATTTCAATACATTCATACAAAGACTTGCTTCCAAAGTCCAACATCCATCCAATGATATTTATGCCAATTTTTTAAGGGTTCACTTTGGTCATGTCTTTTCTGTAAATTGCTTTGCAATAATGTCAACTGTGAAAAGCACTGTGGAAATCAAATGAAGTCGGTGGCCTGCTCAGTGAAATGCATAATTAGAAATTTGACAATTAATTGACAAACATATTAATTTTTTATTAATAATTAATCATATTAATTTGAAATTAATAAATGATAATATGAATAATTAATTCTAAAATCCTAATATGCACTGTTTATTTAAGACAGGCAAACAAGAAAGCTGTAGAGTCACAAACAGCATTCTTGCAGCATTAACAAGCGGTCGGGATTATGACTTGGAGTGGTTAAACTTGGTATAATGAGTTGAAAGTCATTGTTTAATAACCCACAGAAGTTTGTATTATTGTTTTGCACAGATAGCAGTTGAAACGGCGTGGGGTAAAGACGGGCTGCGTGGGATCTGTTTGATAACACTGACTGCCATTATGAGCTTCTTATCACAAACGACACAGTTATTCTTCAGATGGGGTCTGAGGATGATGCTTTTTGTAGTATTATTATAGTCATTAAACTGTCATGGGTTTCAAGTAACAACTTTTAAACCACAGCACAGTCCTTTTAACCTTTAAGTGCTAAATTTCCATCAACAAAAGCTTCACAAGTGTATATATATATATATATATATATATATATATCGATATGATATATTTACATGATATATATTTATATTATTAAGCTAATTTTGATTACAACATTTTTCTCTTGTATTACAGGAGCACAAAATGGACACGAAATAAAATACTTGACATTGTTTTGGTGTTTATATTTTTTGCTGATATCTAGTGATAGAAAACAATTTTGCCAGTCAATTAATACATGTTTTGACTGATTCAATTGAATGGTTTAATGTTAATATTAATTTGCATTTTTATCAAAATCTTATATGCAACAGATTTTTTTAGTTGAATCATTTTTTATCCTCTTGCATTGTTTTCTCACAGTTCCTTCAAAATCAGCCCAGCTGTGTGGAAACCTGCAGATCTGGCAACCCCTTCTGTGTGATGGTAGTGTTTCTGTAGCTTAACTGATAGATTGTGCCATTAGCAGTGCAAAGCCCATGGGTTTGGTTTCAAGTGAACACACTTCTCAATGTAAGTTGCTTTGGATAAAAGTGGATTAAAATCTGCAGTCTGAAGTCTTTTATTTAACTCACATACTCGTGCAGTTCAGGCACATGTGTACACCCATCATTAAATGACTCTCTAGGGCTCTTTGAAATGTGGCATGACAGTACAGTTCACATAAATGATGATGCTCGTGGGTGTTTACAGCTGCCTGTCTGAATCCAATGGTTATTTAACACAGACATTTTTAGGTTTCATAACTTAGTTTTGCATTGACATTCTCTTCATCCACAAGAATCTGTTTGCCATTATGATGTTTCACAAGCAGTCTTTAATATTCTCAATGGAAAAGATCTTGTGATGGTCACAAACTCCATCTGCAGTGTTCTTGTCTATGGCTTAGATTCGCATATTACACTTAATTCCTTCTGTTTCTGTTCGTATTGATTTGAATTGAGACGAATTCTGTTTGATGTCTTTTCCTATTTCTTTTTCATCAATTTCGTAACCTGTAAATGAATCAGAAGACAATGTAAACCTTATTTTCTTTCATGAAGACACATTTACATTACAAACTTTTCCATATAGTCTCTCTTAATTTAATTTATGCCATTGTAATTTGCTTTGCATGTGTTTTGTTTAGTGTATTTTGACTTTATTTGCAAGATAAATGCACAGATTTGTCATGCCTGTAACACTGAACTGAAAAGAAAATGATTTGCAAAATCTTGTTTTTACTTTTCACCCTTTATTCACAGCAGTTTGCATCACTAATCTTTGTCTTCCTGTTTGCCTTTCTGTCATTCGGCAGGTCGGAGCCGATCATTTCATCTGTTCAAAGACATGCTGATAAAGGCAGGTTGATGAAAGCGCTGGAGGAAAGGGTGGACTGAGTCTCTCCCATTAACTCCAGTTAACGGTAACATTAAAGTCCCGTTCAGTTCCATTAAAAGTCACAGACTGCATTTGTAAGAGTCATTTCATAGAGCGCTTTCATTGCAACATTGAATGATGTGAAAGCTTTGTTCGTTTTTTGCAACTGGAATGGAACAATTTTGGCTTTAATTTTAACGTTTATCATGTTGTCGGTTGACTGAGACAAGCTTCTGGTTTTGTTATCTGAGTAATTGAGGAAAAAGAATTTAGAGATGTTATCCAATGTTTTACTATTCAAGAAAAACCCTTTCATTTGAATGTTGGCTGCTACTTTGTCTGGTGTTAGATGTTTTGCCAAGTTCTAGCGTGACAACTAGAAACACAAATGATCAAGAATTTATGTAATAATAAGTAATGTGTACAGTTTTAATACGCTTTGGACAACAGGCCTACAATATTTCCTGAAAAGGAAGTCGAACAGATAAACTAGGAAATGGGCAGAACAGGGTTTTTTTGCTCACTGTCAGTGATAAAATCCTGGTTTATGTAAGCAATAAAGTAGAAGGTTGTGCTTTATGGTAAAGACAAGGCACAACGTAAAGCAAAACCCAGAAGCCAATTATCATTTTAGCATTTTTGTTTCCATCCATTTGGTAAAATGTCTGAAACAAGGTCAGGGGTTAACAAATGCTCTAAAACGTCGGAGCCTGTGGCTGAGTGGACAGCGACGCAAGTTTGAATCCCGGCTCTGGCGTCATTTCCAGGCCCGCTACCCTCTCTCTCCTCCCAATTCACTTCCTGTCTGTCTACACTTTCCTGTCTGAAAAATGATAAAAAAAATGCTCTAAATATTTTCACATTTTATTCTACAGTGTAAAACACACCAGTAATGCCCCGCTCCCGATTTCTTTGCTTTTACGTGTCTGTAAATGGGCGGTTGTTAACAAGTTACTAAATGCAACTGTAGATGTTGTCAGATGTTTTTATAATCTCACAAATAATGCAACATGGGCACAAATCTCAAAAACTTGGAGTAGCTTTGTCGTTGTGATGATGGTAATGTTGAGCGACCCAGGTATATACCATTTATAGCATATAAACATATTGTATTTGGGCTTTTATAGCATATAAACATATTGTATTTGGGTTTCATAAATCTTATTTTTATTAATACATGTAAGTATCAGAAACGTTTTTTGACTTTTTGTTGAGGGAACCAACTTTGTCATCCCTGCAGAACTCTATAAAGCCAAAACAAACTGTGACTGGTTGCTTTCTGTCAAGGTGAGACGCTCTTAAACATTAGTTAAGTGCGCAAGATTATTTTTCAGATTTGGTTAGAACTTGTTGGTAAAGCTTTTTATAGACATACATGCTTTAAAAACTCACTAGTGGGGTGAAAACTGGTGTGTTTTATGTCATACAATAAAATGTACAAATATTTCGGGCTTGTGCTAACCACAGACCTTATTTCAGACATTAAACCAAAAACCCATTGAAACAAATCCTTTGACTTCAGGAGGATGATGGAAAAATATGTCATCCCTGCAGTCTGAAACTGTTCTTAAAATACAGAAAAGACTTTTATAATTTAACATTTTTCTTTCTCCACATCAAGTTTTTATTATAATAAAAAGAATAATTTTGAGCATTATAGGGAAATATCTATGTCTAACAAAGCTGTGAATTACTAATAGTATTAGCTAAGCAAATAACATTTATTAAAAGTATAATTTTTTTGTTTCTAGTTTATCTGAGAAAGAAAACACTCCATGGCTCAAAGAGACTATTTCATCTCTCCAGCTGAAGCATTGCGTGTAAGTCAGACGGTCTCTGTTCACCATCAATAACATGAATGTTTCACATACCAGAGAACACTTACAAACCCATGAAGCACTAAATCCAGACCCTGTCACGCATTCACAAATGATCTCAACCGCTGTGAGCCAGTTTAAAACAGATTCTCAATCATACTATGCTCAAATATTTTTAACAGCCAAAAACATATGCTGATCATTTTTGGTTTATATGAATAATCTGCTGTCCAGTTCTTAATGATATTAACCTGAGAGAGAGAGAGGTCATACCTATTCAAGTATTTCTCTCTCGGGTCCTGTGAAGTTTAACAACGTCCCTCTGATCTACAGTCAAAACCCCTGTAGATTGAGAGTTAATGATACATAATACTTCTATCACTCGTAGACAAACAAAATATCCATTGTATTTTTTTGGTAAACATTACATAATGTCTGGCTAATGTATGGGAGCCTGGCGCAAAACAAACAAGATGCTGAATTGTTCCTGATTACCAACATCTAACAGACTGATTAGTGAGCGCTCTGAGTTTCCCTCCCGCTCTCCTTATCAGACAGCACAAGCTTTCCCACAGCCCACTAGCACAGGATATATGGGTGCGGTGACTCTGAGAAGGGCACGAGCATCTGAAATCCTCTGACAGACGTCTCACGCTTACAGACACATCACAACTCTTATATCTTACAATCTCTTACAATAAGATCCCTTATTTCTTTTCTTGCCCTTTCTTTCTTTCTTTTTCCCCTTCCTTACTTTTCTTTTCTTGCCCTTTCTTCCATTTTTCCTTCCTTCCTTTTTTTCTTTCTTTCTTTCTTTCTTTCTTTCTTTCTTTCTTTCTTTTTTCCCCTTCCTTACTTTTCTTTTCTTGCCCTTTCTTTCTTTCTTTCTTTCTTTCTTTCTTTTTTCCCCTTCCTTACTTTTCTTTTCTTGCCCTTTCTTTCTTTCTTTCTTTCTTTCTTTTTTCCCCTTCCTTACTTTTCTTTTCTTGCCCTTTCTTTCTTCCTTCCTTTCATTCTTTTTTCCCCTTCCTTCCTTTTCTTTTCTTTTCTTTCTTTCTTTCTTTCTTTCTTTCTTTCTTTTCTTGCCCTTTCTTTCTTTCTTTCTTTCTTTCTTTTTCCCCCTTCCTTCCTTTTCCTTTCTTTCTTTCTTTCTTTCTTTCTTTCTTTCTTTCTTTTCTTGCCCTTTCTTTCTTTATTTCTTTTTTCCCCTTCCTTCCTTTTCCTTTCTTTCTTTCTTTCTTTCTTTCTTTTCTTGCCCTTTCTTTCTTTATTTCTTTTTTCCCCTTCCTTCCTTTTCCTTTCTTTCTTTCTTTCTTTCTTTCTTTTTCCCCCTTCCTTCCTTTTCCTTTCTTTCTTTCTTTCTTTCTTTCTTTTTTCCCCTTCCTTACTTTTTTTTCTTGCCCTTTCTTCCATTTTTCCTTCCTTTCTTTCTTTCTTTCTTTCTTTCTTTCTTTCTTTCTTTCTTTCTTTCTTTTTCCCCTTCCTTACTTTTCTTTTCTTGCCTTTCTTTCTTTCTTCTTTTTACTTTTCTTTTTCTTTTCTTTTTCTTCTTTCTTATTAAAATTTCTGATGCTAATTCTCATTCCACATATACAGATTGAGTGAAGACAGAGCCTGATCTCACGAGAATTCATACATATTTTACGAGTTGGCAAATTCATACGAATTCATACGATGTGACTCGTAGAAAAACATACGATTAGTAGGAAAAAAGGCCCATCCCTAACGTCACTGAGGAGAACACAAATCGTATGAATTCGTACGATTTAGCCAACTCATAAAATGCGTACAAATTCTCATGAGATCAGGTTCGGCCTTCACTCAATAAGTATTACATTTTCAATGAATCAAATTGTTTACGAGAGACTTAAAATGACTTACACTTTCAGTAAACTTTAGTTCAAAGCATAACTAAAGAAAATCTGAATTTCATCCAGTTACATCAATTTTGCATTCTTATATTGCAATTGCATTTCTGGCAATTACCAAAGCAGATCTGTAATCTTAAAAGACCCTCCTGGAAATAAGTGTAATCATGTTGTTATCTAGCACGCATGGCTGAATAACACTAATATTTGTCTTTAAGTGTGCAGTGTAAGTAAGCCGCTGTGTGTCGAGCAGCTGTACGCCGCATGCTGTGATCAATCTGTGGACAGCTGCTGCACTTATACAGAACATATGAGCTAAAAAATCAACTTGTTTTCAATGCAGTGATAAATAAGTATTAGAAAGGCTAAAGTTCTAAACCATATGAGTGCTAATGGGAAAGATCTAGCATGAAAAATCTTTCTTCCCTTCCAGGGATTTCACCAGGATTTTTGTCTTCGTAAACCTGTCCACTTTATCAAAGCGACAAAGGGATCAGTTACCCAGATTTTCCACTCATAACTTGAAATATAAAGATATAAATATAAATTCTCACAAAATGTATTTATTATCAATATATTGAACCATCTGTTTATATTTTATTAAAGTCCTGTTGACATCAGAAAAATATTAGTCTTTAAACTATTTTTCTATTTAAAAATGGAAATATACACGTGTTATGAATGTGACAAACAAGAACGCACATTTTTGAGAGGAAACATACTTTGTAATTCTATGAATTAAAATACACAAAGCAGAAGCAATAACACCCAACAAATGAAGAAGAGATGACTCTTTAAAGAACATCAAATAGTTGTTCATGTGACAATTTTGAAAACAGCACTTTATCTGACTATAAAAAATTATGATTAAAACAGAAACAAATTATTTAAAAACTTTTTAATAAACAACCAAATATTCAGTATCAGTTTGACAAAAACGTGTAGTAAAAACGTTTTTACTATGTTACTATTTTCATGGTAAGGTTGACATTTGCATGGAATTGCCCAGTAACAGTAGCAGACACAGATCATCATCCAGTACACTACTAGATTATAAAGTGTTTTTTTCACTGAAAGGAAGGAAACACGATCGATTTCCAAAGTAACTCACAGAAAATCAATCACCTAAAGCAACCAGAAGCAAAGTGTTTTCATTGTTGACTAGTAGACATTGTAACTGAATAAATCTCATTCCTCAAAGCTGAAGGTTTGAGATAATATACCTCCACCTCTTGTTTACTCTGCTAAGCAATTTTTCTGGCTAATGTCTCGGGCACGCAAGAATGTTTAAATTGTCTCTCTCTCTTTCTTCTGCTGAGTTTGCTTTAGGAAGGATACAGTGAATCAATGGCGATCCAGTCTACTGACAGAGGAACGCTGTGTGATATAGGAGACACGCTCATATAGACATACCTTTCCCACACTGAGAAGCAGTACTGGGTAATGTCACATACACCCCCCAAATCCACTGTTATAGCACTCCAGACTTTTATCAGTAACATGATTAATGGAGCAAACATCAAAAATGATGACAGAACCTGATTATAATAATCTTAGTTGCAACTAAAAAAACACTTTACACATGGACTGGACTGGGTCTGCTGGGATCAAAACTGCCAAAACATAATGGGATTCTGATAGTTTCAGTTCAGTGTGCAAACTGAAGCTTTAATTGGTCTGTTAAAGATTGCATGGGCAAATATTATAACTGCTATATCATTACTAGTATAGTACAGAAATATTGATGATTTAATGAATCAGTGAAAGTTATTAAGGACCAAAGGGACTATAAAATACAAAAAAGTAACTTAGAAATAATACTGGTATTACTTTTACACCCGTTTGTCATGGTTTTTCACAGTGATGCCATGGAAGAACCACTTTTGGATCCACAAAGAACCTTTTTGTCTGAAGAATCTATTTAATTACTTTTAGCTAATTAAATGAGTTATGTGAACTATTAAGCCCAAAAGTTTCGTAAACTCAAAAAAAAACTAGCTGTGCAGAGTGTTGGCTTGACATTTTAAGTAAAGTCTGAGTTAAGTGTTTTTACAGTGCACAGGAAGTCCAAACTTGTAAATAGTCTTAATATATTTCTAATGCTGGTTTGCAGTCATAAAATTCCAATTTAAACTTTATTTTGTAAGAGAATTTAACTGTCTAAAATAAGTAATTACAACAAATAAATAAAATAAAGAATAGGACAAAAATAAAATAGATATAAATAATTATATATAATATTATTTAACTTATAAATGAATACAGTTACAATAAATAAAATAAATATACAAATAAATAAACAAAAATAAATAAACATATTAAATGATTGTTGATGTTTAATCTTTATAAAAAGTGGTAAAAATAATTCAAATAAATTCTTGTAGTTATTTATTTCAATTACTATTAGAATTCTTATAGTTAAAGCATTATTATTCTTTTTTATACTACAAACCTATAAAACTTTTTTAAAATGTATTTTCTTGTGTATATTGAGTATTATTTTAGATATTTTAATTTTCTTATCTTATTAATCTTATTTTATTATTTTAGGTATTTTTAGAAACAATTAACATTTCTAAATATATAAACATGAATCTTAGACCATCTTAGACATTTCCATCAATATGTTGTTTGTCATGATTATATTACAATTCAATTATGAAATATAATAGTGAAAGTGAATAAGTGTTCCTCCTGTGGAACGGTGACAGTTAACAGGTTCAATTAAACCATGCAATTTAATGCAAATCTCTATTTATAAATCTGGCACAATATGTAAGTTTGTTCATGTTTTTCTGCAGACACATATAAGTCATATGTGCTTGTATTTGTTTGTGTTTCAGTGTGTGTGTGTGGGGTGGGGGGGGTCTCTTGTCATTGGTCTTTCTGAAACCTGCAGCCAATTCAAAAGCACAGGCAACTTTCAGCACAGCCCCCACAAGCCACTGATAGAAGAGCGATAGAGCCCCAAACAAGAAGAAGGGCAGAGCTGATAAACTCTTACAGTATGCCAGCATACGCCACCAACATGAGGTTCAAGTTCCCCATCCTGGCCCTGATTCTGGAAGCGGTGACCATCGTCCTGTACGCTCTGTTTGTGGTGTATGACACCGGTGATGATCATGGACATCATAATGATGCAGGGAATAAAACTCACTCTGAAAGTCCCATGACGCTTTACCCCAGTAAGTATCATGTATTTTTTTCTATTGGCATTGATGAGTTGACAACAGGTTGATTTGGACAGCTGTTTGTAACTGAGCTAGTTCATGCACTTGTTAGCTATAGAATGGTTTGTACCTGTAAGTCTTAAAGGGATAGTTCACCCAAAAATTAAAACTCAGTCATCATTTCTTCTGTGTAACACAAATGAAGATATTTTAAGAAATGTCTCAGTGGTTTTGTGTCCATACAGTAAAAGTTAAACTTTTGTGTTATGCAGAAGAAAAAAATTCAAACAAGTTTGACATGACAAGAGGGTAAATAAATGATTTTTATCAATTAAAGATTTGATTTTTGGATGAACTTTCCCTTTAAGACTTCAGATCCTCATGTCTTGACTGTAAAACTGCAGCTTTGTAATTGAGTTTCATGTTAGACGTGTAATGCATCAGTGTTTGCTGAATGCAATGTTCATTCCTGCGAAGCCTTTGACGGCAATATTTCACTAATGTTCATTCAGCACGCACAGCTCTAAAAATACTCTGTGAGGAGAGGAGAAAAAACACCACTCGCAGGAGAAAGATAAAGTGAAGAAGTCTGATAAATTGATGATTTTAATTTCTAAATATCTTAGTGGTTTTATGACTTGAAATTGAGTTAAAAAACAATCGATATGGGATACATTTGCTCACTTTAATGGTTGATAATCTTGTATTTTAATAATTTTATTAATTATCTATAATTTTACTTTCCAAACTATACGTGATACAACAGTTATATGCAGTTTCATTAGTTTCATTAGAACTTTCTTTAGCATTGTTTATTCCTCCTGTTCACATTCATATTAGATCAGAGATGACTTGCATTCATTTTCAAATGCACGTTGTTGTTTTTATCTGAATGTTGCACTCACGACAGTTTAGACGCGGTTTGGACCGAAGCCATTTATGGGGTGTGGACAGTATGAACATGTAAGATTAGTCTCAGGGTGTCATCAAAGTTACAAATCAACAAATTTGTCATTTTACTCATTTGCTTAAAAAAATCTTTTAATAGCATTTAAAGATTTAATATAATTTAATATAAAACATATTGATGATGCATTTGCTCAGGGCTTGGCAAAAATCATCTGTTTGTTAAATTGAAGTGGTAGTCTATTGGTCCTTGTGGTTGTCTGAGACATTGGGCGGGTCCTGTTTATGCAATAAACCACAACAACAAACAGCAGTTTAATTGTGCAATGCAATCTTCTTTTTGATGAACACAATATATTTGAACTCGTAGATCTTTTGCAAGATTAATGAGTACATGTGGTCATGCAGTAATGTAGTAAACAGACGGTTACAGAAGTTAAAGAAAAATAACTAATATCCTGTGCTGTTTTTAATAAATATGTTTTGCCACCGGTGCAGAGAAACAATGAAAAGAATTCATAGAAATGAAAATCAAAAACACATGGATCTATCTTTTGGGAAAATTCAAGCCACCTGTCACTTCGTGTTGGGGTCACACAGGCAAAGCATTCCAGAAATGATTGAGAAAAGTTCAAAGAAATGAAAATAAAGGGCATGTTAGTCTTGGCCGCAAAGAAAACACACATTCCTCACTTATGTCACCACGTGCAAAATTAGAGCCGACAGAATGTAATTAAGTCATTCACAGAGAGGAAAACTTTCCACCCATTAGAATAAATCATGCCTTTGAGATGTTATCTGCAAATCTGTTGCACATGAAAACTTTCACTGGGAAATTTATTCTGTTTGTTGTCCGAGCCAACAGTCGGGAAAATAGATTGTGCACATTTGTTCAGCCGGCAAATGACGCTTTTTTCCACTTTGAGTCTCTTTCAAGGTCGCAGGCAACAAAAAGCAGTGAAAGGTCATCTGCCTAGCCGAACTAATCACTGTAAATATGTATCACTGGAGATCAATAGAAAGATCAAAGGAAAAGACTGATAAGGCTTGGTAACCTTTGACCTTCAGCTGTGACATAACTGCTCAACAGCCATTAAGGGGTCGTGACATTAAAGAGCACTTGATTAAAAACAGCATGCGATCAGTGTTATAACGTTGTGTTTTAACATTATTTTGGTCTGTTTAAGAAGGTTAGGCCTTGGATACTGGTTAACTAACTTTACTAGTGATCAAGTTGGTGAAGGAGCCAAACAAGCACTAACCAGACTGGACCATTATGGAAATTTTGAGCCACAAAACATATTTTTTGGACATTATGTTAAGACATTTTTCTGTCAAATTTAAAGACAAGACCAGTAAGATACAAATGCTGTATGCAATGATAGATCACATTCTTCTGTTTGTTTGTTTTTCGATGGCTTGTGTAACAAGATAAGAGTAAAATGTGATTTTTAATCTTCATGTATTTATCTGAAGTTTTCCTGTTTAGTCTGTTTTGTTAGTGTATCATCATCGTACAGTAGCTATTTGTGTCCGGCCTGCCGCCAGAACAGAGTATGTTATAAAATAAAGATCGCTTATTTACAGCCAAGGATAAAAATACACAGCAAGCAAATGAAGTTTTCAGTGAGTTTGGCCTGATCAAAGTGCTTCACCGCTGAGGTTAGCTGGAGTACTCACACGGGTCGTCTGTTATCTTGATGGCTTTACCAGATGTCAGACATTAGCATTATGATTGATGACTATTTGGGTTTATCTGCCAGCAAGTTTAGATTTCATGTGGATTATTGAATGGGTGGAGGGTTTCCAGAGGCATTCCGAGGAAACCTGAAGTAATGTTCGTCTATTCAATGGATAGCGCCGCACCTTTCGTAGTTCCTCTCTTCTCTCCGGGGACTGAGAACGAACCTTTTTTAAACTTCCCGACAGTCATTAATGTGTCTGATTATTATCAGCATCCACATTGATATGATTTGTATTGTGTATTCTGATGAATCAGTTGTTTTGGATCGAGGGATGTCGAGGGATGTTGACTGCAGAGTTTCCTGCGTTGGACAGTCTTATTATACCACTTACTTTCCACAGGAAAAGATGGAAGAGGCCGTGTGTCTCCACACAATTAATGTGAATTTTTATTTTAATATTTGGTTATCTTTCTTTAGCTTACGTTGTGCTTTTATCTAATTAGCTGGACGTTTTTATATGAATTAGATATATGTTAATGTGTGAATGGGGTTACTGAGGTCGTTTTCTTGACCTGTCTTTTATAAAGTAACACAAAATATTTACACAGCCACAGAAAGGCAATGCTAATTCAACTGTTTTGGCAATTTTGCAGGAACTACTCTACAACACAACACACTTAAAACTTAAATTCTGTCATCATTTATTCACCTTTATGTGGTTTAAAACCTGTATATGACTTCTGTGCAAGACAAAAGAAGATATTTTAAGAGATGTCTCAATGTTGTTTAGTTACCAGCGTTCTTCAAAATATCTTTTTTTGTGTTCCGCAGAAAAAAGAAAGTCATTCAAGTTTGAAAAGAATTGATAAATGAATTTACGTTTTTGGGTAAGAAATATATTGGCCAAAATGTATTTTTTTCTGTGGAGGACACTAAGACAGAGTTGTATCCAACAGTACGAAAATACCATTCTGCACAATGATTCACCGCAGTTCTTCATAATGGTTCACTATGATTTCTATTTCTGAGTGAAGTACTTCTTATATTTTTAAAGTAAAAGTGTTTTCCATCTTATGAGCTTAACGTTGCTCCAATTGTTAGTGTTTCAGTGTGAAGAAACATGTCTCTCATCAACTCTTTCCCCGTGTCTCCAGTGTTTCAGGATGTTCACGTGATGATCTTCATTGGCTTTGGTTTCTTGATGACCTTTCTGAAGAGATATGGTTTCAGCAGCGTGGGTATTAACCTGCTGCTGGCCGCCTTTGGTCTACAGTGGGGTCTTCTGCTCCAGAACGTCTGGCACATGCATGAAGGAAAAATAAGAGTCTCCATCGATCGGTAAACATTTGCTTTTTATTGACTCTCAGTTAAATAAATGATCATAAATCTGTCCTATAACTTCTTGTCTGCAGCATGATAAACGCTGACTTCAGCACGGCAACCGTTCTGATCTCATTCGGAGCTGTTCTGGGAAAAACCAGCCCTGTGCAGCTTCTCATCATGACCTTGTTGGAGATCACCATCTTCTGCATCAACGAGCATCTGGTTGTGGAAGTCATCGGGGTTTGTATAGGCTCATACTTACAACTTTTGTATATTCAACTAATATCAAAATTTAAGGAAAGAGGAAATAAACTGTGTAAGATCCAGTAACAAGTTCTTAACACTGGAAGTAGCAGATTCTCCAAATCTTTTCTGCTATCTGAGTTCCTGTCAGACTGACTCCTGTGGGATCATTTTGTTATAAAAGGAAGCGAGACCGAAGATCTCCTTCCTTAAGTTGGCAGGATGAACATATGAACACACCCAATTTTCCAATAACAACAGTGTCCTGAAGCCTCCTCTTCTTGAGGACGACACAATGTCTGAAGGGTTTCTGCTTAACAACTACCCGTCCCAATAAAGCTTACAGATATAAATTTTATGTTAGACATTAAGGAAATAGTTCTTTCATTATTTGCTGACCTTCATGTCAGTCCAAACCTGTTTCCTTCCATGCAACAATTAATAATGACCACATCTTTGAAGCTCCTATAGAAACTTGATTTAATAATTAAAAATAAAAATAACTTAAAAATACTTTTGTAAATAAAAATGTGAGTCTTCTAAGTCTTCTGAAGAGCTTTATGCGAAAAACAAACAATTTAAATTTTTGAAAATAACATTTCATATTTGAGTATAGAAACAATTCTACAAAATTATTTTTTTGTGTGGAAAGTGTTTTATAAAAGCAATAAAGTACTGAGAGAATTTTTCCTCTTTCAACAGGCGTCTGATGTTGGTGCCTCCATGACCATCCATGCGTTCGGTGCTTACTTTGGCTTGGCTGTCGCTCGTGTGCTTTATCGCCCGGGTCTTCGCAACGGTCACGAGAATGATGGATCCGTCTACCACTCAGACTTGTTTGCAATGATTGGTATGGATAAACCTTTTGGATGCTAGAAACCTGCACTGAACTGCATAATTTCACGGAAATTCATGTTTTTTACTATGTGAATAATTCGTACAAACTCGTATGATCTCATTTGTGCATTTTAGTATCATATGTATTCTTTCCAATGATGTTAGGGTTAGTGGCAGACCCTTATCTTTGCTTTCTCTAATAATCATGTTTTTGTATATGATACACATATTACGGATTTCTGTAAGATCAGGTTACACCACCACTAACCAGCTGTAACCAGCATGAACAACACAATTTTATGGTAGTTCAGAACCAGTTTACAATCATTCATACTTTTCTATTTAAGAAGAGGGAAATACACATGTTATAGGTGAACACACGTATTTTAGAGGCAACATACTTAAAATGCACAACTAGCTATTTATTTTAATTTTCATGTGTTCATTTACGAGGAATGATGATTCTGAAAACAGCACTTTATCTGACTATAAAAAAATCATGATTTAAACATAATCAAATGCTTTAAAAACTTTGACAGAGACCTAACATGAGGATTAAAACCAGTATATATTGATATTTGAGCTGTCTTTATAATGAAAACCTTTGAGAAAAAACTTTTGTTGTATGGTAAAGTTGACTTTTCCATAAAAATGCCCATCTGTTTGTTCTCAAATTGCCTCTTGATATGTATACAGGCACAGTTTACCTGTGGATGTTCTGGCCGAGCTTTAATTCTGCAATCGCTGAGCCCGGCGACTCTCAAATCACAGCCGTCATCAACACATATTTCTCTCTGGCTGCCTGCGCGCTCGCTGCTTATGCAACTTCCAGTCTGGTAGAGAAGAAGGGGAAACTGGACATGGTGAGACCACCAGTTTCTCTTTCATTTATCACATCTCAGATTTTTGGCAGTTCATGCGTCAAATGACTCCGACCTATTGTGTTTTATTGCACAGGTCCACATTCAGAATGCCACGCTGGCTGGAGGCGTTGCCGTGGGAACCTGCGCAGACATGAACATTCAGCCGTTCGGAGCGATGCTAATCGGAGTGGTTGCAGGCATTATCTCCACCCTTGGCTTCAAGTTCCTCACTGTATGATGTGCTTTTCATTTGTATTCCAGTATGGAATTAAAAACACAATAAACCAGCTGGTTTAAGCAGGTCTATATGATTTTCCAGCCTGGTCAGCAGCTGATAAAGGCTGTAAGACTTGCTAAGATCTGCCTTAAAACATCTCTATAGAAGTCAAATCAGATATTAGAGGTTTAACGATTCACTCAGCTCATGATTCCATGCAATACATGATGCTGGCTTCACCATTACCAATAGCATCACGATAACTGAAAATCAAATATCAGATTTATTTCCAGAACTGTTGTACATATTTAATTTGTTAAAGACTTGACATGCCATAGAAGAACAATGTTTGCCTGAAAGGATCTGAAACATCTTAAAAAGATGTAGTGGGAAAAGCTTTTTAGAACTATAAGAAAGAAAGAAACAAATGGTGCTTTTAGGAACCTTTGACGTTAAGGTTCTTCTGGGAACCAAAAATGGTTTTCTATGGCATTGTTGTAAAAACTCTTTTTTAAAAAGTGTATTTTATTTGTATCGCAGTATGTCATGCCACAATATTTCTCATACCGCCTCTATCAGAAAATAATAATCGATTATTTCTCATTGGTTTTCTCAGCCAATCCTCGCCTCCAGTCTGGGAATCCAGGACACGTGTGGTGTGCATAACCTGCACGGTATGCCAGGCATTCTGGGTGGGCTCGCTGGCATCGTGGCGGCAGCACTTCACAGGAAGGATGGGTAATTGGGCAGCTTACTTTATATTGTCTCTTTGTTGTTTTCATCATTACAGCAGAAATGGTTTTGTTAATATAGATTTGTACTTGTTTCTCACAGTGTTTCAGCCGCTAGTCAGGCTGGTGGTTTGGCATCATCTCTGGGCTTTGCTTTAGTGGGCGGACTCATCACGGGTGGGTATCAGTACCATCAGTACCACCTTGTACCAACATCATAATTGGGTTTAAAATTTAGGTAAAAATCATTTACAAAACAAAGGTTACAAGGAACAAGTAAACATTTGTCATACACTTCGGTTAAAGCACAACTATATTTTTTATAAATAAAATGATACTAAAAAGAAAAATCTATGACATGGGTGTAAGAGTTAAAGGGTCAAATCTTTGTTCATACAAAAATGAGACTGCTGTCAACATTTACTCATGTCATTCCTATATTTATCCTGCGTTATAATTTCACTAAACATGAGGAGAAATTTTGAAGAATATTGTGACTTATATATTTTTCATATTGTGCTTGTGTTGCACTGACTATTCTAAGTCATATAAGTTTGGGACAACATGAGAATGAGCATCCCTGTACAGCAGTAATAAATTACACACGTAGTAAAGCACTTATTAAACCCCTTTCAGGTCTAATAATGAAGATTCCATTCTGGGGACAACCACCCGACCAAAACTGCTTCGATGACTCCATCTACTGGGAGGTACGACAACACGAGTAACGCTTTCAAATATCAGGATGATCCGGGGAAATACATGACCTGTGTTGTTTTAAAGCTCTAATAATCACTTTGGGTTGTGTTTGACATGCAGGTTCCTGAGGAAGAAGAAGAGGAGAATGAAGAGCGTTTGGCTCATGGTGATTATTCTAAAAACAAGGCAGAAGCTTAAATCTCCAAACAAGCTGTACAAATCCAGACACACCTCAGGGCTTTTCAACCATCATCATCTTACTCAAATCTTTAACATACCTGCAGGTTACCTCATCATTAGGATGGTGAGATTGTTTTCTGTCATTCGTGTTTTTCTACATAATGTAAAAATATAACTGAGATGTGATGTCCAATACCTTGCAAAAAGATCCATTATATAATCTAATATAAGATAAGTATATTTCAGAAAAGTTTGTTAACAAGAAGATCAGTTGATGACAACATTGAAAATAACTAACAGACGTTACACTAAAACAAATGAACATGATCTTCATCCCCATCAGAATAATAGAATAAAGTCACTCACTGTATTGTGCCAAAAATCTGAGCCAATGTGAGACTTCTTGTGTCTTTTATACGAGTAGTTTAATGTACTTTTAATAAGCTTTTGACAGACCCAAGTATTGCAACAATGATATTTTCTTATTGTTATTGTGATGATCAGTAACAAGTGTTTTATATAGCTATACAATATGTGAAATATAAAGCATTTTAAACAATTGTATTCTGAAAAAGCATAAATGTTAACTTTTGTATTTTGACACATGTATAATACTTGCAAATGCACAACAGTTTGTGAGCTATGTCAGGATTATTGTATGAAGTAAAAATCAGTTTGATGCATTGCTTGAACTCACTGCAGCTGTATGTAAGCAGACGTGATTGGTTAGTCACTGCTTGCATATGGTGAGACTTTTGAATAGTGAAAACATTCATATATATTCAGATGTCTCACTGCAAGATGACTTTTACTGATTTAATTTCTGTGTGTCTTTTAATGTGTGTGTTCTCATTTGCTTCACTCTCAAACCTCATCACTTCATTGTATTTGAAAGGTCTGTGAATGTTTTGAACTTTTATAAAAAATATTAATAGTCTGAATTTATTTTGTCAACAGTATCAAATGTTGGTTAGTTAGAAAGCAGAATATTATTAATAACATTAAATGTCAAAACTGTCCATCATTTTGACAGATAAAAAACAAAGAAAACCATTGAAATCAAACACTTCCAGACATTACTTTTTTCAAGGATTTATCATTATTATTCATTAAATAACCATTAATCATATTTGCTGCATATGCCATAAGCATTTGATAGACACTTTAATCCAAAGCGACAGTTTATTACCAGCTATCAGTCAGTATGTGTGTTCCTGAGCTTGAACCCATGACCTTTGCTCTACAAACTGTGTTACAGCACCATCTAGTGACTCAAAACCATCACTACAACTGAGACTCTCGCAGAAATGAAAATACTACAAATAGAGATATTTTATAAATCGAATAAGGCAATATGATTAAAGAGTTACTTAAAGCAGTATGATCCTTTTTTCTGAATAACCCAGTTAAGTTTAACATGTTTTAAAGGATTAATCTTTTTACTCCAATGTTAATGTCTATTTTTTTTTTTTTCATAAAAACTGATAAAATAGAAATATAATGCAATCCAACAACATTTTAGAGTCTCTGCAAACAATACAAGATAGTCCTTTAGTCTTAACTCTCCTTTTAGATGAGAAATCCATCATGTCAAATTTAATCTTAATTTTTAGAATAAAATGTTGAAAGATGGTATCTATTTACCCAAATATTTAAGTTAATATTGTAACAATATTTTAAAAATGCAATCTATCTTCTTTGACGGAAAAAGTGTACATGTGTTTGTGCTTTATGTTAGAAGTATATATTATAAATATTTTGAAGGTCTTTAGATAATTATTTTAGTTAATAAAGTTAATGATTATTTAAACCATTAACACAATTTTTCAACATTTTGTAACAATTGCCTTCCAGAACAATCACCTTGAAAACATTTTATTTAGATAGTAAATCAAATAGTTAATCATTATCGATATAAGACTGGTTGTTATTTTCATATCGTTGTTATTTTCATCGTTTTTGCATAAATAAACATTTCCTCACATTTGATGCTATTTATCTACAATTACACAAAAATGGAATTACAAAAAAGATTGAATGCACATGTTAATTCAGATGTACTCATCATATACAATCTACATGTCTTACATCATACATTACATCATTAATTCATGACATCCAGACATTAAAGCTGACTGTGACATGTGATAGTCAGGTAATGTTTTGATAATTATAGTCTAATCAATGGAAACATCCTGAGCTAATACAATTTTTACAGGCTAAAACAAAAGTTCACAAACTTTTTCATAAAATAACAAGAAAATGTGAAAGTTTGTCACTGTGGTTAAAGGAGACACATGGGAACAGAATACAGACTTGACTTTGGTCAAAAGCATTTCATTTAGCATTTAGGCGAAATTCTTTTATAGATATCTAAAATGGGTTTTCAAATTGCCATGTTGCTAAGCTCCACCTTTCCTTAACAAACCCAGACTTCATGAGCAACAAATGTCCATCAATCACACAAAGTTCCCGCTCGCTACGAGTTCTCTGAAGCTTTTTCAATACTCTGATATTATCTGGCTATTTTGTCTAGAACAGTAGCAACCATGATTTCCTTATTCAGATTCACACCTGTAAGAAAAAGAAGTTTTCAATCCTAAACATTGACAGTGAAAATGTAGCCTGTGTGGAAACACTTCACACTAAAGATATGATCATGAGTGCCCTCTAGTGTGAATTTTCATGTGTTTTTTAAGAGAACCTTTGTTTGTGAAACACTTTCCACACTGAAGACATGAGTATGGACACTCTCCGGTGTGAAATCTCGTGTGTTTGTCAAGATTATTTTTGTCCGTGAAACCCCTTCCACACTCCAAACATGAGTACGAATGTCCTCTAGTGTGAATTTTCATGTGTTTGATAAGAGAACGTTTGTCTGCAAAACTCTTTTCACATTGAAGACATGCGTATGGGCGCTCTCCAGTGTGAATTCTCATGTGGACTTCAAGACCTATTTTTTGTGAGAAACTCTTTCCACACTGAAGACATGCATATAAGTGCTCGCCGGTGTGAATTCTCATGTGGACATTAAGGTTTGTTTTTTTTGAGAAACACTTTCCACACTGAAGACATGCATATGGACGCTCTCCAGTGTGAATTCTTGTGTGATTTGTAAGTGTCTCTTTTTTTCTGAAACTCTTTCCACATTGAAGACATGAGTATGGACGCTCTCCAGTGTGAATTCTCATGTGTAGCTTGAGTTTACCTTTCTGTGAGAAACTCTTTCCACACTGTAGACATAAGTTTGGGTGCTCTTCCATGTGACTATTCATGTGGGAATTAAGACTCGTTTTGTGTGCGAAACTCTTTCCACACTGAGGACACGAGTATGGACGCTCTCCAGTGTGGATTCTCATGTGGATATCAAGACACTGTTTTTGTGTAAAACTCTTTCCACACTGTAGACATGAGTATGGACGGTCTCCGGTGTGAACTCTCATGTGCACATTAAGAATATATTTGCTTGAGAAACTTTTATCACATTGAGGGCACGTAAAAGGCTTCTCTCCAGTGTGGATTCTCATGTGCTTCACAAGGTTTCCTTTACTTACAAATCCAGTTCCACAATGTGGGCAAGTTTTGTTGATCTTGTTTTTTTGTGTTCCCTTTGAAGTCTTTTTCAACTGGGAGCAACCGGAAGATATTCTTGACATTGTGGAGTTATTTAGGTTTAGATTACTGATGTTTTGAACCAGGTTCCACTATTCCTAAAATAAAAAATAAATAACATAGACTTATGAAAACATAAAAAATCACAATCACAAACAACTATGAAGTAAACAAAAGTATTAGTTATGAAATCTTCACAGATATCATTACTAAGTGTAAATGGCAGCAACATTCACAGTGATACAGAAAACATTCAGACACAAACAATCAATTAACAATCATAATTACCACATCTACAAATATCTACATACTGTAGTCACATAGATAATGTTTTGCTAATAGCAGGAAGTGAAAGATCACGACAGAAAGACAGAACTGGAGCACGAGGAGGTAAAAACATAAAGCCTCAAAATAACAACATAAAAGTTAAAGCTGTGGTAAAATAAATGCATCACATACTTCTGTGTGTTTGTGTGTGTGTTGTGCACATAACACTTAGTGTTACCACGTGCACGCGCATATTGATGATTATACGAAATCCAGTATAAACAATGAAGACTTAATATTTATATTCTTGTTTGTTTTGTTAATTAAAAACCCAAATAAATGCTCCCTTCATTGTTCCTATTGTTTAAGTCAAGACAACTTGGATTTAGTTTCCAACCTCAACAGAAAACAATGTCTCTTTTACTGATACTTTTAATATTTTAGTGTTTGGAAATACTTTTAATGTTAGTAAATCCAGAAGATATTTCCGGTCTTGACGTGGAAATGTGTTAAATCCGAGTTGTCTGGAACGCAGCAGTATTTTTTAATACTCATAACACAGTAACATTACACTAACCTCTTAGAGAAGATCTTATCCCGCAGATCTCTTGATGTAGATTTGTGTTTGTCCAGAAGATCTCAGTCAGTCTTCCTGTTCTCGTGCTGCAACTGTAATTTATGAGTGGATCCTCTCCGAGCAGACTGTGATTGGTCATGTTCACTATCCGGGGTGGGACTTACAAAAAGGGGAGGAGCCAGTGATGGACGGCTGGTCATGCGTTTACATTTTCTCCCCTGACCACCCGATCTGATTTATGTCTTATTATGGAACAAACAAAGAGTACAAGGAATGCAGGACACAAAGTTTAGCCCAAAACACCATAATAAAAGATTGTTTAGCATTTCACTAAATATAAATGATAACAAGAAAAACAACACGATAATACCTTAATATAATTTTAATAACAAACAAAAACATTAAAAAAAAATCATTTTAGCAGCAGAGATGTTTCTTATAGAGGCTGAACATAAAATGACATAAGTTCTCTTTAGATCAATACAGAAAAGACAAAAAATATTTTTTGAGGCTGCAATCTGTCCAAAACTAATTTTATTCATAAATCTAAACACACAAACGTAGATTTTAATTTGTATTTAAATACATGTAAATATACAAATAAGAGACATTGCAGACATGATTACAGATGGCCCATCGTCGAGCATCAGTGTAAATGGCTGCAGCATTCACACAGTGATTCACACAGTGATGGACAATACACATGGCCGGACTTACCATTGGGCTTGATTGGGCTGCAGCCCATGGGCCCCACCCCATAGGGGGCCTATTTTCGTTACTTTGATTGGTTGGTTTTTCAATTATGGTTTGTTGATTTTAATTTTATTAGTTAAATGATAAGTCACTCATCTTGATGTTTGCTGATTGGTTATTGGTGATGAAGATGCGTCGGGTTTACGTTCTAACCTGTCAAAAGTTTGTCGGAGCCTGTGGTTGAGTGGCCAGCGCTCCAGAAATGTACGCAGCTGCGGCGACGTGAGTACGAATCCCGGCTCTGGCGTACTCTCCGAGCCCTCTACCCTCTCTCTTATTCCAATCACTTTCTTGTCTAAAAAGGCAAAACTTAATTAATCCAAAATGTTTTTAACACTTGTCATCTGAAGACCTCAGACTACGATTTTTTACTGACACTCAGGGCTTTTGTCATTTTGTAGAGTGAGAAGGGCCCGAAAATGACTCAAGCTCAGGGGCCCCCACCCTCCTAAGTCCTGCCCTGACAATACAGAAAACATTCAGACAGCAATCTGACACAAACAATACAGTTTACATCAGCACAAGTTCTAGTATCTATGCCAAAATGTAAAAAAGTAATTTAAGCTGTAACTGGTGCTGAAGGACACATGACAAGTTATTGATTTTTTATTTTATTTATGTTGTGGTATACCCACATAGATTTCTCTGCTGCCAGCGCCACTACTTCATGACTCCACGAGGTGGCGACATAATCACCTCTCAGAGAGGTGACGTCACAGTCCATCAGTTACTGTTCCTGACGTAGAACACGCATATCTTGAGGATGAATGGAAATGGTGCTTAGGTTTAATGCAAGTTGCAGAAATGAATATAATCGAGAAATAATACAGTAATTGAGTAATAATAATTGAGAAATAATCCCGGTTTATTATATTATATTATTATTTGTTTATTATAATGCTGTTCATTAGCAGTTTAGACTTAAATAAAGAGAGAAAGCATGCACCAAACCTTTTTACAGACATCTCGTGTTCATAGTTAGACAGGTATTATGATAAATCATTATAGTATTGACTAGCAATATATTGATTATGACAGAATATTATCAGTATTGTGAGCCATGTATTGTGTATTGTGTGGTACACTGTGATTTCCACCCCTAATTGTGACACACAAAATGCCTGAAAACCTTCCAACCCATGTTTTTCCAGTTACACAACAATGCAATTGCATTAAGACAACAGAATTTACAGTTATTAGAAAATAATAATTTAATGACTAATAAAATTATTCAACAAAATAACATAAATACATTTGATTTAGATGTACTCATAATACACAATCTGTATGTCTTACATCAGCTTTATCATTAATTCATGTCATCTAGACTTTAAAGCTGAGATAGTGGTGTAACCTCCTATTTGATGGTGTTTGCAAATGTCTTTTCTGTGTTTGACTCCTTCACAAAAGTATCCCAAAAAAGCTTGTCCATGGCCGACTTCCTTTGTGGAGGAGAAGTAATGCACTCTTAATTGGATTAATATTAAATAATATTATTAGTATTTGACCTCTTCAATAGCCACAAACTCAGTGGTGAGATCACTGTATGTCTTCTGGCGTAGAGCAGATTCAAAGCAAGTCAGAGACTTGGATCAAGATGTTGATGATAAAAGAGAACCTTACCAGTCTCTGTTTTTCTATCTGAGGTGTATTTGTTTTACAATGTAAATGTCTTAAGCATGTAAATGGTTATTTATTTAAAGTCAGTTCAATTATGAAATTACATTCATACATATCAGATCAGCGAACAAACAAACATACGTGACAAAGTGCTCATTCAGAAAATGGATGTGTGAGAATGAGGGAAAAAATACCCCGTTTTACAAGTTATTTGGAGAAGTAATGCAGAACGCGTTCATACTTTGTCATAAAGCTTTATTTCTGAGAATTTACACCTGTTTCAGTACAACAGCGTGCAACACACCTTAACGTTTTCTATACATCACTATTACGTGCTAAATAAACATAAACATTACTAAACATCCAAAGTAACAATTCATCAACATATATTTATATGCTAAAAATCCTGTGTGACTGATGGTCTGCAAGCCACGTGATGTTAGATCCTTATTTTGACTGTAATTTAATAATGCCTTCTGGCGGATATTGAATATTTCCGGTGGCCTCCCTTTCAGTTCGCTGGTTTAGCATTCTATGTGCCATCCTGTCATATATATATATATATATATATATATATATATATATCAGTGTGATGAATGTCTGTGACAGAGATATATACTCTGGTGAGTTAGCTTAGTGATTAGAGTCTGTGTGAAACACTTTCATGTTAAAGACATGATCATGGGCGCTCTCTAGTGTGAATTTTCATGTGTTTGTCAAGATTACATTTCTGTGCAAAAGTCTTTCCACACTGTAGACATGCGTATGGACGCTCTCCAGTGTGAAATCTCATGTGTTTGTCAAGATTACATTTCTGTGCAAAAGTCTTTCCACACAGAAAACATGCGTATGGACGCTCTCCAGTGTGAATTTTCATGTGTTTGTTAAGAGAACCTTTGTTTGTGAAACACTTTCCACACTGTAGACATGAGTATGGACGTTCTCCAGTGTGAATTCTCATGTGGACATCAAGACTCTGTTTTTGTTTGAAACTCTTTCCACACTGTAGACATAAGTATGGGTGCTCTTCCATGTGACTATTCATGTGGATATCAAGACTTGATTTGTGTGTGAAACACTTTCCACACTGTAGACATGAGTATGGACGCTCTCCAGTGTGAATTCTCATGTGGACATCAAGACTCTGTTTTTGTTTGAAACTCTTTCCACACTGTAGACATAAGTATGGGTGCTCTTCCATGTGACTATTCATGTGGATATCAAGACTTGATTTGTGTGTGAAACTCTTTCCACACTGTAGACATGAGTATGGACGCTCTCCGGTGTGAATTCTCATGTGGACTTCAAGACCTATTTTTTGTGAGAAACTCTTTCCACACTGAAGACATGCATACAAGTGCTCGCCGGTGTGAATTCTCATGTGGACATTAAGGTTTGGTTTTTTTGAGAAACACTTTCCACACTGAAGACATGCATATGGGCGCTCTCCAGTGTGAATTCTTGTGTGATTTGTAAGTGTCTCTTTTTTTCTGAAACTCTTTCCACACTGAAGACACGAGTATGGACGCTCACCAGTGTGAATTCTCATGTGTAGCTTGAGTGTACCTTTCTCTGAGAAACTCTTTCCACATTGAAGACATGAGTATGGACGCTCTCCAGTGTGAATTCTCATGTGTAGCTTGAGTGTACTTTTCTGTTTGAAACTCTTTCCACACTGAAGACATGAGTATGGACGCTCTCCAGTGTGAATTCTCATGTGGACATCAAGACTCTGTTTTTGTGTGAAACTCTTTCCACACTGTAGACATGAGTTTGGGTGCTCTTCCATGTGACTATTCATGTGGGAATTAAGACTCGATTTGTGTGCGAAACTCTTTCCACACTGAAGACATGAGTATGGACGGTCTCCGGTGTGAACTCTCATGTGCACATTAAGAATATATTTGCTTGAGAAACTTTTATCACATTGAGGGCAGGTAAAAGGCTTCTCTCCAGTGTGGATTCTCATGTGCTTCACAAGGTTTCCTTTACTTACAAATCCAGTTCCACAATGTGGGCAAGTTTTGTTGATCTTGTTTTTTTGTGTTCCCTTTGAAGTCTTTTTCAACTGGGAGCAACCAGAAGATATTCTTGACACTGTGGAGTTATTTAGGTTTAGATTACTGATGTTTTGAACCAAGTTCCACTATTCCTAAAATAAAAAATAAATAACATAGACTTATGAAAACATAAAAAATCACAATCACAAACAACTATGAAGTAAACAAAAGTATTAGTTATGAAATCTTCACAGATATCATTACTAAGTGTAAATGGCAGCAACATTCACAGTGATCCAGAAAACATTCAGACACAAACAATCAATTAACAATCATAATTACCACATCTACAAATATCTACATACTGTAGTCACATAGATAATGTTTTGCTAATAGCAGGAAGTGAAAGATCACGACAGAAAGACAGAACTGGAGCACGAGGAGGTAAAAACATAAAGCCTCAAAATAACAACATAAAAGTTAAAGTTGTGGTAAAATAAATACATCACATACTTCTGTGTGTTTGTGTGTTGTGCACATAACACTTAGTGTTACCACGTGCACGCGCATATTGATGATTATACGAAATCCAGTACAAGCAATGAAGACTTAATATTTATATTCTTGTTTGTTTTGTTAATTAAAAACCCAAATAAATGCTCCCTTCATTGTTCCTATTGTTTAAGTCAAGACAACTTGGATTTAGTTTCCAACCTCAACAGAAAACAATGTCTCTTTTACTGATACTTTTAATATTTTAGTGTTTGGAAATACTTTTAATGTTAGTAAATCCAGAAGATATTTCCGGTCTTGACGTGGAAATGTGTTAAATCCGAGTTGTCTGGAACGCAGCAGTATTTTTTAATACTCATAACACAGTAACATTACACTAACCTCTTAGAGAAGATCTTATCCCGCAGATCTCTTGATGTAGATTTGTGTTTGTCCGGAAGATCTCAGTCAGTCTTCCTGTACTGTAATTTATGAGTGGATCCTCTCCGAGCAGACTGTGATTGGTCATGTTCACTATCCGGGGTGGGACTTACAAAAAGGGGAGGAGCCAGTGATGGACGGCTGGTCATGCGTACACATTTTTCTCCCCTGACCACCCGATCTGATTTATGTCTTATTATGGAACAAACAAAGAGTACAAGGAATACAGGACACAAAGTTTACTCCAAAAACACCATAATAAAAGATTGTTTAGCATTTCACTAAATATAAGTGATAACAAGAAAAACAACACGATAATACCTT